>JAOTOM010004021.1:0-211899 GCA_034440615.1 Ashinkailepas kermadecensis | reverse complement strand
GTGTGCAGTGTATATACCTCGTGGAGAGTGCGGTGTGCGGTGTATGTACCTTGTGGAGTGTGGTGTGCGGTGTATGCACCTTGTGGAGAGTGCGGTGTGCAGTGTATATACCTCGTGGCGAGTGCGGTGTGCGGTGTATGTACCTTGAAGACGCAGGGCTGGCACGGCAGTTGTTGCATGCACGGTCGGGAGGGCAGATGGGCAAATTTCTTCCAAGTTCATATTATTAATGTTATTGGAACTTATGTTTTACTCGTTCATTTAACGTTTGGCTTTAATAATCCAACCTATGAAGCCCGCCAGAAGTATGACGTCGACGCTGGAAAAAATATTCGGTGTTAAACGAAAACCGCAAGGAACAAAAACACGTGAGGAAGTAGCCGTGTGGTCGGGCCATTAGGCGGTATAGGTCCCCTCAGGTCCGTATTGGCCGTGTGATAAGACCATTGGGCGGCACCTATAGGTCCCCTCAGGTCCGTATTGGCCGTGTGATAAGACCATTGGGCGGCACCTATAGGTCCCCTCAGGTCCGTATTGGCCGTGTGATAAGACCATTGGGCGGCACCTATAGGTCCCCTCAGGTCCGTATTGGCCGTGTGATGAGGCCATTAGGCGGTATAGGTCCCCTCAGATCCGTATTGGCCGTGTGATAAGATCATTAGGCGGTATAGGTCCCCTCAGATCCGTATTGGCCGTGTGATAAGACCATTGGGCGGCACCTATAGGTCCCCTCAGATCCGTATTGGCCGTGTGATGAGGCCATTAGGCGGTATAGGTCCCCTCAGATACCCATTAGCCGTGTGCCGAAGCCACGGTATATGTAACAGTTACATGAAATGGGAATGTCCCACCGTTAATGGGAACGAACCACAACGGAGACGTGGATAACCTGCCACGTTTACTGTAATTTTAATAGTGGCCACATTCAGTGCCCCTGGCCACGTTCAGTGCCCCAATGCATGATTTTCATGGAAAATGCTATCGTATCCACCCGAAATGTTCTCCACTCAATACATTGACTAATAACTGGCATGGGTACCCTGGGTATCGCTGTGCGGCACATGCTGCTCACGCTGCTTCTACAGTAGGCCTGTCCTCTGTAACATGCCCTGCCTACACTGCTCCGACTGTAGACTTGTCCTCCGTGGCATGCCATGCCTACACTGCCCCGACTGTAGACCTGTCCTCCGCAGCATGCCCTGTCTACACTGCCCCGACTATAGACTTGTCCTCCGCAGCATGCCCTGTCTACACTGCCCCGGCTGTAGACCTGTCCTCAGTAACATGCCCTGCCTACACTGCCTCGACTGTATACCTGTCCTCCGCGGCATGCCCTGTCTACACTGCCCCGACTGCAGACCTGTTCTCCGCGGCATGCCGTCTACACTGCCCCGACTGTAGACTTGTCCTCCGCGGCATGCCCTGTCTACACTGCCCCGACTGTAGACTTGTCCTCCGCAGCATGCCCTGCCTACACTGCCCCGACTATAGACCTGTTCTCCACGGCATGCCCTGCCTACACTGCCCCGACTATAGACCTGTTCTCCACGGCATGCCCTGCCTACGCTGCCCAGACTGTAAGACTCTCCCCGGTTCAGGACCAGTGCGGGAAATGGTCTCCGCCGTCTGCCCGGGCTTCACGTTGCGTCAGCTCTGTGCCACTTTCGGCGGCACAGTCGTTTGGCACTTGCAGCCGTGAGCCCGCCCGGAGGGAGCCTCCAGTGGTTGATGACCTCACCGGCGGCCCGCCTGGCGATGCCGTTGGCAGCTCTGCTGCCGCCCGCTCCATGGGGAGGCCACGATGGGCTGGCGATGCAGGGCCTCGCTGAACAGAGCTGGCCGTTGTCGGCGGCAGCCAAACTGATCGGCTGATTGTGCGCCGTTTTTGTATGCCTTTTGCGTATCGGTCTAGAGTGAATAAGCAGCATGCCGCTGCTGCTCCTACTGCGATGTGTCTCCCCCAGCTGATAGGCTGTTGTGAGTACCGCAGGAGTTAGATGATCGAGCCGAGAGTTGGCCAAGGTGCCGTCTGATGTATATATTATGTTATCAAACTACGCGTTTGCCATGATACTGACATATATTGGCACCAGCTTTGCCGGCTACCAGACTTTGTCGGCTGCTTGACTGCCAGACTTTCCGGCTGTCAGGCTATGTTTGGCTAATTTGCTGCCGGGCTATGTCGGCTACCAGGCTATGTCGGCTACCAGGCTATGTCGGCTACCAGGCTATGTTGGCTGATGTCAATGCCAGTCAATCAAAAGGGGGTTTTTAAAGGGGGTAATTTATATCATTGGACGGGTAGACAAATTGATGAATAAATTGGCAACTGCGCACTAAGCAAACATTTCTGCCTAATCCCTACAGACAACTGCGCACTTAGCAAACATTTCTGCCTAATCCCTGAGCCCCCCGCTGGGTTTCCGAATTATAGCTTCCGGCTCAGTCAGCCACGAGTTGAAAAACTTCAAAAGCTTCGCTTCCGGACTGATCATCGGAATGGAGAACGACGAGCATGCCTCTGCCACTCTTTAGTCTCTAGAATTACAGACGGAATGGTAGGGTAGCGGATTATGTGAGGAAGGGGATCAGTTGACTCATCTGTCAAAATGATCGCCCACTGTGCAAGGCTATCTCCTTGGCCCGCATCTCGGAGACTCTTGCTTGCATGTGATGCGAGCGGGATTAGTTGATCTAAGCCTTCTAAAATCGCAGGCGTTACATCAGAAACTCGGTGGCTGCTTGGGATGCTTATACGAGGAATTGGTGTTCGTCATGTAATTATTTGTATGTATTAAAGACGCTCGATCCATTGATTTTGTTTCCAGGAACGTAAAATGCCAAAAGAAACAAAAGCTCTCTAGAAATGTCACTAGCAAAACAAAAACAAACAACCTCCAAGGCCGGTATGAATCCACCACCGCTGCGGAGTGGAACGACATTGCCACTGCATCCTAGTGTTCGGAGCACTGCTCACCGACTCTCAACTCTGCACTACTGCTCACCGACTCTCAACTCTGCACTCACTGCTCACCAACTCGCAACTGTGCACTCACTGCTCACCAACTCGCAACTCTGCACTCACTGCTCACCAACTCGCAACTCTGCACTCACTGCTCACCAACTCGCAATGTGGTGGTATGTTGTCCCCAGCGCCCCTGTCCAGCCATGTGGTGGTATGTTGTCCCCAGTACATGTGTCCAGCCATGTGGTGGTATGTTGTCCCCAGTGCCCCTGTCCAGCCATGTGGTGGTATGTTGTCCCCAGTGCCCCTGTCCAGCCATGTGGTGGTATGTTGTCCCCAGTGCCCCTGTCCAGCCATGTGGTGGTATGTTGTCCCCAGTGCACGGACACTGTCCAGCCATGTGGTGGTATGTTGTCCCCAGTGCACGTGTCCAGCCATGTGGTGGTATGTTGTCCCCAGTGCACGGACACTGTCCAGCCATGTGGTGGTATGTTGTTCCCAGTGCACGGACACTGTCCAGCCATGTGGTGGTATGTTGTCCCCAGTGCACGGACACTGTCCAGCCATGTGGTGGTATGTTGTCCCCAGTGCACGGACACTGTCCAGCCATGTGGTGGTATGTTGTCCCCAGTGCACGGACACTGTCCAGCCATGTGGTGGTATGTTGTCCCCAGTGCACGGACACTGTCCAGCCATGTGGTGGTATGTTGTCCCCAGTGCACGGACACTGTCCAGCCATGTGGTGGTATGTTGTTCCCAGTGCACGGACAGGGGACGAGTGGTCTAGGGGTAAGATGCTCGTCTCACAATCGAAAGGTTGTGGGTTCGAGTCTCACCTGTCGCTACTCTTCGCCCGCGACCAATCGGCGTGAGAGATTGGCGACGCTACATGACTCAACGGTCGAAGTGTCGTAAAACCAATAACCAACCAACCAGTGCATGGACACTGTCCAGCCATATGGTGGTATGTTGTTCCCAGTGCACGGACACTGTCCAGCCATGTGGTGGTATGTTGTCCCCAGTGTCCGGACAGTCGCGTCCAGCCATGTCATTGAATCCTATGTTGGGTCTCGACTCTGAAGGGTCTTCCGAAAATTTTCGTTTGGACGCCTAATCTAAGGTCACCCGGCAATTTGATACCCAGATTTTGTGGTGCTTATACCTTGGATACTGAAAAATCGCAGGATTGTCTAAGATCTCGATCCTGGTTACAGGTATATCTTTTGATAAGCTGGCACATTGCCGCCTAGGTAAAGGGTGGTTAAGATCAGTCTCTGGAACCACCTTGATATCCTTCATCCCGGGTGTTGATCCGTGCTCCTTCGACAAAGCTGACATACGTATATAAAAATTTAAAAAAAACGTTCTGAGAATGTGTAATGTTTGTAATGTTATTCGCTCTAAGTCGCAAACAATTTATCCTAGGAATACCATATGAGCCAATTTCCCGCAACACTACTTGATGATCAGCACTGGCATTGATGTCCAAACTGATTGTTATTCACATTTCGGTCGTATGAGGCGCTGTTCTTTTTGAAACATTCATACTTGGGTGTTGGTCCTTTTCTCCTGTAGCTATCCGAACTGCCACAACTCCCGGGGTAACTCCCGGGTAATTCCCGGGTAACTCCCGGGCAATTCCCGTAGTTCGGAGGCGTTGGCCACACAACATTCCTATAAATGGAATAGCTCAGTTCGTCTGTCGTAACTTATGGACTGAACGGGGCGGGAGACCGGGCGACGTTTGAGGTTGCAGGCCATATTCTTTACTGTCGTCATTACATAAATGCTGAAGCTTGCCAGTCGGAGGTGCCCACCACCCAAGCGCCGCCGTGTTACCACCGTCACCACCGTTACCACCGTTCGCGGTCGAGTTGAACAGAATACATTATTCACATGTTGAGCAAACAGCACCTGATGTGATGATTATTTACCGGTATCAGTTGGCGTGAGCATGACAAACTATCAGGATCAAATCAAATCAAGCCGACGACCGATGCGTCAAACTGACCAGCGCTGGTGTGACTTCAGGTGGCATCACCATGGGACACCAGGAGTCGGACTTCAGGCCGTTTTCTTCTTTTGCGGAGTATCCTGCCGCGAGAATTGACGCTGGGATGAAGGTAAGCGAGGTGCACACTACTATCTGGGGTGGAGTATTTGTCTGACGTGTCTGTTGCGGAGTGTCCTGCCGCGATAATTGATGCTGATGAGCGAAATGCACACTACTGACTGGGGTTGAATATCGGTCAGGCGCGCCTTATCTGCACAAAGATCTGACACGTGCTCATGTTCATTTATCAGCATGTTTCAGCGTCGAACTTGGGGCGGGGATGGCCGAGTGGTTAAGGTGTTGAACTCTGGGTACCAAGGTCCCGGGTTCAACATTCGCACCACTCGGGACATTTCCGAATCCTGCGGCCCACCGGCGGCGGAAACAGTAGGCGGTTTCACGCGTGCACTAGCGGGAAGTAATCGTCATGACATCCCAATGGCGAGGTCAGGGCATAATAATTACGTTGATCAGAAAGCTTTTAGTCTGTAGATTGGACCAATTTATGATATCAATAAACAAACAGAGTAGGTTCAGTTACCTAATACGACAAGTTTTTGGACTAGTAACAGCTTGTTTATGCACCAACCCTGAAAATGTACACCCACATCCGCGCCTGGGACGTCATCTAGTCGGAAATCTGGAAGTCAGACCAAGTGGCCTGACTTCGGAAGTAAACTCGATGACAACAGCTGTTTGTCGAATTCAGCGGTCTTCAAATGCCAAATTTTCCGAGCACTCGACCACTCTAATCAATATCGCCAGCCAACTTCAACTGCAGTAAGTGATTGGCCCTTTATGATAGCTGGGACGAATCATGATCCACGTTTAAAAAATGACGTCATTATTTGTGCTCTGATTGCATCATTTACGGCTGAAATATGTCAGGCGAGCCAACAAACAAAATTGTCTCAGATGCACATATTTTGGACGTGTTGCGGTCTTTTGGGTGCTGTAAACAATTCATGCTTTGTTCTTTCTTGCGTGTATGATATTCAAAGGCAAGGATCAATTGCCCTCCCCCCACAGTATGGGTTATTCCGGTAGGAGTACAGCAACATTTAAAAACGGAGCCACGTATGGTGCGGTACAGCGGATGCCATTACAACTGTAAACAACCCGCTTGTAAAGTGGAGAGATTTTAATGTTTTCGGGAGCGTCAGAGGGAATCGTAGCATCTGGAAATGATGTATTTCAATATTTATTCATAATACAGGTACTTCACAGCCATAAAATAAAACGTAAAAGGAAAAATATTCATCCGCAGGATATATACTACCACTTTCTCCCTAATATTGCATATTTGCTGGCAATCCAACGGCAAATTTATGTTCCATCCGACAACTCGTACCTCCCGGCCATGGTGCCAATTGCGGCCATATTGGCTAGTTGTTTCTGTGAATTGAGCGCTTTTTTCAAACAGTGCCACAATTTGAATATGTTGGTTAAGTTTAATATTGAATTGATTACTTCATAGTTAAAACTTCTTGAACATTCCATATATACAGATAAAGTACATATATTTCAATGATGTGCCCTTCATACTAGACGAAGTCATCGACATTGCATCCCGGTGCTTATTGGCCGTCATGAAAAGGGCTAGTGTGGGCGGCGCCATTAGCCGCGATCGTGCAGAAAGTGCGTCTCGAACCACCCGATAAGCAAAAAACAAACGAAAAGCTTCGAATTTTCCTGTTGGTGGTTCCGGCGATACGTCTTCACGTGGCTGAACCGTGTGTTGTAATCGTTTTGCCTCGTTTCCGTTGCTGGCACCATTATTTAATTTCTTTCGGCCGGCCACGGCCTGAGGCTGAGGCCTATGGATGATGAAGCCGCTAGGCACACTCCATAGATATGCAATTTGAAGGCACGCCCATGGGTTAAATATAATTAATTGACTTCTACGTCCATGGGTAACATAGAAATAATGAATTTCTACCATTGAGTAACCCCACTAAGCCTGCATACAGGCAGTCCAAGCGTGTTTTGCAGACCACTGTCGACATGTCCATGACAGGACTTAGATCCTAGTAATGCCACGGAGAGATCTCTTGGAGATAGCAATGCAATGTCACTCATCAAGCTGATCAATGATATGTCAATGCCTTTGTTCCGGAGCGTAGCACTGTTATAACACAAGCACGTTGACTCTTTCGAACGTTCATTTAGCTATAAAAATGCACTGTTGACCTTCGGGGGGTTGATACGCGCCCCCCATAAGGTTTTACGCAAATAGTGAAAGAACGGCGCGCGGTAGCGCGCCGAAGTTCGTCATACCTTTTCCCACATCAATTTGGAATGTTGTGTGACAATTTTTAAGTCAGGTCATCTAGGGTCAACGAGTTAGTCAAGGTCAAGTGAGGTAAGCTCTAATAAAGTTCAACCAGTCGTCACGCTTTAACGGATAAGGATATATTAATGAAACTTTCAGCGTTTGCTTATCTTTAGGCAGGAATCAAAACGCACCAGAGGAATTTTTGATTTTGTTTTCGTTTTTGATGACATTAGTTTTGCACATTTGACCATTATGGCTAAAATCGAAAATTCTGGCTAAAGTAAGCATTCATGAGAGCAAGTTGACTTCAAACAACGTTTTTGCGGACCGCTCTACCCGTTATAAAAATAAAAATTAAAGAAAATTGAAAACTAAAATTTTGAAATAAAAAATAAAAAATTTGGATTTTTGGGTCCACAAAAATGTTACGGACATGGTGGATTTCGCCTTCCTTTTCTGATTCTAAAGTTGTTTTCTTTTTCAAATCTCTCCCAAAATGAACTCCCCACAGCCAAGAACATGTAGTCAGTTGTGAAAACACACTCCCTAGTGACGTCTTTTTCTTTTTTCTTTTTTTTTGGGGGGGGTAAATTTTCGTGGTTGTTTCTGGCCCTAATCGTCGATCGCTTCCCGATGACACCTCTTCCATTTTCATGCGACACTTAGTTTGGAGATTAGAGGGAAGGGGAGGGGGGGTATCAACCCCCCTCAGAAAGGGGATCTGACCGGAAAGACGGGGAGGGAAATGAAAGTGTGATTTTCTTGACAAGTAGACGACGAAGCGATTATTAACTTGATTTTACTTTTTAAGGTTTCGTAAAATAGTTTGGTCACGTCCTTGCTTTCAAATTCTTACTCACGCCCATTAGTGGAATAGGGGGCATCGAGACGGGCGAAGTGACCCATCATCTTGCACTATGATTCGGCCCACCCGATGGCCACTAAAAAGGCCGTTCTAACATCCCAAATGAGGAGAGTAGCACGAGTCTCCTCCGATACTATTTCATGCGAGCGGAGCCTTGCGAAGATGACGACTCTTTTCCTGGAAAACGGATACCCAACACATCGGGTACACTCCGCCGCTCGTGCTGTTCACCCTCACAACAGGAGTAGGATAGGTGGGCAGCGTCGGCATCGAGCGGGTACCAATCCCAACTATGTTTACATGAGACTTCCTTTTGTCGATGACCAACTATGTCGACAGGTAAACGCAGCCATCCGTTCGTCTCATCTAAACCATGTTAGGGTAGCCTGGACTAGCGGACCTACGCTGATATCTTACCTGATCCGCTCAGCCCTGGAAATTCCGCCATGCCCTGCTGGTAGGAGAACGTGCCACACCTGCATCAACGGGCTCAAAGGTAGATGCACACGGAAAAACGTAGTTTACAAAATAACGTGCAATCGCTGTCTCGAAACATCTTATGTCGGTGAAACCACACGTAGTATCAGGGATAGGTACAATTAGCACTTGGGAGATGCCAGACTTCGGAGAGCATACACACCTTTAGGCGAACACATGATCGACAAACATTCTAACATGGAACACAGCGACACTAACACAAACTTCAAAGTAGAAATTCTAGCAACAGCAATGGACAACGCTGATCTGAAGGTCCTCGAATATCTACATATACGTAATCTACGGCCGCAACTAAGCACGCAAACGACGTCTTGGTGTATCACATAAAATTACATAAACATAACTTATCCATAGTATGTATTACGCGTTATATTGGATATATGTCTATATATGTGCGTGAGTGTATGCATCGATATGTATATGGACCATCGGCTCGGGCTTCCTCAGAGGATTCCTTCTTGACATAGTTTGTTTCTGGTTTGGAGTTTCTCTGAGTGTCTGTACCACTGAGGAGGCTTTTCTGCATTCCACGTGTCTTTCTGCACGCTTTTTCCAGCGTGCTTTTTCAATTTTTTAAGCTTGAGCTTTTTTCATCACTCCTGACGATGGCCCTTGGCCGAAACGTTGAGTAATAAAGTATAACCTTTATCGTTACTTTTGATATCAACTCAGCACATCCTGGTACATTGAAGGTCGTATATTTTCTGTACACGCAATGTCTAAAACCCAGGAGCATCTAAGAGCCATTCTTCGTTGTATTAAATAGTGATAAATGTTTACCTGCTGGTGAAAGTGATTAGCTGTAGATAGCAGACGATGAGTAATGTATACAATCTTTTGTGAGTATTTCAATATTTGATAGTATTCGGGAAACAGATTAACGTACGCGATGAGGCGTCAAATATGCCTGTGGCTTTCCGACGTGCCAACTGTGGCCATATGGCGTCGCCTGCCTCTCACCCTGGCGGGAAGGGCGGGCATCGCGTGGAATATAACCCCGCGTCTCTGGTTTCCCAGCCGGGCGCGCCCTTAAGCCCAAATAACTAACTGGTTTCCCAGCCGCTCAGCTTAACCACTGAGCTGCCGGCGCCCCCATCCCGACCTGCTGTCACCGATTGGGGCGTTCTCGTATGATGATTACATGGCTCCTGCTACGTTTTGTTACGTCCTGTTACGTTTTGTTGCCAACTCTGCGGGGCTCGGTTACTTGTTTCGCGCCCTGAAGCCCCAACAGGCAGCCAGGCACGTTCCTGTTCCCCGTGGAGCCGCTTCTTCGAGAGCTGATCGGCTTACCAAACGGCAAGAGCTTTGGAAGCGGCTCGGAGTTTTCGCAGCCCATCGCCATTAGGCCAGCATCGGCACGTCGCTGGGCAATTGCAAAGCAAACATCAACGGACGAAGTTGCCCAGTATTCTCGGTATTGAACAATTGTGGCTGCATGTGTTCGGTTGTTCACGTTATCCGCAACAGCAACAGCTGGACCGTAAATACTACTAGGGTTTGAAGCGCTGTACGGATGAAGTAATTGGGGCATTCTAAGAAAAATCGACCCCCTTAAATTGGCACACCACTATCTCAGATTATTATGAGATTTGGTTCTCGAAGTAATCTATGGCTGAAATTTCAGATTTGAGATATTCAACTCGTCCGAACAACGTGCTTTTTTACTAGAGCGATGGTAATTTGATAAATTGCCACGTTTTGCCCAAACGTCTATGAAAGAACGTGCCATATTTTGGTAACTAATCGGCCGATAAAACAAAACCGGATATATTTGCACCTAGAAGGAGTTGGCGCAACCTTCTACACTTCGCATTATATGTTGTTGTTTTCGAACTTAACCGTGCGACCTAGTTTTCAAGTCAAATTGTAAGATGTGGTCAGTAACTCAGATTAAAGTTTCCAACAGGCAAAATGCGCTTTAATTTGCCCTACGTTAAGATCTAACAAGATAATTGTTACTATTTTAAACCTTATGCTATATATTCCACCTCGAATTCATAATATTTCGGCCGGAAACGTCCTCGACGGGCATTGGCGTCCTGGAATGGCTGGCAATAGCATGAAGCGATTGCTCCAGACGGATCGGGTTTCAGAACCATTTGATATCTGTTATTTGTGTTATAAACAAAACATCATGGGTATTCATCATTCTCCATCATGATGATAAATTAATTATCCTGTTGAATAGTGACGAATGATATTGTATGTTCCGTGTAGACGGTTTTCGACCAGAGCCATCATACGACTAAATTATACTCATAAATGGTGGAGTGCTTTCCTAAAAAGATTAACGTATCATCGTAGGATACTATTGCCTTTGTATGTACGCTGATGAAGCCTATTTCGCTGGAGGGTCTGGACACCTTGTTTTCGCAGTGCACATTCCGCACCCCGCATCGAAGCCCGCATTAAACGTTCATGCCACTGGGAGCAATACGAGCAACACGGTGGCAGTTAGTCGCCAAAGCGCAGCGGGCGGACACAACGAGGACGTGGTCAGGACAGCGGAAACTGTCAATTAACAGACCGACAGTGCCTGGGGGAGGGGGGTTGACAGCCTGCCGAACAGTCCGTTTGTCACAGTGTTAAAATAATGATTTCTCGTTGGGTGTGAGATGTCGAAACGAGTACAGGAGGATGTTGAAATCACCATGGAAATAATGTTACTAAGATTATGTTAAGTCCTGTAAACCTAGTTTTGAGACAATTGCGTACATATCACTATTCCCGTTTTGCGTGTTTTGAAAGGTACATAATTTGGGGACACTGATATCAATGATAACGAAATAACTGTTCCTGTTGTGCATGCTTTGAAAGGTTCCTTATTTGGGATACCGATATCAACGAAAACGATTCAAACACCTATGCTATAAATCGAAATTGTATAACATAGCACATCATAGGTGATCCATTCACTTGGAATTGCGCTACGGGATGTTTCGTTATCACGATCCTGGATCTGTTGTGGTGAGCATAAGCAGGATACTTGCAAACTGAATACAGTTAGAAACGGGGAATGAAGACTTCACAAACACGCACCAAGAAACACGATGTCAATACTCCTTTGGGAAGGATGTCGATGTAGCGTTCAGTAAGTGGTATATTCCACCCTATTTCGCGAATAATTTATCGCTGGTTTGTCAGCACCTTGTCATGTCTCAACAGTGGCCATCAGGACGCTGTCCGGCCAAGTGACCGAGGCCGTGACCGTGATCGTGACCGTGACCGAGGCCGTGACCGAGGCCGTGACCGAGGCCGTGACCGTGACCGAGGCCGTGACCGTGACCGTGACCGAGGCCGTGACCGTGACCGAGGCCGTGACCGAGGCCGTGGCCGTGGCCGTGACCGTGACCGATGCCGTGACCGAGGCCGTGACCGTGACCAAGGCCGTGACCGTGACCGTGGCCGTGACCGTGACCGTGGCCGTGGCCGTGACCGTGACCGTGACCGATGCCGTGACCGAGGCCGTGACCGTGACCGTGACCGTGACCGTGACCGAGGCCGAGACCGTGGCCGTGACCGTGACCGAGGCCGTGACCGAGGCCGTGACCGTGACCGTGACCGAGACCGTGACCGTGACCGTGACCGAGGCCGTGACCGAGGCCGTGGTCGTGAAGTCGCTTTGACTAAGATTGTGACCGTCGCCGGAAAGAAGCGTCTACACGAGGCTGAGCAGCTACGGCAGTTGAGAGTCCGTTGAGCGAGGCCTCTTCGTGAACATTAGAGGTGGTAAATACGGATAATTTTGGGGGCGAAGTCCGGGACCGGCCATTCTGATGTGACCAAGCCCGGTTGGGCTCGGTCGAAATGAACTGAAGCCATGCCAATGGACCAGTTTTTCCATATACAGTAGCACGGTTGGTTTTTATGTTATTAGAGCACGTAGGTTAACCCATTACTTATCCTCAATATGAGAAAGCAGCAAAGGTACGACCACTAGGCTTTTATTCATTCGGTACACAATGGTTTCTAAAATGATGCATCATGTCTTTAATAATCATGCCATACAACACCGAAATCAGATATTCAAGGTGTAATAATCCTCAGCTGTCAGGCTTCATAGTAATTTACATTGGTGGAGGTTTCTCAAAATTATTGTTGTTGCCATCGAAAGTATTCGTGTTGCAAAGCCTAGTTTGGAGCCCATTCGTTACATGCAATGCATTGGCGTAATGCCAAGTTTTCCAAGTCATTGGTGTTGCATTGGCAACACCAAATGTACACGCAGTTCCACGCCTGGTAATTTACTTGAAAAATGATTCCTAAATGATGTTCCTTACTATCGTGTCCTTTTGATTTGATTTGATTATAGCTGATTTCCTGGCTTAACCAATGCATCAGGCGACAATCAATGAATACCATGCACAACAATGAACTCGAAAAGCGTCACCAGATTGGGGAGCTTACTTTTAGCGTTTGGAGTTGGAGTTGGAGTGCATACCGACTTCAGCCGGAGTGCATTTTCGTGGGCGTTTTTTCTGATGTATCGAATCTGTTATACTGTAACCGGCGAGAGAAGCCTGTGTGTCAGTGCATAATATGCACAATATGCACAGCAATATACAGTACATAATATGCAATAATGCATAATCTGCACGTTTCTTGGAGGGGATGTGCACAATGGATGCCACCACATGGCAGTGAATCGTGATTATCAGCACGGCTTCGTCCCTCATTACTCACAGGAGCGATACGCTTTCCTTTCACTGTTGGCTTCAGTACAGGGCTAGCCATATAAAAAACACAAAAATACTTAACACTTCATCCTCGGCTCAGAGTGCATACCTACCAATGTAGATAATTACCTATGCGATACCACACAGCGGCGACCCACTCCACAGTTCGACTGTGCTCGGCGCAAAGGTCAAGTCGGTCCAGTCAAGGTCCTGAGTTTGCGGAATGACACTGTTAACAAGGTGTTCAAAGTTGCTAATTGTTATGACGTCATGGCAAAAATACCTTGCATCGATTGGTTGACGGCCAGATTTCAGAACAGACAACACTAACGCAGCCAATTCTGATCGGTGATCGGTGCACTCCGGGACTGCGGAGGATGTCTCTGAAAGATGTCAAATCTTCCCACTATAGGGTGGCTCGAAAGCAGGTTTCCGGAGACGCCTCGGCTGGAGTCGGAGTAACCGGATAATATTTTACTCAGTGCGCAGGCGCGACGTCTTGCAAGCGGCTTTCGCGCGTTGTCGTCTGCCTTTCCGGTGGTTGAGATTGAATGAAGTGTGTGAGACTGTCCTGGCTGTTGGCTGCTACAGAACATGATTAGTTTCAGTCGTAACCGTAAGTCAAATAACCAGCGCGTTTGTGTCGTTCTGTTTGTTTTTATTGATATCTATGTTCCTCCCACATTTGTGTCGGAGTACATGTGAAGCCCATCCTATCCAGTATGAACCCGGAATGCAAAAATGTTTTCAGCGATAAAATCTCTGAAGAAGTGCCTTAATTCCCATCCTGAGCGTCACACATCAAAATGAATGTCACCTCCACTCCACGTAATCATCACAAAAATGCATGAACAGCATTAAACAAGGATGACTGAAAAGAAAGCAACAGCCACAAGAATGCAGTAGTTAGCTGGTGACGTAATGCGATTATTGTGGTGAGTCGTGTGGACAGTTTTGCTGTTGGATACGGTTCGTTGTGTGTGAATTGAAACCATCTGCCTATGATTTGAGTTAATCTATATTTTCATAAGCATAATTTTGTGAAGCTATGTTCAATCACCTTGTTCTTGCAGTCGTGTTTTTAATTGAGGAAGGTAAATCAAATTTGCTGGGAGGTGGATGCGGAACTTTTATTTTTATCCGAAATCATGGGGAATTGGCATGGAAAAGGATGTCTGTGTCCCAACAGCTTGCACGAGGGACACATATGCATACCGAGTAACAAATCAGCCAGGATGCGGAGTAACACGCTGCACCTTTTTTGCTCAGTAATTGAAGATTATGCATCTTCAGGAGGAGAAAACAGTAAAACGGAGGCGATGCAGGCGATACAAGAATACAGCGCCTCACGTCATGCATGCAGTGACTGTGTGTATATCGACGTCAAGAGCAACTCATGTGTCATGACATTGGGCGGCCGGCCGCGTCAGCACACAAAGTTCGGCGCGGAGGCGCTCTGGCCGCCTCGGCAGCCAGTCGGCGGAGGCGGCCGGTCGTCGCCGTCCCGAGCCCCACCGACCGACCGTCCAGCCGACACCGGCCGGCCGACCGCCCAGCCGACACGTGCCGTTGTCGTTCTGTACCTCGAGCCACAGCGAAACCGGCAGCTGCTCGTGGCGCGACGGCCCGCCGTCGCCGTCGCACCGCCGCACTGTGGGCCAGAAGCCGATAAAAAGCGGACTTTAGTCGTAAAATCGTGTTCGATGGAACAACAGCGTCCATAATCAGACGTAAACTTGAGCACAGAATCCAAATGTGGCACTTATTCCTGCGTGCTGCCTCGTTTTTCTCCGACATGACCAGTCAAACGTGAAAGACGTGTTTCATCTCGCTTCCGTGCTCGAAACCTTGCTTCTAAGCCTACTACTTTGCATGCTCACATATTCTTAACCTGACAATGATTGTACATACAAACGTTAGATGGCTCCAGCAATTTCCTTTCATCTAGGGTCTACAGACGTCTTTATTTGATCACAACTTCTTTATTTCATGTATTTTATGGACTGTTTTATCCACCTATATGGCAAGCGACAACAGCTTTAAAGACTCGTAGCATAAATATATTGATATCTAAGGATGAAAACGTCTTCATATTTCAGATATGTGATTCAGCTGCATCAATGGGTCCAGCAAAATTATTTGTTCTCGCATGCATCTTACGGCAACCGCCCTAGAAACCGATTTTTGGTTCCTCCCAGCTTCTCCTTTCGGTTCGTAGCTCTTAATATATTTTATTGGAACTAAATAGTCTGGCGTATGTTTTCACGATTCCAAGGCGCCGGTAACTGAATTAAGAATGTGTTCACTGCAGGAAGGAGAGGGAGGGAGGGGGGGGGGCAACTATCCGCGAAATATGTCCAGAAATAAAGTATGTGTATGTTGTTAGCTTACCCGACATTGCCCCGCGAAAATTAAGACATTTCGGCGGAGGGAGCATTTTTCCCTCCAGTTGGCACGTTGTTCGATTCCCTGCAAGGGCCGCCTTACCATTCAGCCACCCGGGATTTCCATACATGTGATGAGTGGGGCTGTGAAGCACTTCGTGTGCCATCATCGGTCGAGAGTCGCTGCCATTTTCGCCCCACGAGCATTGCTATGTGTGCGGGATTGATGATGAATTTGTTTTTGCTCGAAATTAACCCGTTCCCAGCCGGATCTCAGATTGCCCTTCGCTGATTGGGGGGATTTCCACCCTCTCAGGATGTAGCACCTATGCGTCACGCAGAAACTCTAACTGTTGAATATAAAATACGAAAATTCGGTCGTTTCTCAAATTCTCCAACATAAATACTGCATTCAAGTGTATTTCAGTCCAACAAAACTGAAGAAAGCAGCAAAAAATACACCAAAACTGAACGATTCCAAAAAACTTTCCTACCCCGAGGTAAGTGACCTTCATCTGAATAGAAATTCCGAGATAGGAAATATTGTATCTGGTCTCGTGAGACATTTATCTGGTCTCCTGAGACGTTCATTCTGCAAAGTTTCCAAGAAATCGGCCTACCACTGCAAGCTGTATTGCTCCTGAGACGTCTTTTTCCAGGATAACCCCTTTAACCTGACCTAGACCAGTAGCTTGAGGTGACCCGGGGCAAAGTTTTTCCGCAAAAGATGTGCAAAGGACGTTAGAAAAAACGCTGAATATCTCGGCGTGATACAGACCCAGTTCTCTGGCTACCCTTGAACCACCTGTGAGGCGGGGTTAATCTCCGCCCCTTGCCGGATCTATACCCATATTTCATCATCAAATATCGCTTTCTCATCAAAACCGATGTCAAATTCCGTTTCGCGATGCTCTTGCCCAGAATACCAATTTCCATAGCTGCGGCAATAACCGTTCAATTCAGTCCTGGTTTGAATGCCATTTGGCCCACTGTGCGCGCCGGTAGCAGGGCATGCAGGGCGCGTCGACCGTCGCGCCGCCGCCGCCGACAATGGCTTTCAGATGGCCGGCGTCCAGCGGCGTGACCTAGTTGCCATCGAGGCGACACCAGACGGACGGCGCGGCGTCCGAGCTGGTGGCGTCGGACGGCCGCGCCACGCAGTAGTAGTGGCCGACGTCCGGCGAGTCGCCTCAGCGAACCACCAGCGCGTGCAGTGGCACCTGGACGGCCGGCGAGCCGAGCATCAGGCGGTGCTGCGCCGCCGCTGAGGTCGGTCTGGAGCGTGTCGCACTGTCCGGCGAGCCGAGCATCAGGCGGTGCTGCGCCGCCGCTGAGGTCGGTCTGGAGTGTGCCGCACTGTCCGGCGAGCCGAGCATCAGGCGGTGCTGCGCCGCCGCTGAGGTCGGTCTGGAGTGTGCCGCACTGTCCGGCGAGCCGAGCATCAGGCGGTCCCGCCGCTGAGGTCGTCGGAGTGTGCCCACCCCCCGAGCATCAGGCGGTGCTGCGCCGCCGCTGAGGTCGGTCTGGAGCGTGTCGCACTGTCCGGCGAGCCGAACATCAGGCGTTCAGTCGGTCTGGAGTGTCCACTAACATCGGGCGGGGTTGCGCCGCCGCTGAGGTCGGTCTGGAGTGTGCCGCACTGTCCGGCGAGCCGAGCATCAGGCGGTGCTGCGCCGCCGCTGAGGTCGGTCTGGAGTGTGCCGCACTGTCCGGCGAGCCGAACATCAGGCCGCTCGACCAGCGGGGACGACACTTGAGGCCGGCAGCCGGACGCGTCAGTTCACTGTCATCTCGAGTTGCGACAGGTCGGCTCGGTGGCGGTCGTGTCCGCTGACGACCGTCCCCCCAGAGACTGGGCCGACTGGGTGGGGGGGGGAGCGACGGCGGTGTACGCTGACGACCGTCCCCCAGGGACTGGGTCGGCTGGCGGTAGGGGGGGGGCGGTGGTGAGCGTCCAGACCGTACAGACGCTCTACTCATCGACTGATCATCTCATGGCGGCCGGAGATCGATGTGACTCAGCAGCTCACGTTGAGGCTTACTCGGGTGGAGATCGATGTAGCTCAGCAGCTTGTGCATTTAGGCTTACTTGGGTGGATATCATTGTGGCTTAGCAGCCCACATTTATAATTAATTATGGAGATCTATGTGGTTCAGCAGCTCACATTTAGGCTTACTTAGGTGGAGGTCGATGTGGTTCAGCAGCTTACATTTAGGCTTACTTAGGTGGAGGTCGATGTGGTTCAGCAGCTCACATTTAGGCTTACTTAGGTGGAGGTCGATGTGGTTCAGCAGCTCACATTTAGGCTTACTTGGGTGGAGATCAATGTGCGCAAGGTGGCACGCGAGCTGGTGCAGATCAGCCACGACTGTCTCGGGTGGGCCGACGATGGTGACGTCATCGAGATGCCAACTGTTTAGAGGCGACAACATCGAACGAGCGACGGGACTACAACGGGGGTGAATACGACTGTCGCCCTGGTGAATACGAGCACAGCCGGGTGCTGGGGAGCACGGCCGGGTGCTCGGGAGCACGGCCGGGTGCTCGGGAGCACGGCCGGTGCTCGGGAGCACGGCCGGGTGCTCTGGAGCACGGGCGGTGCTCGGGAGCACGGCCGGGTGCTCGGGAGCACGGCCGGTGCTCGGGAGCACGGCCGGGTTCTCGGGAGCACGGCCGATGCTCGGGAGCACGGCCGGGTCCTCGGGAGCACGGCCGGTCCTCGGGAGCACGGCGGGTGCTCGGGAGCACGGCCGGGTGCTCGGGAGCACGGCCGGTCCTCGGGAGCACGGTCGGGTGTTCGGGAGCACGGCCGGGTGCTCGGGAGCACGGCCGGGTGCTCGGGAGCACGGCCGGGTGCTCGGGAGCACGGCCGGGTGCTCGGGAGCACGGCCGGGTGCTCGGGAGCACGGCCGGGTGCTCGAGAGCACGGCCGGGTGCTCAGGAGCACGCACCTCTGGACGGCGCAGTGTGAGCTGGTCGAGCGCGGCGTCACGACGCGCGGTGCTGAAGGCGTTGGCGACGTCCAGCTTCGGCACCACCGTCGGAGTCCGCTGATCATTTGCGGACGCGATGTGGTCGCGCACCGCGTGGACGGCGGCCTCGCAGCCGAGTCTGGCTCCAAATCCAAGCCGCACCAGGCACAGCTCGTCGGTGAAGACTGAAGCCACGTGCGATGCAGCTATGCTGCTGGCGAATGCTCCCGACTCGCGATGAAGGCATGGAGTGCGTGTTCCGGGAAGAGAGCGAGGAGGACGGCACAAGTTAGCGCTGTTGGGGCGACCAGCAACCTTCTGCCAGCCTCAACAGTTCCCGGCGACAGTAGTTGGCGGCGGTGAGTGGCTCGGAGGCCGTGCAGTTCGACGGCAGAGCCTCGAGGCAGTGGCGTGACGGCTGAGTTCACGCATTTTAGTCCACCGTGAGAGGTTGTACGGTGTCGGCGGCAGGGGTCACGTTGTGGATCCGCTGAAGTCGGAAGGCCAGGGTGGATGCTTGCCAAGCAGTGCTGCGATTACCTCATGTTTCGGTGCGGTTAATGGGTCTGGTCGACATGAGTGTAGGGTCCGTTCACTCCCGGCGGCACCAACACGATCTCCAATACCACTCATGTGTTGGCATTCCCGCTCAGTCTTCTAGAACTACACGGGAAATACTTAGCCCAGTCTGACCTCGGCCAACGCCCGTATGTCGCTGCTCGTCAGACACTGGGCGCGGCCGGCGCCACCCCAGTCCAGTGCCGCAGCCCTTCAGCTCAGCTGAGCGGCACAATTACACGTCAGCTCTGCGTTGCCGCCATCTACATGTGACAGGACAACACCTAGTGCCCGACTGTGCCAATAGATGGCAGTGCACACGCGCGGGAATCGCAGCGCACGGTATTACAATGAAAAGGCGCAGGGAAGTTTATCACGTCTCCATCAGCCCACGTGGCCTGTACGCGGCGGGCCAGTGAGGCGCCACCGCCCGCCCCCCCCCCCACACCCCGATACAACCCTCAGTGCTGCATGACACGTCTGTGTCGCTGTCCCGGATGCGGTCGCGCTTGGTGGTCGCTTAGCAGCCGGTCGCTTGGTGTTACCCGCTCCGGATCGAGCGTCTTTTTTTTTGGTGCGCGCGACGCTTTATAAGTGAACACGAGCAGGCTCCACCAGTCAAGTGGAGTCGCATCTCGAAGAGCGGTGGTGATGCATTGTGACAGGGGTTCAGCTACCATGTGTCGTGATATGACGGATGTGGGGATTCCCTTGGAATATGGCAAAGCAGCGGCACCCTCGCTTGAAGCTCCACGAGAGTAGCAGCCGTGCCCACAGGCGGGGAAGAAGAATGCGTGTGTCGGCATGATCTGGAGGGGGGGAGCGTTGACCTGCCTGCACTAGGCGCAATTCCAAGTGCCCAGCGTAACAGCTTGGGCTCGAGTGAAGCCGACGCAGGCTCGGCGACTGGGTTCGGAACACGCGGCGCGAACGACAATGGTCTTGTGCTTGTTTCTGAGGCTGAAGACTGCACTCTGAGCATTATGTTTGGCACAGTGAGCATCATCGTCTTGAGGCAGAGTGGTGGTGGATTTGTGCTTTAGGGCGCGTCGACTGCATTGGTCATTTTGCGCCCATTTGAGGCAGTGTGATGGAACACGATGGAGGCCGGTCCACGGCCACTCATCAGAAAACCATGGTGAACTCTTGCTGCTGAAGCAGCTGCTTAACAGTGGCACATGCATGCAATAAATTTGACATCGTGACATTCATTTCCACGGACGAATACGATGGACGCCATCCACGGTACGGGTGGTCATGTTGTTTGCAAAAACATAAAATAGACGCTTCTTGTGAAAACAGTCACGTTTTCCCCCCGATGGCAGAAATATTGGCCTGAAAAAGTTCATGAAATGCCAGGTGTCAAGTCAGATTTCGAGCAAGGATGTCTAAAATGACTTACTTTACCTTCTACGTTCGTCTGTTTCCTTTTCCCTGTGCATCGTGGAATCGCGTGAACATAATTACAACTAAATTAACTTAAATTTTTAGATACACCTAACCGACAAAGTTACAAAAATGGCTAAAAGGCGATGTGGATGTGCCCTCAAAATATTTCGGTGGCATGCGCCCCCCCCCCTCGCAGCTTCCCTAGATACAACATCCATGCGAGATTCGATTTGTCAGTGATTTATCAATCGAGAGGACTTGCATAATCGCTCTCTGTACGGATTGGGATGTGAAACAGTGCATGAAAACGACCCATATTTCCCGTTCTGCATGTGTGTTTTTCCGGCGTGTTTGCGACTGCTGTGAAAACGAGGTTCAGCGTTAAATACAATAATGATTTCCGCCAGCCACGAGACAGATGATTCATGTTGTCACGCTCTGAGTTCAGAAAATCAACGGGCGTTGTCAATTTCATTTAGTTTTCGAAATGTGTGCGCTTCGTTAATTTATTTCATTTGCATTCCTGACATGTAAGCTTCACGGTGCACCGAAACCAGCTTGAAATTTCTTCTCTAGCCCATTAAATCAGAATGTCGGCGGTTCTGGTTGCGTGTGCCGCGGTATCTATCGAAGTCTCGCCTGCCATCAAAACATTTTCTATTGGTACACATCCTGACCTGTCATATCGGCGATACGAATGCTTCGTTTTTAGTCGTACCTAGTTGTTCGTAGGAAGGATGAGGACGACGATATATGTGGCGAAGGTCAGTTCTGCTTCCGCGTGATGTCGTTTTCCGGTTCACCTTGACCGCGAGCGTGACGTCTCTTGGCAAATTGCGGCACGGCGGTCTGCGCCGGGAACTGTGTCGCAGGTCCGCTTTGTGATTTTGGTGCGTTATCCCATGCACTCCACTACACATTTATTGTTGCTTGTATTTCAACTTTAAAAATTGCGATATTGCAAAGTGTGTGGGGTTGCATTGTTCGACTGCACGTTGAAATGTAGGCGAAAAATTGCACGTTTGTTTCACTGTCCCGATCCCACATATGTTGGTTTGAAGTGAATATACCTTTCAAGCACGGCACAAGTCGGGTGTATGTGAAAACGAAAGTAACATGTCCATGTGCAAAGACTCGGGTTGCACTGATGAGCTCTGACAGTGAGACGCAATGTTAAATATTGAAAATTATCTCATGGCACGCTGCATTACCGCTGGTCTTGCCAATTTTCGTGATCGGGTAATCTTGCTAGTCACAGGTGCGGCTTCGGTGTTGGCAGGTAGTATCCGGAATCCACCTCAGTGGATGTCAACCTGGGAGAGGGGTGGTGAAGCTCATCAGAAACGAAATATTTTACATGTGCGAATACGTGTGGACATGTAAGGTGCGCCAGAGGTTATTTTGGCGTGGATTAATACATGTTAAACTGGAAAATTGCAGGTCAGTAGACTGGCCACTTAGCCACTAACCTGCATTCTGGACATGCAATGTTTTTTAATGGTAATACAAATCGACGCGTGATCTGCAAAACATCTTGGGACGTTTTTTATTTGAAAACATTACTCATTGTGTAAAGCAAAGCTTTCTTGATTTATCATAATGTCTACGCGAATTCGAAACTTTCAGTAGGGATCAGGCCACGGCAGATGTAAGCACCGCAATGCGCAGTGTTTCTGTTGGGTGTTTCTGTGGAGAGGTAAGGGATGAGATAAAGGTAACTGAGATATGTTTCTAAGCAAAATAGGCAATAACCTGAACAAGATTACGTACCTTTGTTCAACATCGGTGCTTTATTGAGACTCTAGTGCTCTGCTTGCACGGTATTGACGATCTGTGAGGCGCAGTAGGTCAGGCTTTTGTCATGTTCTGCGACAGGAGTAGACAGTGGTGTGGATAGTGCGCTTACTTTCTAGCCATAAGGTCTGGTGTTCGAATCTTGTTGGCCGCAAGGGACTTCTGTTTTGGTGTGAATATTCGGCGTAAGAGAGCAGCATCGCCGCACTATCTACTCTGCTACGTGCATCATGCAACAACGTTCGGATCGTATCGTTGTGGGGCGGTACGTCTATGGTGTCCTATGTTATGTGTGACACGTCTTAGGACCAGAGTAACACATTCACTAACCAAGTAAACAAATAACTAACTAACTAAGCAACCAAGCAACCGATAACCAACCAACCAACCAACAAATACACAACCAAGCAACCAACCAACAAATACACAACCAAGCAACCAACCAACCAACCAACCAACCAACCAGCCACCTGCCGCGCTGTGTCCACAGGCGGGCGGCCAGTACAGCAGGGAGAGCGTGCCGGTGACGGGCGGAAAGCGGACGTACGGCGTGCCGCTTGACCAGCTGGTGATCCTTGGACACTCCGGAGTACCTCGCGTCGTGGCGCGCCTCTGCCACTTCATAGAACGACACGGTGAGTGGCCGCTGGTGAAGCAATGTCGCCCGGTGGACGGCGCAGAGCGACCGGCTTCCGGGACGACGCTCCCACCTCATGGGGTGGCGTGGTGATCACAGTCCGAAACGGGCCTGTCCGGGCGCTGACTGTCCTGGTGTCACCGGGCGGACTGTGGGTGTGTCCTGGTGTCACCGGGTGGACTGTGGGCGTGTCCTGGTGCCACCGGGTGGACTGTGGGCGTGTCCTGGGCGTGTCCTGGTGTCACCGGGCGGACTGTGGGCGTGTCCTGGTGCCACCGGGAGGACTGTGGGCGTGTCCTGATGCCACCGGGCGGACTGTGGGCGTGCCCTGGTGCCACCGGGCGGACTGTGGGCGTGTCCTGATGCCACCGGGCGGACTGTGGGCGTGCCCTGGTGCCACCGGGAGGACTGTGGGCGTGTCCTGGTGCCACCGGGCGGACTGTGGGCGTGTCCTGGTGCCACCGGGCGGACTGTGGGCGTGTCCTGGTGCCACCGGGCGGACTGTGGGCGTGTCCTGGTGCCACCGGGCGGACTGTGGGCGTGTCCTGGTGCCACCGGGAGGACTGTGGGCGTGTCCTGGTGCCACCGGGCGGACTGTGGGCGTGTCCTGGTGCCACCGGGCAGACTGTGGGCGTGTCCTGGTGTCACCGGGCGGACTGTGGGCGTGTCCTGGTGCCACCGGGCGGACTGTGGGCGTGTCCTGGTGCCACTGGGAGGACTGTGGGCGTGTCCTGGTGCCACCGGGCGGACTGTGGGCGTGTCCTGGTGCCACCGGGAGGACTGTGGGCGTGTCCTGGTGCCACCGGGCGGACTGTGGGCGTGTCCTGGTGCCACCGGGCGGACTGTGGGCGTGTCCTGGTGCCACCGGGCGGACTGTGGGCGTGTCCTGGTGCCACCGGGCGGACTGTGGGCGTGTCCTGGTGCCACCGGGAGGACTGTGGGCGTGTCCTGGTGCCACCGGGAAGACTGTGGGCGTGTCCTGGTGCCACCGGGCAGACTGTGGGCGTGTCCTGGTGTCACCGGGCGGACTGTGGGCGTGTCCTGGTGCCACCGGGCGGACTGTGGGCGTGTCCTGGTGCCACTGGGAGGACTGTGGCGTGTCCTGGTCCACCGGGCGGACTGTGGGCGTGTCCTGGTGCCACCGGGAGGACTGTGGGCGTGTCCTGGTGCCACCCGGGCAGACTGTGGGCGTGTCCTGGTGTCACCGGGCGGACTGTGGGCGTGTCCTGGTGCCACCGGGCGGACTGTGGGCGTGTCCTGGTGCCACCGGGCGGACTGTGGCCGTGTCCTGGTGCAACACCGGGCGGTACTGTGGGCGTGTCCTAACACCGGTGTACTGTGGCCGTGTATCAACACCGCGGGCTGTACTGTGGCCGTGTATCAACACCGTGGTCTGTACTGTGGCCGTGTATCAACACCATGGGCTGTACTGTGGCCGCGTATCAACACCACGGGCTGTACTGTGGCCGTGTATCAACACCACGGGCTGTACTGTGGCAGTGTATCAACACCACGGGCTGTACTGTGGCCGCGTATCAACACCGCGGGCTGTACTGTGGCCGTGTATCAACACCGCGGGCTGTACTGTGGCCGTGTATCAACACCATGGGCTGTACTGTGGCCGCGTATCAACACCACGGGCTGTACTGTGGCCGCGTATCAACACCGCGGGCTGTACTGTGGCCGCGTATCAACACCGCGGGCTGTACTGTGGCCGTGTATCAACACCGCGGGCTGTACTGTGGCCGCGTATCAACACCACGGGCTGTACTGTGGCCGTGTATCAACACCGCGGGCTGTACTGTGGCCGCGTATCAACACCGCGGGCTGTACTGTGGCCGTGTATCAACACCGCGGGCTGTACTGTGGCTACTGCCGCGTATCAACACCGCGGGCTGTACTGTGGCCGCGTATCAACACCACGGGCTGTACTGTGGCCGCGTATCAACACCGCGGGCTGTACTGTGGCCGTATCAACACCGCGGGCTGTACTGTATCAACACCGCGGGCTGTACTTGCGCGGCTATCAACACCGCGGGCTGTACTGTGGCCGCGTATCAACACCGCGGGCTGTACTGTGGCCGCGTATCAACACCACGGGCTGTACTGTGGCCGTGTATCAACACCGCGGGCTGTACTGTGGCCGCGTATCAACACCGCGGGCTGTACGGGCTGTACTGTGGCCGCGTATCAACACCGCGGGCTGTACTGTGGCCGCGTATCAACACCGCGGGCTGTACTGTGGCCGCGTATCAACACCGCGGGCTGTACTGTGGCCGCGTATCAACACCACGGGCTGTACTGCATTGGCCGCGTATCAACACCACGGGCTGTACTGTGGCCGCGTATCAACACCGCGGGCTGTACTGTGGCCGCGTATCAACACCGCGGGCTGTACTGTGGCCGTGTATCAACACCACGGGCTGTACTGTGGCCGCGTATCAACACCGCGGGCTGTACTGTGGCCGCGTATCAACACCGCGGGCTGTACTGTGGCCGCGTATCAACACCACGGGCTGTACTGTGGCCGCGTATCAACACCGCGGGCTGTACTGTGGCCGCGTATCAACACCGCGGGCTGTACTGTGGCCGCGTATCAACACCGCGGGCTGTACTGTGGCCGTGTATCAACACCACGGGCTGTACTGTGGCCGCGTATCAACACCGCGGGCTGTACTGTGGCCGCGTATCAACACCGCGGGCTGTACTGTGGCCGCGTATCAACACCACGGGCTGTACTGTGGCCGCGTATCAACACCGCGGGCTGTACTGTGGCCGCGTATCAACACCGCGGGCTGTACTGTGGCCGCGTATCAACACCGCGGGCTGTACTGTGGCCGCGTATCAACACCGCGGGCTGTACTGTGGCCGCGTATCAACACCGCGGGCTGTACTTGCGCGTATCAACACCGCGGGCTGTACTGTGGCCGTGTATCAACACCGCGGGCTGTACTGTGGCCGCGTGTATCAACACCGCGGGCTGTACTGTGGCCGCGTATCAACACCGCGGGCTGTACTGTGGCCGCGTATCAACACCGCGGGCTGTACTGTGGCCGCGTATCAACACCACGGGCTGTACTGTGGCCGCGTATCAACACCGCGGGCTGTACTGTGGCCGTGTATCAACACCGCGGGCTGTACTGTGGCAGTGTATCAACACCGCGGGCTGTACTGTGGCCGTGTATCAACACCGCGGGCTGTACTGTGGCCGTGTATCAACACCGCGGGCTGTACTGTGGCAGTGTATCAACACCGCGGGCTGTACTGTGGCAGTGTATCAACACCGCGGGCTGTACTGTGGCCGTGTATCAACACCACGGGCTGTACTGTGGCCGTGTATCAACACCGCGGGCTGTACTGTGGCCGCGTATCAACACCGCGGGCTGTACTGTGGCCGCGTATCAACACCATGGGCTGTACTGTGGCCGCGTATCAACACCGCGGGCTGTACTGTGGCCGTGTATCAACACCGCGGGCTGTACTGTGGCCGTGTATCAACACCGCGGGCTGTACTGTGGCCGCGTATCAACACCGCGGGCTGTACTGTGGCCGTGTATCAACACCGTGGGCTGTACTGTGGCAGTGTATCAACACCGCGGGCTGTACTGTGGCCGCGTATCAACACCGCGGGCTGTACTGTGGCCGTGTATCAACACCGCGGGCTGTACTGTGGCCGTGTATCAACACCGCGGGCTGTACTGTGGCCGTGTATCAACACCGCGGGCTGTACTGTAGCCGTGTGCTGACATGGCAAGTTCGTGGTTGCAGGGATGCAGACGCAGGGCCTGTTCAGCACCCCGGGACACTCGCGCTCCGACCAGCGCACCATGGTCAGGATGCGAGCCGACTTCGACATGTACGGTGATAGCAACCTGGAACGGTACAAGGTGCGTGGCTTTTCAGCTTTAAGCCGTAGTCGATGCGTCGGGAATCGAGGCTGGAGTGTGTGTTGAGGGGGATGCTTATCCAGACTATGGTCAACGCTGGTCGAGATGAACCAAGCCCGCGATGTGTCCAGAATGATGCATTTTTCCTTTAAAGAGATATCTGCTGTGGTATACGTTAGCCCAAGAGCATTTCAAACCGTTGAGGTTTCGACTTCGAACACATGCTGGTTGCTGTCGCCTAGGTTTATTGGGCTCTAAAAAATTAGTTTCGGTTTCTATAAAGGCTGTTTGATTCACTAGTGTATGAACTTGTCTTGCTAAGCATACAACGAGCAGAGATGGACGGTTCATGTCGTCTTACTTGATGGGAAGTCTAATTCCAAGCCATTCCTTCTAAGCTTGGGCAAGACCGAATTTGGTCTCAGTCTGCCTGAAGCGAAGCTTTCCTGGAGCGCCCTTGTATACGTTGTCGCCAGTTTTGGCTTATTTATTTGTTTTCTTTGGATGTTGTTCCGGGCTATCTTTTGCGCGTGTGTCCTGTGGAAGTAGATGTGGTAAAGCAATGTAGTCTAGCTCTGCATGGTTGGATCCACCGATGGCTGAGCGAGTGATCTGCGCCTGTAGTGTTCCAGAACAACTGGTGTGGTATGTGTGTCGCTGACAGAGACCATGACCATGGTCCGTCACTGTTGTGTACCAAAACAACGCTGGTGTGGTTTGTGTGTCACTCACAGAGACCATGACCATGGTCCGTCACTGTAGTGTACCATAACAACGCTGGGGTGGTTTGTGTGTCACTCACAGAGACCATGACCATGGTCCGTCACTGTAGTGTACCATAACAACGCTGGGGTGGTTTGTGTGTCACTGACAGTAACCATGACCATGATCCACCACTGTAGTGTGCCAGAACAGTGCTGGTATGCTTTTTGTGTCGCTCACAATGACCATGGCCATGATTGACTACTCGGAAAAGAAAGCCCGAGGCGCTTTTTGTAAAACGTTACGCACTCGCAAAAAGACCAACATCACCGCGCGTATTTTGGTTCAGTTGATTGATGGTGTGCAACCAATCTACATAGTTGAGACGTCCTTGAGCTGGCTGTACGTTTTGACTACCAGTAGAGTTAACACTGGCATAATTGAAGCAAAATTCCTCTACCCTGAGGCTTACTTGGACTGCACTGTGTATGTTTGGCTGCTGTTTGGATGCAGTGCACGTGCACTGCACTGGCGTGGTCTGCCCTATGGCCCCCATCGTGTCGTGTTCGCCAGCTTATACCCAGCACCGGCAACAGACTGCACAACTATGCAATGCTAATGACCGGGAGATTATGCATGCTGATCAGCGCCATTTGCGCATAGATTATCGGGCCTCTCAATAAACCCGTCCGGAGCGGGCGCCAGGCAACCTCCCGGCTCCTGCTCTTACAACGCCGGCAGCTGGCGTTAATGGGTGGCGCGGCAGCTTCTCATGACAGTCCGTGATGACGGTTGCTGAGTGTGGATGGCGTAGATGGTGCCAGTCGGCCCCCAGACAAAATCCGACTGATATCTGGCAAAAATGCTGGCAATTTACAGGTTAGCCGTGTATCGTGTCCGGAGGTCTTGGTTGCCTGAGGTGGTGTGTTGTCCACTGGAGCTGTCTGAGTTGTGTGCCCCATGTGTGGGCGTTTGTTGGTATCGGCTGACCGTCCTGATCCGACTGGAAGGACGCTCGTCTCTACGCCGAAAGGTGGTGGGTTCGAGTCCCGTGTGTGGCCGCTCTTCGCTTTCGACGAGTCTGTGCGAATGTTTGGCGGCGCTAATGTGACCGCATCGGTCGGCGGGATGTAAAGCCTCAGTAGCCGATCAACTGAATGAATCAACATCTTGCGCATTTGTTCAAGCCTTATTGGATGATGACGAAAAAACCCCATTTAATTAAGAAATTGAAACGCAATTAATTAAACAAATTAAAAAATTGGCGTTTTTGTATACATTCGGATGGCTTCATTAGTGTCGATACCAATCTGAGTTTGGTAGTGCTAGGTGTGGTCTGCGTTCTCTTCTCACTGTTGTGATGTGCATGTGATGATGACAGCAATAAATTATTCGTGAAATATAATGGAATACACCACTCACTAAATGCTCAATCGGCATCCTTTCCAAAGAAGCATATACATTGTGCTTCTTTATGTGCGTTTATTCCTCATGCCTCATTTCTAACCGTATTTCGTGTACAGGTATCATGCTTGTGCTCACCATTACGGATCGTGACACACGAATATCTCATCGCACAATTTCAGACGCAGAAATTACTTATGATGTGATCTGTTATACAAAGCCAGTTCATAGTACAGGTATTTTTATCGTTATCATTAATATACATATTCGTAGTTTAGTTAGGTGTGAAGACCAACGAGGTTAGTACGCTCGGGGCGACCAGTTGAATTTCAAAGCATTTTTGCAACTTCACTCATGACGAATTTCGACATACTACTGTGGTTGCTTGTCCACACCTAGCGAAAAACCATTGATTTCTATTAGAGATGCCACGTTTTTAAACTGGGGACCAGCCAGGTCATTTGAAAAAAGACCGGCGGTCTTTTGCTGGTCCAGGTAAGGATAGGGTCGTCTGTTACCGGTCCAAGGCAGGTTAGGCTGGTTAACGTACCTGATTGAAGAATGCTAAGAAGTGTTCGTCGCGCATGCTATATATGTATTTTAACGCAGCATGCTATTTCTTAACTTATGCTATAAAACTGAATAGTGAATTACTACTAATATGCAACACATATTACTTATTCACTCTATTACATATTTACTCTATTACATAAAGTTTCATTTAGCCCTAAGCGGTTGTTCGAAATGCCAGGTCAAATTTGATGGGCCCAGTCCATCGGCTGGGCCTAAACTCAGCGTCGCCGGCCGGCTGCGGTCCCTGGTTAAAATGTTCACCAAAAGTGGCATCTATTGTATGTATGAGTGTATATATGTATGTATGTATGTATGTATGTATGTATATATGTGTTTGTTTATTTATGCATTTATTTATATATTTAGTTTCCATCAATTCCCCGATCCATTGGTTTTTCATCACTGTACGTGAACGACAGTTGAATATTCTAGCGGGATACTCGCATTAAGAACACAATAACACAAAGCAAATTACGTTTGAAAGTAGCCATCTCCTTACATATCACAAATGCCACAGCGTACGCGAGTATATCACCACGCCATTTAACTCGATTCCGTTGGCGCGGTGGTGCCGGTGACGTCCCGCGGTGAGAGTTCGTGACGTGACGTGACGTGACGTGACGATCACTGACGTCATCCGCCGGTGCACAGGACGTGGCGGCGGCCGCCGGCTGTCTGAAGATGTTCCTGCGCGAGCTGCCCGAGGCGGTGGTGCCGAGCCAGGCTACAGCCGACTTTGTCGCCACACTGCACGGTAGGGCTGGATGTTGGCGCCGCCCTCCCCCCAACGCCCTGTGTAGCCCGCGTCGCACGGTCCCGACATATTCTCCCGTCGATTCCCGACCAGTCGTCGACAAGTTGTTTGCAGTACAGAGCTGGTGTTCATGGTGACAGTTGTGGACTGTGTATGAGGACAGTACAGAGCTGGTGTTGATGGTTACAGAGCTGGTGTTGTGGACTGTGTGTGAGGCGATCCCACCCTGTCCAGGCCATTTTAGACCTTGTTTCACTCTCTGGACGTTATGCTCCTTGGAGGCTGTGATTTTTTGAAGTTGTGATCTTTGGAAGTAATTGAACCCTAGATGTTCTGAATGCCCTCTGCGATCACTACTGTGGCCAACAGAGAACGGTGGGTAAGGACCAACAGGGAACAGTGGGTGAGACGGTCTTATTCTGTTCTGTCATCGTAGCGCACGGTGTGGTAGCGTCCCATCACTACAGACGGTCTTATTCTGTTCTGTCATCGTAGCGCACGGTGTGGTAGCGTCCCATCACTACACTGCATTTTTGTGACGTAGTCGGCGAGTGCGGTGTGCTGTGGCGAGCACCGAGCGAAATTTGCAATGGCACGCCGAAGGAGAGGATAAGTTTTTGGTGGTATGTTGCTTGAGTTACCGGAAAACCCAGACGCTGGTATTCAGAAATGCCTGAAGCTTGCATGTGAAGTGTCAGTTGGTAGCTTTTGTTCTTGTATTGTGTGGTGAGCGGAACCATTTACTGGCTACTATGGTTGCCAACCGGCGGTAACGATGTCATACGGAATAAGGCTTGCCATTGGAAGCGGAAAATGTGACAATGATTGCGGGACACAGAGAACAGAAGGGGAGGCAGGCGGTGGACGGGCGGTCGTCTCCAAACTTCACAAGCAGGTTTGATGTGATGAAAAACTTGTTCTCTTATCAAGTTATCCCCTCGCAGTCGGGGGCGGATCCAGGAATCCACACGCGGATTTATTCGGAGGAGCGTCTCCGGCGGAACAATTCGTTCAGCGTTGGGGAGGGAGCACTCGAGACTTCTTCCACAGGCGTCTTTACCATCTGGATGGGTGTCACCTTCCCATGGGCACATGCCCTCAGTGAACCCTCTGTATCCCCCTGCTCACAGTATCGAGTGGCGACTGATTGCAGGATAACTTATAGTTCATCCAACCACAGAACTCGTGGCGCGGTCCAGCGTGAGAGTGTATGATGAAGGCAAAGTGGAAGTAGGCATGCGAAAAGGGCAACCCCAATTGTTGTATCAATTCTCAATGAGATAGTTATCCCTGCCAGTGTGTCTGTCAGTGTGTCTGTCAGTGCGGAGGTGTGCGGTGCAGTCGCTGGTCGTCCTTGTGTCATTTTTCTGCCACGATGTGGGGGCGTGCCGATTGAGCGAGTCTGGCGACCTTGTCACATTTATGCCGCCGAGCATGATGGTCGGAACTGGGCCGGCCCGACTACTGCCGACTACTGCCGACTACTCCCGACTACCCCCGACTACTCCCGACTACTCCCGACTACCCCCGACTACCCCGACTACCCCCGACTACTCCCGACTACCCCCGACTACTCCCGACTACTCCCGACTACCCCCGACTACCCCCGACTACTCCCGACTACTCCCGACTACTCCCGACTACTCCCGACTACCCCGACTACCCCCGACTACTCCCTAGACTACCCCCGACTACCCCCGACTACCCCCGACTACCCCCGACTACCCCCGACTACTCCCGACTACCCCCGACTACCCCCGACTACCCCGACTACCCCCGACTACCCCCGACTACCCCCGACTACTCCCGACTACTCCCGACTACTCCCGACTACCCCCGACTACTCCCGACTACTCCCGACTACTCCCGACTACTCCCCGACAACCCCCGACTACTCCCGACTACTCCCGATTACCCCCGACTACCCCCGACTACCCCCGACTACTCCCGACTACTCCCGACTACTCCCGACTACTCCCGACTACTCCCCGACTACCCCCGACTACCCCCGACTACCCCCGACTACCCCCGACTACTCCCGACTACCCCCGACTACCCCCGACTACTCCCGACTACCCCCGACTACTCCCCGACAACCCCCGACTACTCCCCGACTGCCCCCGACTACCCCCGACTACTCCCCGACAACCCCCGACTACTCCCGACTACCCCCGACTACCCCCGACTACTCCCCGACAACCCCCGACTACTCCCGACTACCCCCGACTACTCCAGACTACTTCGACTACCCCCGACTACCCCCGACTACTCCCGACTACCCCCGACTACTCCCGACCATTCTCGCCTGCACGGGAATAGTCGTGGCGCCGATGGAGACGGCGTCCCGTCAATTACTGCGTCCGATCAATGACAGGCGAGTCGAGGCGCCCTAAAGCCAAAATGACAAACTAGACCACATAGCGACGGCGAAGGGGGCGGCGCGGCGCGGGGCCAACGTCGTCTCGTTGGCACGCGGGGGGGGTATGTGGGCTCGACGCCACCGGCTATTCCGGGCCGCGTTTGGCCGTGACATGACCTTGGCGGTGCGGTAAAGCCGGCCGGGGTCGGCGGAACCGACCGGCCGCCTCGCCGCGGCTCCACTCTGACTCGGCAGATGTTTATTGTTGCTTATGGCGGAGCAGGTCGGAGGCCGGTCCCGTTCCACTTGGAGCGGGCGGAGCTGGGTAGATGGCCCCGGGGGTATCGACCTGATGGTGTCGGAGGTCGGTGCCGTTCCTCTTGGAGCGGGCGGAATGGTGAGCTGGACGGACGGCCCCGGTGTTGTCGACATGCTGCCGAGTGAGCGCTGCTCGTACCGGCTCAGTGCCGGCTCAGTGCCGGCTCCGTAGCACGGCCGGAGCGGCAGTGCACAGTGTGATATATCGAGGAAAAACTGGCCAGAAATCATTGCGGACGAAGTATGCTAGTTGCAAGGGCGATTTTGGTCTCAATCGAAAGAGTTTCAAATTTAGAACACATGGAGGAGCTCTATTGCCTTAAAAATTGCTTAACCCAGGAATGTCAGAGGTCATACCTGCTAGAGGGAAGGGAGCATTCCGCTCCCCTCATTTTGCTTCCGCGAAATGTATCAGAAACCAATTGAGGTAGACAGCTGAAATTGTGCACACATCTACATGAGTACCTAGTGTACCTTGTTTTAAAAGATCGACGTCCGGTCATGCATGGTGACATCATAATGACGTCATAAGCCAGGTCCATGGGCGCTCATATGTCGGATAATTATTAGTTAGCGTTTTCTATGCGAGCATTCTGCACTGTAAATATGATTTAATAATTACTACGCAGAATAGATCCAAGATCTCCTTGTCCTAAGTGGCTGAAATTATGCCAAAGCATATCCATAATATATGACACACAGATAGAAGCTGTGTCTCTGAGGAGTGAAGGCACGTCGAGCCGTGTTCCCGTCATTAGACGTACCCGAAGCACGTGGCTGATGCACGACAAGACCCATTCTCTCCCGGAACTGCCGCTGTAATTTCTTCCTCCTTTCTTTCACACACATCTTGTTTTCTTCGCCACACACCGCCCACACTTTGACCTCCAGACGGTAAGACATGTGGAGAAGGCACGCAAAGCATCGAATCCAGGCATGCATAGTTGAGAGACCGAGCTAGCATGTACCCTCGCGGGCAGGTCGAGCCGCGGCAGCAGACAGGCAATTCATCTGACGAGGTGTGCACCCACAGATGGTGCATATCATGCTGCTGCCAGTGTTGGTCAGAGCGTTCTACATCTTGCCATCAATGGTGAGTTGAAGATTGTACGCCACTATGAGACTGGTGCCGTCTGTTGCGGTGACGCAAGTCGGCCTCAGTAGACATATCTCGGATTCAACACTGTCTGGTTCTTTCCGAGAGGCCTCTGCTGTCTCGCGCTTGTACTGGATCCGCAACGACCGGCAGAAGCGGGTTGAAGACGGCGTTGGGCTGATCCAGACGCATGTGCCACCGACCGTCAGTTGCAAAGGCACCAGAGTGGCACGGAACAGATTTTGTTCTTCAGCTTTATCGCCGTCCCCCATCTGTTTATATACAGATTGCTCCGTCAAATCCCCATTTGAAATGAAGCACCACCGAAGTGTAGGTGCTGGATGACGTCGACGGCTGGTCGGCAGGTGAAGCTGAGTCGGTACGGGCGACAGACGGCAGACATGCCACCAGCCGCTGCGTCGTATTATCCAGGAGAGCCTGCAGTCACCTCAGCTGACGTCTCAGTGAATTGCATGCTGCTGGATGCCGGATAGCACTCTACCTTGGCCTCATGCACCTTTCCATAGGCGGGCAGGATGTCTGTCTTCGCCGCATCATTCGTCACTCGGCGGACCATACGGTAGCCGTGCACATACAAGCCAGCTGACACACACATTGCCAGCGCCCGGTCTCCTGAAACGCACTCTGGATGACTCACTTTAAAGCTTCTGAGAGCCCGGCGAATCTTGCTGGACCGATGCGGTGATGCCCCCATCTGTCGCAACACGAAAGCCACGTCCCCCATGCCCTCAGCACGAGCACTTTGCCTGGCAGCCTCCACGAGCTGCAGAGAACTGTGCTGCTAAACAACTCTTGAGGACGCCCGACGCGCTGAGCTGATCGTAGATTCTAGCTGGTCGCCCTCGCGCTCCCTCCACGGCCTCGCCATCAAAGCGGGTCTTGGCTGCATCATCACTCACGACGTGGTCATCACGCTTCAGAAACACGGAGAACACTTCGTCTCCCGAAAGATAAGTCGCAAACTGACTTCTGAATTTATCCTGGACTCGCTCACATTTAACCGGCTTTCGTTTAAGTCCTTGGCGATCAAGTCGGTCGTGTTGTTCGTGTCCACAATCGAGGACTCACTCTGGAGATAGCCCTGAGGGTTTTTCTCCATAACCAACTGCAAACTATAATTCAACACATGAGCATAATAGTTTCCACGCCTAAACGCTTTTGCACTGGTTAACAAGTCCGCTAATTCCTCTCTGCTGACGCGCACTTCCATGCTCACTGTACGCAAAATCCAACCACACTGACCCAACCCTTACAGGCAAGGACAACCTCCCTGCCATGGGAATCGCTGTACGTGACCCATCTCGATTCACTCACCTCGTCAGTTAGGGAAGTTTTTTTGGGCATACCGACCTCTCGATCAAGTTACCCGGTCAGAACAACCCGCCAGCCAGCCCGTCGCGGCGTCCGGCTCGGGCCTCCCCGTGCCGCCCGGGCTGGCCACCGCACCGCACCGAGGCCTGCCGGGATACAATTGATCACTACCGGTGTTAGAGAAGCTAGGTGCAGCTGAAACCTACGGCACATATAGTCAAAGGATCGCTGATTTCATTGGGATTGGTCTCTGGTTGTGCGCTGTTGTGCGTTTTTTTAAACCTTATTCGAACTTGGAGGTACTAAAAAGTTGAACCACTATTGAAATGACTTGTTGTTTGATACAAAATAGCAAATTGTGAATCGTTATATGCCTTTTTGAATTACTGAACGCATTGAGAATGTTCTCAGCTATCATTTCATATCTCACTTGCCCAGGTTTTTAGAATGTATCTTACTTTTATCAGTCGGCAAACTCCGACAACATTTGTGTACATGCGCATCGTTGTTTTCCCCCGCACGTAATGTTGTCCATGTTCATGGACTTGTTACTATATCAAATATTGTGAACATTTTCCTAAAAACTGTGACCTGGTGTGCTTCAAGCATTTGCTGATGCAATGGCGCCACAAATACGGCATCATAAAATAGTCGAGAAATGCATTTCTGGCCAGTTTTTTCCCTGAGTTGTCACACTGTGCAGTGGGGCGCCGCACTGGCGGCAGGGGCCGATGGCCGCGCATGCAGACGGCGCCAAATGAACGTCTGTGTCGTCGCATTGGTGCAGACCCGGTCCGAACGGGAAAAAGAAGAAGAAAAGCAAAGGAAACGTTCGAAAAAGAAAGGAAAAAGAAAACAGGGAAAGAGGAGAAGTACAATGTTCCAAAAAGTGTATAAATGTTTGTTTTTGCATTGTTCAACGGTAAACGTGCGATGATTCGTCCTCGAATTACCGGGTTGCATCTGTTGGCCCTATCCGATTCATTTTAGCCCGATATTGGCGAAAAAATCGGTACAAAATCGGTAATTTGTGACATATCGAAATTACTTGCTTGGCGTTTATGAAATGGGGTACGCACGGAGACATTTTGACCTGACCTGACCTGACCTGACCTGACCTGATTTGGTATGAAACCTTGCACACTTATGGAGGACACCGAGGTGTTTTGCGTATATTTTGCGGTGTTTTGGCTGCTCTACTTGGTTTTGCAATTTTGCACCATGAATTTTGTTCGTTTCTGACGTTGACCCGACTTCATGGCCTGACCTCTGGGCGCGAAAAAAAGTTAATATCGACCAATATTGCAGGCCGCTGCCCATTTTTCCCCGTAACTCCCGCGCCTTTGGTATCATTTGGTAAACACGCACATTTATTTGCAGTTTTTGTGTCCGTTTATTGGAGGCGAATACCTTGAACGGTGACAGTCTAAGCATCGTGTAGGTTTGCTTTTTCAAGCTTTTTCTGATAAAAGTTAACTCTTTTTTGTTTAAACTTACTGTTCAAGGCACAAACTCAAACTCAAACAAACCGCTTTCGATCTGCATTTGGAGGCTTTGCCGACTCTTGAACCAGATCAACAAATCCAGTAATCCATGAAAGCGTTTGGGTAATTCCGGGGTCCAGTGATTACTATTCAGAAATCCCAAAAGTTTATTTTAAAAACGTACTTTACGATAATATGATGAGATCCCTATGTGCCTCAGTAACCAACTTGGTGACACTGTACCTCAGCTACTTGAGCAAACAAGGCTTGATGTGACGCTGCCTCATCTGACCTTAGGGGTCCTGTCTCTGGGGAAGTTAAGAATGAAGCGTGCCATATGTCCGCGCAGGCCTAGCTTGTGGAGTTTGTGTGTCAGTGCGGACTTGTTTACTCGGCCGAATGCGGCAATGACGTCAAAGTATGCAGCTATTGTTGCTCGTTTGACGCGTAGACCACTCTTCATTTCGTGCCTAGTGAGATTGTCTGTGGTTCGTTTTTGACGCTGGAAGCCGCACTGAGATTCGTTGAGCAGGTTTTTGTGTTCCAGGAAATGTCGAAATCGTGCGTTGACCATACGCTCGACCAGCTTACTGGCGCAGCTGGTAAATGTGATGGGCATGCACCCTTTGGGGTGGAACGATTTTTGTGCGGCTTTGGTAATTGGATGACTATACTTTCCCGTCACATAGCAGGAAAGGGCGTTATTTAGGTACAGATATTTAATGGCCGTTGGTAAGTACGTTCGATAATTTTTGCTGAGATGTTTGAAAAACTGGTCATGAATGTCGTACGCCCCAACCGACGTGTTTCTACACTTCCTGATGGGAAGGTTCCATTCGTGCATAGTGAATGTCTGGTTGTAGTCTTCTGTGTTGTCAGAGTTGAAATTTGTATTGGAAGCGGGGGTATCCAGATAGTTTACTATGGTGGTGCCGTAGGTGCTGTTGCCTGAGGCGCTGGTGCAGTGTAGTTTAAGGTGGTCTACGACTTGTTGTGGGCCAGTAATGTGCTGTCCTCTCACCGTTCGCTGGAGGAAAGGGCCTGGTGGTGGGCGTTGCAGGTTGAAGTGCCTCATCATGTTCCAGATTCTGTTTGTAGGGGTGACCCTATTTAATTGTGACGCAAAAGACTGCCGTGAGTTTTGACGTGCTGTTCGAATTGTGCATCGACAGTGTTTTCGGGACTGTCTGTGTGCTGTGCCCCGTGACCATGTGCCGCCCAATGAAGACACTACATGACAGTGATGATCGTTTGTATCTCCTGGCTTTTATGCGCCGCTCCTGGTTTTCTAGAACGCAAAAACCTGCTCGACGAACCTCAGTGCGGCTTCCAGCGTCAAAAATGAATCACAGACAATCTCATTAGGCTAGTGCACGACATCCAGAGTGGTCTACGCATCAAACACCGGCGCATCTCTTATACTACTTGTGGGCGTGGCGCTGGACAACGACCACGCTTTGGCAATCCGAGGTCCACCATGGCGCTGTTGCCTTTTTGCTTGGTTTATTGTTTTCGGGACTGAGCCTTGTGCTGCTGAGCTGATGGCCTGAGTATAGTTGCGTTCCGTGAGCACCACCGATCAATACTCCTACCCGTCCAGACGTTCCATGAGCACCACCGATCAATACTCCTACCCGTCCAGACGTTCCATGAGCACCACCGATCAATACTCCTACCCGTCCAGACGTTCCATGAGCACCACCGATCAATACTCCTACCCGTCCAGACGTTCCATGAGCACCACCGATCAATACTCATCCCCGTCCAGACGTTCCATGAGCACCACCGATCAATACTCCTACCCGTCCAGACGTTCCATGAGCACCACCGATCAATACTCATCCACGCCCAGACGGTCCATGAGCACCACCGATCAATACTCCTACCCGCCCAGACGGTCCATGAGCACCACCGATCAATACTCCTACCCGCCCAGACGGTCCATGAGCACCAGCGATCAATACTCCTACCCGTCCAGACGGTCCATGAGCACCACCGATTAATACCCGCCCAGACGGTCCATGAGCACCACCGATCAATACTCCTACCCGTCCAGACGTTCCATGAGCACCACCGATCAATACTCATCCACGCCCAGACGGTCCATGAGCACCACCGATCAATACTCCTACCCGCCCAGACGGTCCATGAGCACCACCGATCAATACTCCTACCCGCCCAGACGGTCCATGAGCACCACCGATCAATACTCCTACCCGTCCAGACGTTCCATGAGCACCACCGATCAATACTCCTACCCGTCCAGACGTTCCATGAACACCACCGATCAATACTGATCCCCGCCCAGACGTTCCATGAGCACCACCGATCAATACTGATCCCCGCCCAGACGTTCCATGAGCACCACCGATCAATACTGATCCCCGCCCAGACGTTCCATGAGCACCACCGATCAATACTGATCCCCGCCCAGACGGTCCATGAGCACCACCGATCAATAATCCTACCCGTCCAGACGTTCCATGAGCACCACCGATCAATACTCTTCTCTGCCCAGATGTTCCATCAGCACGTGAACATGAACGTAAACATGAACTCTTTCCACAGCTCAATTGTTCAGTACCTTTGTCAGCCCCGCTGTTGCATGGTATTTGCCTTGTGTGCATGATGAACATGACAAGAAAAAGACGCACTTCTTCATACGAGGAGCTATGGTGTCGTACAAAGTTAGTTGTAGCTGTTTAAAAAGTTTGTTTTGGAAAGTTATTTGTTACTTTTTCGAACAGCATGGCTCCTGGTATGAGGACGTGCGCCTTTCTCTGTTCATGTTCAGCATGCACATAACACCAGGAGATACAAATGATCATCAATGTCATCTAGTGTCTTTGTTGCGCAGCTCAGGGTCAAATGGCCGTTCACACGCCTGGCTGTCGCAAAGGCAGGACAATGGCACACTGTCGGATCACTCGGGCACGAGTGGTCTAGGGGGTTAGATGCTCGTCTCACAATCGAAAGGTTATGGGTTCGAATCTCACCTGTCGCTACTCTTCGCCCGCGACCAATCGGCGTGAGAGATTGGCAACGCTATATGACTCAACGGTCGACGTGTCGCAAAACCAATAACCAACCAACCAACGGTCGGATCATTGGATCATTTGACGCCCGGACAGGATGACTGTTGCGACGCTGCATTAGCCGATTGGCGGCCAGGTCAGTGACGACTGCTCTGAGCTTCCTCACTCCTCAGTCAGCCGCTGACTTGTCAGTGGCTGACTCCTCCTCTGATCAGTGAAGGTCAGTGACGACTGCTCTGAGCTTCCTCACTCCTCAGTCAGCCGCTGACTTGTCAGTGGCTGACTCCTCCTCTGACCAGTGAAGGTCAGTGACGACTGCTCTGAGCTTCCTCACTCCTCAGTCAGCCGCTGACTTGTCAGTGGCTGACTCCTCCTCTGATCAGTGAAGGTCAGTGACGACTGCTCTGAGCTTCCTCACTTCTCAGTCAGCCGCTGACTTGTCAGTGGCTGACTCCTCCTCTGATCAGTGAAGGTCAGTGACGACTGCTCTGAGCTTCCTCACTCCTCAGTCAGCCGCTGACTTGTCAGTGGCTGACTCCTCCTCTGATCAGTGAAGGTCAGTGACGACTGCTCTGAGCTTCCTCACTCCTCAGTCAGCCGCTGACTTGTCAGTGGCTGACTCCTCCTCTGATCAGTGAAGGTCAGTGACGACTGCTCTGAGCTTCCTCACTCCTCAGTCAGCCGCTGACTTGTCAGTGGCTGACTCCTCCTCTGATCAGTGAAGGTCAGTGACGACTGCTCTGAGCTTCCTCACTTCTCAGTCAGCCGCTGACTTGTCAGTGGCTGACTCCTCCTCTGATCAGTGAAGGTCAGTGACGACTGCTCTGAGCTTCCTCACTCCTCAGTCAGCCGCTGACTTGTCAGCACGTCGCTGGACTGTGGCGTGGTTACTGAGCTGTAACCATACCACTGGCTGGTCACCTTGCTACTGGACTGTGGCGTGGTTACTGAGCTGTAACCATACCACTGGCTGGTCACCTTGCTACTGGACTGTGGCGTGGTTACTGAGCTGTAACCACACCACTGGCTGGTCACCTTGCTACTGGACTGTGGCGTGGTTACTGAGCTGTAACCATACCAATGGCTGGTCACCTTGCTACTGGACTGAGACCGCGACATGATGTGGTTACCGAGCTGTAACCATGCCACTGAATGGTCACCTTGCAACTGGACTGAGACTGCGAAATTGGACCAGCACGTTGTCACTGGACTGTGGCCCCTTCACTGAACTGCTACCTTGACATCAGACTGCGACCCTGACGTTGGATTGTGACCCTGTCACTGAACCGACCCTGACGTTGAGCGTTGACCCTGACGTTGAGCGTTGACCCTGTCGGTGAACCGACCCTAACATTGGATTGTGACAGTCACTAAACCGACCCTGACGTTGAATTGTGACCCTGTCACTGAACGGACCGTGACGTTGAATTGTGACCCTGTCACTGAACGGACCGTGACGTTGAATTGTGACCCTGTCACTGAACGGACCGTGACGTTGAATTGTGACCCTGTCACTGAACGGACCGTGACGTTGAATTGTGACCCTGTCACTGAACGGACCGTGACGTTGGATTGTGACCCTGTCACTGAATCGATCCTGACGTTGGATTGTGACCCTGTCTCTGGACCGATCCTGACGTTAGATTATGACCCTGTCTCTGAACCGACCTTAGCATTGGATTATGACCCTGTCACTGAATCGATCCTGACGTTGGATTGTGACCCTGTCTCTGGACCGATCCTGACGTTAGATTATGACCCTGTCTCTGAACCGACCTTAGCATTGGATTATGACCCCGTCACTCTACCAACCCTGACGTTGGATTATGACCCTGCCTCTGAACCGACCCTGACGCTGGATTATGACCCTGTCACCAAACAGACCCTGGTGTTGGATTATGACCCTGTCACTGAACCGACCCCGACGTTGGGCTTTGACCCTTTCCGTTGACTGTGACCCTGCCGCGGAGTTTCACCCCGACGCCAGAGGTAGCCCCTCCACCTGGCCGCCGCCGCTGTGCCGTTCGACCCAGCGCCGTCCGGGCAGCCTCCGCTCCAGTTCGCTGTTCATGGTATCGCCGTCATCGATCGATGCCCCCCTCCCCCACCCCCTCTGCCGACGCCGCCGCCGCTGCGTACGACGGCGGCGGTCGGGGAGGGGGAGGGGCGGACAGACACGTTCCGACCGGTGGCTATGGCGGCAGACGCTCCAGCCGCTGTCTGCAGCTGAAGGCAGGAAGTCTGCGGCGGGGGGGGAGGGGGAGGGGCGGACAGACACGTTCCGACCGGTGGCTATGGCGGCAGACGCTCCAGCCGCTGTCTGCAGCTGAAGGCAGGAAGTCTGCGGCGTCGCCGGAAAACGCGCCGGCGGCACAGTGGTAAATTATTCACGAAATAGGGTGCAAAACACCACTTACCGAACATTAAATGGACATATTTCCCAAAGAAGTATCGACATCATACTTTTTGTGCGTGTTTATGTGTCTTCGTGCCTCGTTTCTAACTGCATCCCATATACAAGTATCTTACTTCTGCTCACCATAACGGATCCTGGATCGTGATAATGAACATCCCGCTGCGCAATTCCAGATGAAGGGATTACCTAATGGTGTGCTACGTTCATAAAGTTCATACAGTGAATAATGGCTTAATAAGAACCACAGGGGCCCATCCGAGTTAAGCCTACCTAGAAAATATACTAGAAAAGTACATGCTCACACCCCAGTTAATCCATTATCTCTAGTTCCAAGGGAACTTGAATAGTTTGCAAACTATCATGGATATACTATCTAACTACCTGCACACAATCCCAGCATATCTAGCACCATTCACTTGATATTGCATAGCACACTTCTCAACTATTCCAAACTTCTCTAATCATGCCCCATTGTGCTACCATAGCCAATCTCATCAGTATCACATACCCGAAGGTCGGTGCTGAATTCACTGCAAGGTACACCCTAGCGTATAATAGTATAATAAGCTAGTATAATACCTAATTTATCAGCATGATCTAAAACATAAGGGTCCAAGTTCCAACAATAACAAAGAGACCACCCCACAGGGACCTGCACAGTACATATCTACGAGCATACGTCCTATGTTATGTCCATAAAGGGAAGACACCATAACCCTGGCAAAAAGACACTCTTCACCCCAAAAGGACACTTCACCCCCACCACTCTACGTTACACAATACCAGTTTATAGCATATGTGTTTGTATCGTTATCGTTGATAGCGGTATTCACAAATCAGGTACCTCTCAAAATACGTAAAATTGGAACGTCATATGTAAGCAATTGTTTCAAAACTGGGTTTGCAGGACTTAGCAAGATTTTAAATCACATTATTTTGGTGGCGAATTCGACATCCTGCCTTACTCGTTTCGACATCTTACACCTAACGAGAAATCATTATTTTAACACTGCCGCAGGATGTCCCCATCCTGGTGAGAGCCGCTGTCATGGTGGGGGCGGGGAGCGGATATCCGCCAGTTTGTGAAAAGTATGGAAAATTATATCATCAGCATGTTTATTGCATTATTTATGCGTTTTGGAGTTAGTTCTCACCAATATTTTCCAAGTTTTGTTTTTTCTAGGGGACTCGCACGAAGTCTGCACATTTCAGTTTAAAAAAAATATAGTTTGAGCCATTTTGGTATACCGAGACCTAATGAAGATAACTCCGTCAACCTGCACCTCTTAGCAGTGGTCTCGACTGGAAAAATCGTTTGCAATCAACATTAAGTGAGGTACGACCCATAATTCGGAAGTTATGTTTGTTTTAAGGCTACGAATGTCGGTTTTTCTCGGCATTTAGGCATTGAGCCTTACGGTCCTTTAACACAGTTAGCAAAGAAGCATGCATGAAGGGTTGATGTTACACAGATGGTACCGTCACTCGGTACTGTGATGTCATGTAGGGTGGCAAAAGAAACGCAGAATGAACCAGATGGTCATGTTTCAAGTACGGCAAACTGAGCACGGTTTTCGGTCAGCATTGTCATTTGCCGCATTGTAGGTATGGCAGCTTGTAGGTATGGTATGACAGCTCATGAACGTAGGTGTATGATATCTTCATAGCTTCATGTGTCGATTAATATGAGAGCCAAGTTAACTATGACTTTACAGTTTGTCGCTCATTCATCCGCCATTCATTCCACAACGTATATAGTTTTTTTTCTTCATATTACCATCGTGTCAGTCTTGATATGGGTCATGTTCTAGAAACAAAACGTTCTGTGCGGAAGCTTATGCTGCTTCTTTCCTGCTTGCTCCTTTAGTGTGCATGAAGGCCTTTGGTGTGGTTGGAAGCTTGCTTCCTCCAATGATTGGGGAAGATTAGCTAATTAAGCAATTGTCACTCTTTGAACGTGGGCCCAGTGGCTTTGATGACTGTACTTCGACCTTTGGGGTACAAGTTTTATTCCCTAATGTTTTACCGTTATGTGCAGTCATCGATGTACAAACTGTGTTTAAACAACGGAACGAGCCCGAATCTATGCATAGAGTATCTGCTGTTTGGATGTAGCTTTGTGCTGTTGCTCGCGAAGAAGTACATGGTAGGTAGGAATATACGGGGAAATGGAAGAGTGCCACTGGCGGAATTTATGAGCACAAAAATACGTACAGTCAGCTGTCTCGTCGCCATTGCTGGTGAACTTAGTAGTTGAAGGGGAAACATCACTTCGCATACTTCATAAGATGGTCAGTCATGAAGCTGCAAAGAAACAATGACGAAACTATCTTATGGGCATGATAGAAATGTGAAATCCAGAAATAAGTTGGCTGGTTGGTTGGTACTTGGGCGTTAGGGCGCACCGACCATGATGATCATATAACGCCCATGACCAGTAATGAGTGAGTAACAACAATTGTAGCATTCATTGCAAATATGCTTCTGGTACATGACGCGTGCAAAACCTAACTGGTATGGAGAATAAAGTTGAAAGTGTGGCTCACATTCACTTGATTCGCCGAAACTGAAGCAGAACTTCAAATGACGCGTCCAAATCACGTTTCTGTCTTCCTTGTGTACCTTGTATACGGGTATCACAGCATCTCGTGACTGTACATTGTATACAATGTATGTAAAATTGACTTTCATGTCGGCATCTTGATGAACTTGATTAAAGGGCAGTAATGTACATCAGTGCCAACAGTATGAATAAGGTGAACATAAGTAGGTTAAAAGCGAACACAACGTTTAAGCTACCGGTTGTACGTGGTTTATTTTCGACTTTAGCGGCTTCACTCATCAAGACTGTTCAGGAAAGGTTGCAGGTTAGCATAGCTACCTTGATTAATTATCAAGATACGAAATAGCCTAAAGTATAAAGACAGAGACTTAAGTAATTTTAGTCTTCATGTGCGACCTCTGAATAGATACTAATTTTTACACTTTTGTGCCAATTGACTCAGTATGGTTTAAATGATGGGATAAACCTGTTGAAGCTACAACTTTTCATACTTGGCAAAATGAACATACCTACCGTTGAGGTATGTTTGATGATGATGACGTCACACTGGCCGTGCATGGTCGTTGCTATGTCGATACTGTATGATGTAGTATTAGCCATTCCAGTTGAATATTGACCATTGTTAACCCATCACTGGCCGGGCTTCTCAGCCGCACAACATTGACCGGACAGGGGAAGATGTCGATCTCCGCCCCTGCTTATTTCAAGAACGGCTGGGTCAATACAAAAAATCAAACAGCAATCGATGGCGTCATGGGGTGTGATCTCAGAGCACTTAGACATTATGTTTTAGGTTCGCATTAAGGTTGCAGGTCAAGGTCAAAGCTTTAAAATGTGAAACATTGGAATATGTGGTTCTATCGGAAACGTATTGGATTCAAAAGTGTATTTTATGTTGTGAAATCATTGCGCACCGATTAAGCGTTATGTGTAATGAAGTACCCGATGTTTAGTGTGCCGCATCAGATAGCGGTCAAAGTCAAGTGCAGTCTAGATGAGAGCTGAAATATCGGCCATTGCTTCTCCTATTTGAACTATCTGAACCTGAAGTGGGAGTACTTAGCCGTAACTTGGAGTATCGGACACATGAGCAAACGCCGTTGTTTGTTCATAAGCCATGTAAGCTCAAGGTCAAAAGGAAGGCCTTGGTGGTGAATAAGCGGATGAATGCTCTATCACGATTTGTAATGGAAAGCCAGACTATCCAATTGGTATGTATTATTCACATGTGCTAGAGGCATCTGCCATGCGGGCACCTTTGCATGTCACCTAATGGGGGGGGGGGCAGGAGAAGGACAGGAATGTCAAGGTCGTGTCAATCCAACCTTATCAAAACTGCACAGCTCGGAAATTAGTGGGCCGATTTAATGAGCAAAATGACATTCAACGTCTCTGGGAAATGCGATGTGGTAAAAATGCAGTGCTAGTAATAACCATATTCTTTTTACTGGATATGCATGTAGGCACGTATCATTACACACCACATGTGTACCGAACATACAATGCATGCAAACAGCAAACAACAAAAATACGTGGCACAGCTCACATGAGACACCACGTGTCAGACACTTACATTCGGTCTGAACAGCGGTGCAGCCAGGATTTTCAGAAGGAAGGGGCGACCCCCTACAAATCCGATTTCATTGCCAACGATTGCTCACAGCGAGCCACAATTTATGATGTAGTGCGGTGGAAATTCCACAAGTTTTGCTTGATCGTGCACTTTTGGGGAGTTATCCCCCCCCCCCTTAGCTGCGCCTCTGGGCCAGAGTCGCTTGCAATGATCCTTATTCAGTCGCTAGCTGTGATCTTCTTTTAGAGTCCAAAAACGGAATTAATCTTTCAGCTGTCGTCTTGATAACACCCACATGCTGTTCAATATACTCAGAGTTCCCTTCGCAGCATGGTTCCGAGAGTTGCAGCCTCACAGAGCTTCTAATCACCCGTGAACCAACCACGATATTAGTGAGATCGACACGATCGGCTCCGTTGCGGCGCCGCGCGGACAATGCTCTTTTCTCTACCCGTGGCTTCAAACTGACGAAGCTCACTGGTGTGCGTCAATGGCCTGGATACTCGACATGCACAGGTCGAGTGGCAAGGCTGTCGCTGTCACCCGACCTACCCGTGTCATATCGGTCGGAGCCTCGCTCTCCGCTAATTTGACCCCCGTCGCGTGCACCGGGGCGGCAGCGGACGGCCGCCGCGCAGGGCCGTCAGCTGACTGAGCTGCCGCGCGGCTCCAGCACATCGACACTAAAAGCGGACTTTATAGATTTGGCACAAAATGCGCGTCTTTGGCCTTTGGATCTTGGCATTGGACTTTGCCTTTTACATTTGGTTGTCGCTGTGTGTAATAACCTCGGCAGAACTCACTTTATAACTATTCTCGGGAAGCTTCTTAATCAATTATCGTATTACTCTCCGAGGCTTAATTGAACGAAACGGGCCTGACATTTTCCGTTAACATTTTATTTGCGATGGTTTTCACAAGCAGATGAATCCGGCAGCCCCGTGCTCTGCTTACTTTCATGATGCCATCACTAATTCAGGACCTACAGCTTCACGAACGCAGCTAGTTTACAACGCAGCTCGGAAACCGGCTTTATGCATCGCGGCATTCGTTGACTTGGAAAGCATATCACACCACCAAGATGATGTATAGGGTGAAAATAAACACAACCATCGAATTCACCGTTCATTTTTGCACGTGTACCCGTGCTCAAAAGTGCCAAATGTGAACATTGGTATTTGTAGTAGTGAAAAGCGGTTTTGAAGGCGATCTGGCGCACTGTGATTGGCCCCGACGTGGCGACTTACAGTGCACTGCATGCACTGCGGTACATTTCAAGCCATAGCTCACTCATTTTTATAGACAACTGCTTAAAATTGGTACGAACATTATTCATAGTCATCTTTTGGGCAGTTCCTTTCCTTTTTTTTTGTCTAATTTTTGTCTAGACATTTTGAATCTGAGGGTTAACATTTGGAGACAACTTTTATATTAATGTTCTTTACTTCCCCGTGCCAACATTTCAGAGTGAGCGATTATAGCAAAACAAGGACATCACATATTACTTGCCAATCAATTGTCTCGGTTGCCGTTTATCGGCGTCAAATATCTCCATTCGTTCGGTTTCCATGTCAATTTGTGTGCACCTATGCGTTTTTGTCTCAATCGGCAAACATGAAGGTGGCGTTACTACGGCGTCACTCACGCCTGACCTATCATGACCTTGTCGTTTTACTTTGGCAAGAGGCGTATAATTGATCATTGGATAACTATCAAAAATTTCGTGCGGATATCCCAACACGTTTTCAAGTTATCGTGAATTTTCGACAGGGGGAATCTCCTCCCCCCCCCCCGGTCAGTGCCAGGTTGGCATGCTAAGGCATACACATATTTGCTCGATGAGGATTCGAATAGTTTGCGAGATGTCGACAAGTTTCGTGAACTACGTCTTATTGTGCTGACAGATATGGCTCATAAATCGCCTCAATTTACGGTGTCCTTGTTTATGTTTTTGCTTGTTAAGATGTATTCTTCTCGGGTGTATTTTGCTCGGGTGACAATGCAAGCAAAGTTATAATAACATAAAATGTTCAGGTGCTGGCTTCAGTGGCCTGTTTATATTGCGACAGGGAATAATAATGAGTCGTCCAGAGAAAGACGATCACATGCGAAATATTTCTTCCTTCTATCATTTGTAATATGTATGCTGAATAGCATGGCCAGTCTATGATGACGCGCTTCAATCTGGGCGCTGCATGTCGTGAATACACTTGACATACTTAGACTGTGCATCAGTTTGGAGTTGAATGCATACATAGCCCCTCAGTCAAGCAGCTCACGTACTGTCACGTACCTGACGTGCCGTGACATAAATAGCCCAGCCTCTTTATGGACAGAGCAGGGTGGCATGTCTGTGATCGTTTCCATGAGTTTGAGGTCGCCTTATTGTTGTTCCGCAACAGTGCACAACGCCTCACAATGAGGAAACTATCGTATTGGCACGTACATTGTACATGACCTTCATCCCGTAACTTGGTTCTTGGTATCACGATGCAACTGCTTGCACCTTGAAATGGTAGCACTACTTGACCGCCGGCTTGACCGGTTTGGTCAGCCTATTCGTCCGGTGACCGCCCGGCTGGTCAGTCTGTTCGTCCCGTGACCGCCCGGCTGGTCAGTCTGTTCGTCCCGTGGCCGCCCGGTTGGTCAGTCGGTTCGTCCCGTGGCCGCCCGGCTGGTCAGTCTGTTCCTCCAGTGACCGCTCGGCTGGTCAGTATGTTCCTCCCGTGACCGCCCGGCTGGTCAGTCTGTTCCTCCCGTGATCGCCCGGCTGGTCAGTCTGTTCGTCCCGTGACCGCCCGGTTGGTCAGTCGGTTCGTCCCGTGGCCGCCCGGCTGGTCAGTCTGTTCCTCCCGTGATCGCCCGGCTGGTCAGTCTACTCGTCCCGTGGCCGCCCGGCTGGTCAGTCTGTTCGTCCGGTGACCGCCCGGCTGGTCAGTCTACTCGTCCCGTGACCTCCCAGTTGGTCAGACTATTCGTCCGGTGACCGCCCGGGTGGTCAGTCTACTCGTCCCGTGACCTCCCAGTTGGTCAGACTATTCGTCCGGTGACCGCCCGGCTGGTCAGTCTGTTCCTCCCGTGACCGCTCGGGTGGTCAGTATACTCGTCCCGTGACCGCCCGGCTGGTCAGTCTGTTCCTCCCGTGATCGCCCGGCTGGTCAGTCTACTCGTCCCGTGACCGCCCGGCTGGTCAGTCTGTTCGTCCCGTGACCGCCCGGTTGGTCAGTCGGTTCGTCCCGTGGCCGCCCGGCTGGTCAGTCTGTTCCTCCCGTGATCGCCCGGCTGGTCAGTCTACTCGTCCCGTGACCTTCCAGTTGGTCAGACTATTCGTCCGGTGACCGCCCGGCTGGTCAGTCTACTCGTCCCGTGACCTTCCAGTTGGTCAGACTATTCGTCCCGTGACGGTAATAGGCGACCAAATAAATCAACATCCGTGTTTTTCCGATTGCCTTCCTGGTTAAGATAATTTCCTTCGCTAACTTAACTTCCTGATGGTTTGATCATGAGCCTGATCGATGTAATTTGCCTCCGAGCTGAGCATATAGCACCCGGAGTAACGCCTTGTGACGAAATGAATGACCTCTTGATGTGGTTAGTCTCCTGTTTAAGCTGACATTTTGAAATAAACCATTTAGCATATTGTGATCTTTATAATTAATCCTATTAACTCCCTGGTTTGCATAGCTTGCCTTCTGTTTAGCCTGACTAACCTGGTTAGTCGTGGTGACCCTTCGATTTACCTCGTTAACCTCCTGGATAGTGCTCTGATTGGCCGCTAGGTGGACGCGTCCACCTAATTACTGATCCGGCTGACTGGCCAAATAACATCGGTGTCTGTCTGAAAGGGGGAGGGGTGGGGGCACAGGCCTTCGAATATTGACTGCGTGTCAGTTCATATGAACTGCGCTGACCATGACCAATCAGCATTACCTGGACAACCCGACAAAGGCCACGGTGGAGGGGGGGGGGGGGGCAGACAGCATTCTATTGCCACACGATAGAATACTGTCTGCCCGTCACACGAGGTGTCACACGATAGAAGGCTGTCTGCCGGTAACACGAGTTACCACACGATAGAAGGCTGTCTGCCGGTCACACAAGTTGCCACACGATATAAGGCTGTCGGCCCGTCACACGAGTTGCCACACGATATAAGGCTGTCTGCCGGTAACACGAGTTGCCACACGATATAAGGCTGTCGGCCCGTCACACAAGTTGCCACACGATATAAGGCTGTCGGCCCGTCACACGAGTTGCCACACGATAGAAGGCTGTCTGCCGATCACACGAGTTGCCACACGATAGAAGGCTGTGTGCCCGTCACACAAGTTGCCACACGACAGAAGGCTGTGTGCCTTTCACACGAAGTATGTTGGCCAGACAGTAACCAGTCTTACATCTTATGAATGCAATCAGACTAACTGCTGTGAGCGCATGTCTTTGGCAGCTCATTTACCCGACAACCCAGAAGGCAACATCGGAGAAGTCTGACATGTGGTAGCCACTTCACCGAGGCACAATTCAGAACACACTGAGGCACGCCGTGCGCAATTTACAAGTACAGGCGGACTTGGCTTGTTGGGTGGGTTGTTTGACATGTGCAGAGTGTGTTCTCAGATCATCTGGCGAGGTGAATACCGGCAGTAGTGACGCACTCCGTTCTGCGCTCGCAAATCCCCGAAATCAGGGACAGGTCCAGCGATATATTTTGTGGCAGGCACGCCAGACCTATTGGGAATAGATTGATAATGTCACAACGCGTGGCCACCTAACGTCAACCAAGGTGAATACACCATAGCGGGTAAATCGATACAACTCTAATTCAGCTTGACGTGCAATAATTTTAGCCATGCCATGACCTAGTTCAATGGGAGATCACTGTAGATACAAAATACAATTATGAGAACGGTGCAAAGGATATAAACATCTTATGAAAGTCATGACTACAGCTGAAAAGGCTGCAATGAACGGGGGGATATGAGGGGACCTTCAAATTATCTACCAAAATGGGTATGGGGCTTCATGACTTCGGGGCCAAAATCCTTCGACTGTGGAGACAATTCGTCTTTCGGTTAAGATAGTAAAATATGTCTTGACCATAGTCCTTCATATCTAGCAAATACCATTCAGAGGACTTTTGAACTCGATATCATCGCACAAATGGCACGACATCGCTGAACCATCGCCGAACCATCGCCGAACCATCGCCGAATCATCGCCGAACCATCGCCGAACCATCGCTGAACCATCGCCGAACCATCGCTGAACCATCGCCGAACCATCGCCGAACCATCGCTGAACCATCGCCGAACCATCGCTGAACCATCGCCGAACCATCGCTGAACCATCGCCGAATCATCGCCGAACCATCGCCGAACCATCGCTGAACAATCGTCGAACAATCGCTGTGGACGAAGCCCAAACGCCGACCTGGACCTCGGAGGCAAGCACTGAAGAAAAAGGTTATGCACGGTAAAACAGAACAACATTGCAGCGAATGGCGCACAAATTGCCTAGCCATGTACAGACTGGAGCTGTGGGCCGCACGGCGGAGATGAGGCCAGCACCGAGCCGGGCGTGGCCACCTATTGCGCACTTGGCCGGCCGCCAGTCGGACGGGCCCGGCCCGGCTGGAGAAGTCGCCGCCTGCGGCAGCTGGGCAGCCGCCGGCGGCGTCGGTCGTACGGACCGAGGCGGACACACGGTCACGGGCACGGTCACGGTCACGGCCACAGTCACGGCCACGGTCACGGCCACGGTCACGGCCACAGTCACAGTCACGGCCATAGTCACAGTCACGGCCACAGTCACAGCCACGGCCACAGTCACGGTCACGGCCACGGTCACGGTCACGGCCACAGTCACGGTCACGGCCACAGTCACGGTCACGGGCACAGTCACGGCCACGGGCACGGTCACGGCCACAGTCACGGCCACGGTCACGACCACAGTCACGGCCACGGTCACGGTCACGGCCACGACCGCCACCAGAACAGCTCGGCAACTTGTGACAACTTGTGTGACCGGCAGACAGCCTTCTATCGTGTCTCAACTTGTGTGACCGACGGACAGCCTTCTATCGTGTGACAAGTCGTGGGACCGGCAGACTGTCTTCTATCGTGTGATAACTCGTGGGACCGGCAGACGGTCTTCTATCGTGTGGCTACTTGTGTAACAGACAGACGGCCTTCTATCGTATGACAACTCGTGTAACGGGCAGCTAGCCCTCTATCGTGTTCCGAGCCGCTCGACCAAAGAGTATATCATTGGCTTCATCGATTCGTCAAGTGTTCTTTGATCCCTCGTCCGGCTTCTATAGTTCATGTTGCGGTCTTCATTTTGCTTTTGTGCAGCAAGATGCACGGAGACCCAGGATGCACTAGTTACCGATGATTGACAAGAAACTATAGGATGTAGGAACTTCCTGATGTTTTGTCGAGCTAGCGTGCGTTAGCATGTCGAGATACCCTGCGTTATCGAATATACATGTTTTCACCGAGCTCCCTGCATAATTCGGGATCGACCGAGCAGTTTATTGTTGAGGAAAAAATTGTGCAAAGTGATCCAAGCCATAATTGATTACGTTGAGCAGTCGCGGCAGCTCAGTCGATACGGCGTTGGACGCATGATTGTACAGTTGTGGGTTCGAATCCCACAACCGGCGGAATTACTGCGTCTGCCCGCGACCGACCGGCTTGATGGGCTGGCAACGCGACGTGACCAAGCAATTGAATGCGTCGCAAAAGTGCCCGACTTCTGTATTGACCTGCACGAGGATTTTGTATAATAGTTCCCCCGTCATTTCGAATACTGTACAATATCCGAGTATTATTTCGTGTTCGATACAAGTTGGGCATTTTATCTATTTGTCCTTTTGCCAAAGATCTTCGTGGGCCTTGGAATGAATGGGTGTAGTGTCCGTAGGGTTGTGACATTAAGTAGTGTCCGTCAGCATGCAAGAATCAGGTTGCTGTTTATTGCAGGATCCTCTAGTATCCATGATTGCATTATAAGTTGTGTTGTGGCTGCGGCCGACACGACTAAGGTTCTGGCTGTCCACTCCTGCTGTGACCGGCACGACTAAGGTCTGGCTGTCCACTCATCCTGCGACGGCTGACGTGACGCAGACCCGGACACTGATCAATGTCGGTACGCACGGACATGATGAAGCCGGCGGCGGCCGGTCGGCGACGGTGAACGTACATGGGCCGGTGATGGTCGCACTGTCCTGCTGCTGCTGCCCGGCTCTCTGCTGTTGTTGCCCGGCTCTCTGCTGTTGTTGCCCGGCTCTCTGCTCGTGTTGTTGCCCGGCCCTCTGCTTTGTTGCCCGGCCCTCTGCTGTTGTTGCCCGGCTCTCTGCTTTGCCTCTGCTGTTGTTGCCCGGCTCTCTGCTGTTGTTGCCCGGCTCTCTGCTGTTGTTGCCCGGCTCTCTGCTGTTGTTGCCCGGCTCTCTGCTGTTGTTGCCCGGCCCTCTGCTGTTGTTGCCCGGCTCTCTGCTGTTGTTGCCCGGCCCTCTGCTGTTGTTGCCCGGCTCTCTGCTGTTGTTGCCCGGCTCTCTGCTGTTGTTGCCCGGCTCTCTGCTGTTGTTGCCCGGCTCTCTGCTGTTGTTGCCCAGCTCTGTCGTCGGCCGCGGTCGTCACGGCTGCGGTCGTCACGGCCCGCAACAACAAGGAGCGTCCGTCACACAGAGTGGTCCATGTGCAGGATACTAACCCGAGGTTCGAGGTGCTACGTGTGTCGTGCAAACGTGTGTGTCTGTGTGTGTCTGTGTTACAGCGCAGTAAAGTCTGTGTCACAGCTGTGAAGCTCTGTGTCTATGTGCTACAGAGGAGTGCAGTCCGTGTCACGGCTGTGTAGCTGTATGCATGGATGTAGGTGCATTGGAAACATTGTGGGGCAAGGGAGATTCCAACGAAAATATGTGTGTGCGCCAGTAGACGCCACTGGCAGTTGTTACATCACAAGTTCAGTCGCGACGCCAACATAATTATAGTTATATACTTGCCACCAATGTACTTTCGTACCGCATACAAGTTTTGAATTGTGGCCTATGTGGAAGATGCCAGCGGGAATAGGAATAATTAATACAAAAGCTCTGGGATATTGAATACGTTAAAATAGTTTGGGAAGACGTAGATGAATGGTTGAGATCGTTAGCTGGACTTGGTGAATTTGTGTTTGGAAAAAAGGATATTTTATTGGGTTTGCATAGGAGTGCTTTTGTCAGTCATGCTCGTATCGTGGGAAAGCGTATTATATGTGCCGGTTTGTATCTTAGTATTGCAATTTTGGAGAAAAAAAAACGACTTCTGTATGACGGAAAGATTGAGGAAACGATTGCTAATAGGAGTAGGAGCAGGGTTAGATTTAGTCAGAACTGGTGAACAGAACAGAACAGAACAGCCTTTCCTTGATTTACTAGATGGGCTGATCGGTGTATTATGAAAAGATGGTTATAAATGTTGCCCTAGGATGTTCCCAGTGAAATAAATGAAGAAACTAAAAGCAAAAAAAAGCACTGGAGGGCCCCTGAGCCTTGAGCGGGCCCTCAGCTAGCATGCGTTTTGGTCCAGTGGAGCGATTTTTGGAGTCCCAATCGAAATGTACGGAGCCCGGCTTAGTATTTCGAGATCCTCTTGGTTTGTATTGGCTCGGACGTAACAATTCTGACCTCCGGTGCAATTTTTGATGCCACGGTGCAATTTTATCGGCGCGATTCTTGGACCTTGGTATGATTTGTGGAGACCCTGGCATAATTTGTTTGGTGCCCCAGCACTATTTGTTTGGTGCCCCAGCACTATTTGTTTGGGGCCGTATCGCAATTGTTGGAGTCCAGCACGATTTTGTTTGGAGACCCAACGTGGTTTTCTGCGTCACAACACGATTTTTCGATGGATTGACCTTTTTGGGGGAGGGCAGAGTTAAAATAATGATTCTTTGTTAGGTGTGAGATGTTGAAACAAGCACAATAGGATGTCAAAAGTTTTCATGGAATTAGTGTCATTTAAAATGCTTTTGATGCCTTTCAGGCTCAAATTTTAGCCAATTGTGTGTGTAAATGACTACCTTTGTCGTTTGTTTTGAGATTCATAATTTAGGAAGAGCTATATTTGAGATAGGGAGAATAATACTATGCTATAAACTGGCATTGTATGCCATATCACACTATAGATAATCCCTTTCCCTGAAATTGCACTGAAACGTTTGTGTACCACAACCGTTCCTTGTCGAAGGCATGGACATGGTTCTTACGAGCGAGATACTGTTAGAAAGGAGACATCAAGGCTTCATAAGCATGGATCAAGGAGCAGGATGTCGATACTTTTGGAGAATGATGTCAATCGAGTGTTCAAAAAGTGGTATATTCCACCCTATAGCATGAATAGTTTATCACGGGGGGGAGGAGGGGGTAAGTGAGAGATCTGGATGCCAGCTAGGACATGAATGGTTCGCTCAACCGAACCATAAATTGCCGTTTTAGTCTCCGGAAGACCCAGCCCTACATCTTTTGCTGTATTACATACCTTTTCCCTTTCGCTGCATTTGAAACGTAAAATATGCTGCCCATGATTATGCCATAACTAATCTCAATTTTCTACGAATGCTACCAGCCAATGTTTATGGGTGTCCAAAATTACACAGGTAAGGTTGTTGTTTTATATATTTTTGGGGGACAAGTGCCCCCTCAATGTTGACTTTGCCCCTCCACGAACAATTTCAACTTCTAACATGTGGCCCTATGGAGTGTGCCCCCGCCCAATCCATTTGTACCGCCCATTGCCTTCATGTATTGTGCCCCCCCCACACACACAAAAAATCAACACCCGTCGGCACAGGATATGTGGCAGGTGACGAGATTGTCGGTGAAACACATTAAACAACGGTGACAACAGAAGTAGCCAATGATGGCAACAGTGACGTCATTGCAGTTTGCTTCACCTCAGGTTCAACACTTGCCTTGAAGACTGCAGTGAGGACAGATGAACACAAGCTTACCATGTGACGTCACAAATTGAGCACAATAGATGCAAGGCCAAAGTATGCCCACCCCGTAATATTTAGCCGGACTCGGACAGCTTTATCTTTAGACATCAGGTATTAAGAATACAAAAATGTACCAACCATGAAATCAAAGCATGCATCTGCTAAGGTTGTGTGGGGAGGGGAGCACCACCCTGCCAACTTTCAAGTTGGAGTGGCAGTTGAACCCACTGCCCCCACAGTATCTACACCCATGTTTGTGTCTGCGTTACAGATGAGTGCAGTCTGTCCGGCCGCTGTGAGAGACTCTCGACGCTGGTACACTCGCTGCCGCCGCCACACTATGCTCTGCTGCGGTTTCTCTGCTCCTTCTTGAAGCGTGTCACAAGCTTCCACTGGTAGGTGACTGCTCTTAATTGTTGCGGCCCGTCGGAAAGAGTGCAGTGGTTGGTACTCTACAGGTAAATATACCGTGGTGACGTTGGAGCGTCAGGCGTTACGTTCGCCAGCGTGATAACTAATTAACGTGCGCATGCTGAAAAACCGCCTCACCAATGGCAATGATGTTTGGTTAACTTTGACCTTAAGCGTGCCAATCTGAAGTAAGTATGCATTCCTTCGAAAGTTATTTAAGTGATGCTCTCCCGGCTCCCAACGATACGCTCCGCCATGAACTTGACGTGCCGCCCGATGTATTGGGCTGTGTACTGTGCTGACCTGTGTCTGTTGTGCCGACCTGTTGCGTCTTCTCCGCTAGCCATTGTCCATGGTGTTGACCTAAGTTCACCTCTTGTTTTGGCCTCGTTTCTGTTGACCTCCGTTTGCTTGGTTGGCATGTGTTGGCTTCTGGCGGTGTTCTAACAGTGTTCATTGTGTCATCTCCTGTCGGCTGTGTTATCCTGTGTTGATTTCTGTACGTGTTGATATGCATTGTGGATTTCTGTTGCGTGGGCATGTGTGGGCCAAGTTGATCTGTGGTGTCATTTGTCACATACGTTGACCTTTGTCTACTGTACTAGCTAACCTATGCTGATCGCTGCCTGTTGTGCTGATCGGTGTTGACTTGTGTTCATCGGTGTATGTTATGTTGACTTCTAGCTATGCTGTTGAATTTTGTTAGCCTGTGTGGCAATGTTGACTATACTGGCCTGTGTTTTGACCTATGCTGACCTGTCGCCGCCTCTGCCGCAGTGCTCACATGTCGTCAGAGACGCTGGGCGTGGTGTTCGGACCGAACGTGTTCCGGTTGGCCGAGGGCGAGGGCGGGGCGCCGTGCTTACGTCAGCAGGCAGCAACCAATCGGATACTGGCGCAGCTCATTCATAATTATGACCGGGTATGTACGGCGCCAGGCTCGTCTTATGACCGGGTATGTACGTCGCCAGGCTCGTCTTATGACCGGGTATGTACGGCGCCAGGCTCGTCTTATGACCGGGTATGTACGGCGCCAGGCTCGTCTTATAACCGGGTATGTACGGCGTCAGTCTCGTCTTATGACCGGGTATGTACGTCGCCAGGCTCGTCTTATGACCGGGTATGTACGTCGCCAGGCTCGTCTTATGACCGGGTATGTACGGCGTCAGTCTCGTCTTATGACCGGGTATGTACGGCGCCAGGCTCGTCTTATCACCGGGTATGTACGGAGTCATGCTCGTCTTATGACCGGGTATGTACGGCGCCAGGCTCGTCTTATGACCGGGTATGTACGGCTCCAGGCTCGTCTTATGACCGGGTATGTACGGCGCCAGGCTCGTCTTATCCATCAGCCGCACCAGAACATTATTTTATATGGAAAAAAACTAGAGGTCCAAGCCCCCCGTCATTCCCTCCGAAGTGCCCCCAAGTCTACGATTTTGTTTCACTGATGGGCAGTGGCGTACCTAGGATTTGCGCTATGGGAGGGGGGGGGCGAACGGATTTGGAGGTGGCCCACCTTCCCTCAGTCCCCGGATTTCGTCCACTATTTTTCAAAATGGCACATTTTTTTATATTTTTGAATAAAGTAATTAACCAACTTAATTGTCCTGTGGAGGCGGCCCAATCTATCACCATTGTTTGGGAGTCACCGGATTTCAACCCTAACCTCCCTCATCGTGTTCGAAGGTTTTTATTTTCGTGTCCCTTGATAAGTCACCTCACAATGCTGAAATTACACCTGTACAATTCCCTTCAACATACCCACTAGCGTCATTTTATGGGCCCCTGTGCGACTTTTGGGGGCCATAGTGTGATTTTTAGGGGCCCGGTGCGATTTTGGAAGCCCCAGCGAGATTTCCAGGGTGCCAGGCGCAATTTTTCCGAACCCCAGCGCGGTTCTTGGGGCCCCACAACCTCTCAGGGGGTGGGGGCAACCAATGCCCCCTTCGGTACGCCACTGCCGACGGGCACCGAAGAACAATCAAGCTTTTCTCAGTCCAGGATGTCTCACTGGTAAATCAAGTTGCTCGAGACGAAGGGCAAAAGACACCCCCTCACACGCAGCCTTAGATGTACCCATTGTACGCCAATTTGCCCATATGACAAGTTATGATGCCCCAAACTGAGAGGTCATGACGTCCTTCCGAAGCCTTCGAATACCCCTCTGATGTCTTACTGTACCCTTCTGGCAGCTCAGGCTGTCCATTGGACTGCTAGGGTGGGATTTGGGAATATCAGGGATACCCTTCATAGCTCCAGAGTGCCTTTCATCCCCTCCTCCCTGCTACATTGCGACGTGTTCCTCTCATTCCTTCAGGGTTGAATCATTCAGGTGGATGGGTGGGCACATAATTTACGAAATTCCGGGGTCTCAAAACAAAGTGACACACATCCAAGGAGCGTTCATCTCGAGGGTGGTTTGTTTTTTCGGACTTTCCCTAACCAAGGTTCTGTGTGCACGTCTGCAAAGTGGTCTGCAAAAGTGTCCTTTTCATGCACCCAATGTACCCTTTTCCCGAGGCTTGGGGTGCCCTTTTGTCGAAGTACTCCCAGTGACTGTGTTCTCAAATTCGCTTAGTTAGGTGTCGGTCGGCCCGACCAGGAATATGCCTATTCAGCTCATGATTGACCGAACAGTCTGACTTGTTGAGCGCATTTCCCGGCCCCACACTCACGGGTGCCGTGTTTGTGTTTGGTTCGTGAGAATGCCGTCTTCCAGGGATGTGCGGAATTTCCGATTGCTGACATAGTAATTGTTGCAGAGAAAATATAAAGGTACCGTGGACGGATCATATCCTGTCTTGCTATGCCACTATGGTTGTAAGAAGAGTGACCGAATTTTACGATCGTGACATGTATCCCATTGCAGTGTTAAAATAATGGTTTTTCGTTAGGTGTGCGATGTCGAAACGAGTACAGAAGGATGTCGAAATTCGTCATGGAAACGATGTCCCTTAACATAAGTTATAAGTTCTTCAAACACAATTTGGATCCAACAACATACTCCTACATGCACCTTTTCCTTTGTTTTGAGATACCTAATTCAAGGGTAACTATTTTAGCGACAATGATACAAAATACCTATCCTTATCAATTGATATTGTACAACAGACCACATCATAGATAATCCTGGATTTGTGCTAAGAGATGTTCCTGCATCACAATCTGCAATAGTAAGCATCAGCATGATATTTATCAAAAAGATGCTATTAGAAATTATGCATGAAGACCTCATAACGACTCATCACGAAGCACAATGGCGATACTCAGTTGAGAGGGATGTCAATTCAGTGTTCAGAAAGTGGTATATTCCACCCTATTTTCGAATAGTTTATCACTGTCCCTTTGTGTCACGATGACGGGCTGCACGTGCACGGAGCTTGCTGACCAAATGAACACTAGCCGGTACATGGATCCAGTGAATGGAATCAACCCTGTTTTGTCCGTTTTGGCCATTTTCGAGAACTACGCCTAATCGTGACAAACCGAAAAGGCCGCTTTTTATTTTAACGTCTCCCTTGGGGCGCACGTGTCACGTGCAGCAAATGTGTTTGCACTGGCGAGTTTTGCCGTTGTGTTGCCGACACGCTGGCGTCGGTTTGGTGTCGATCCGCGGTTTGGTGTCGATCCGCGGTTTGGTGTCGATCCGCGGTTTGGTGTCGATCCACGGTTTGGTGTCGATCCGCGGTTTGGTGTCGATCCGCGGTTTGGTGTCGATCCGCGGTTTGGTGTCGATCCGCGGTTTGGTGTCGATCCACGGTTTGGTGTCGATCGGTCCGTGGATTGTCGAGTGGCGTCGCCAACATCGGGGCCGTCCCAACGCACTAAAGTTGGTCGAACTCCGAACGGATAAATTACCGTTTCCCGTCTGAATATGCTGCACTCAGGCGCGCGGACGGGTGACCCACCCATGAACAACAGCTTTCCCTATTGGTGTTCTGGGATGCACATACATGTCAGCATGCCAGCCGCACAATATGCACGCAATGACATCCGTTGACATAATGAACTGTGGGGGGGGGGGGGGGGGGGGGTATTCTTCTCTTCCAAAAATGAAGGTTTTTTTTTTTTTTCCCCCTTTCCCTTTTTTTCCCCCCCCCCCCAAGGGGGGGAAAAGTTTGGGGGCCCCACAACACACAACGGTCGACGTGTCGTTAAACCAATAACCAACCAAATAATGAACGGTGCGCACAATAACAACATTGAACAGCACAGACGGGGTCCCACAGCCGCGACTGCATGCCAGGTCTCACCGCGCCAGCTGCCAGTAAACCTTCCGAAGTCATTCCAGAAGGGATGCCAATTTTGCCTTCTACGGATACATTTCCCATCCATTGTTAATGTAGAATGTTGACAACTCAGCACCGTTCGGCTACCGCGCATCTGGAACGGAGTACGCATGACATCCCTGTGTCCAAGCTTGAGCTGGTTGTAAGGGATGAATATGGAAGTCATGAAGTCATAAAGTGTTTAGACTTAATAAGAGCCACAAGGGCCCATCCAGTTACGTCTGTAAATGAAAGATATCATAAGCCCGGTAAAAAGACTCGCCCCAACCATCACCACATCCTAAAGAAACCATCCACCAACATCCCACACACCTATCAATGCCTACCTACCCTAGCTATCCAGCCCTATTCCCTTGATCCCTCTTAACACATGTGGATTGAATGCCTTACCAATAATTTCCAAACTGCATTCATGCCTGCTTAAAAGGGTCTGTGCCGTGCACACTTACTTCGCATAAATCTCTCCCGATTGTCGTGACAAGTACCGGCATCATCATCGCTCCAAACGCCTATTCCCCGGCACCTGCAAGTCATGATCCGGGTGCACTTTCTTTCTTCCGAAGTGCACTTTGATCACTTCCCGATTGGAAGAACTCCGATGGGAAAACTTCGGGTGCACTTTCTTTGTTCGAATAGTTCCTGTGTGGTGACTCCGTCCATACAACTGAGGTTTCAAAACAGATGGATAGATGGCGCGCAAGGTTCCGTCAGTAGCTCAGTTCAGGTTGGGAATAATGTTATGAAGTGAAAGGATATTCGTGTGCACTGCGAAATGGTCGTTCACCGGACTTGTCAAGGACAGTGATGGAAAATGTCACGAATATCAGATCAATAAAATTAAGTTGAGCACTTGCCTGCCGCTGTAGACAAAGCTTGGCAATGGCGTTCGGTGCCACATACTCACACTTTGCAGCAAACTTGAACAACAGCCATATGCACAGAGATGATGCGACACACGTGTCGCCGGCTGTACTCGGACATGTTAGGGTTCCCCTGAGCCCCGCCTGCCCTGTCGCCAGCTGTGCTCGGCCATGTTAGAGTCCCCCTGAGCACCGCCTGCCCTGTCGCCAGCTGTGCTCGGCCATGTTAGAGTCCCCCTGAGCACCGCCTGCCCTGTCGCCAGCTGTGCTCGGCCACGTTGCCACGTTAGAGTCCCCCTGAGCACCGCCTGCCCTGTCGCCAGCTGTGCTCGGCCATGTTAGAGTCCCCCTGAGCCCCGCCTGCCCTGTCGCCAGCTGTGCTCGGCCACGTTAGAGTCCCCCTGAGCACCGCCTGCCCTGTCGCCAGCTGTGCTCGGCCATGTTAGAGTCCCCCTGAGCACCGCCTGCCCTGTCGCCAGCTGTGCTCGGCCACGTTAGAGTCCCCCTGAGCACCGCCTGCCCTGTCGCCAGCTGTGCTCGGCCATGTTAGAGTCCCCCTGAGCCCCGCCTGCCCTGTCGCCAGCTGTGCTCGGCCACGTTAGAGTCCCCCTGAGCACCGCCTGCCCTGTCGCCAGCTGTGCTCGGCCACGTTAGAGTCCCCCTGAGCACCGCCTGCCCTGTCGCCAGCTGTGCTCGGCCACGTTAGAGTCCCCCTGAGCACCGCCTGCCCTGTCGCCAGCTGTGCTCGGCCACGTTAGAGTCCCCCTGAGCACCGCCTGCCCTGTCGCCAGCTGTGCTCGGCCATGTTAGAGTCCCCCTGAGCCCCGCCTGCCCTGTCGCCAGCTGTGCTCGGCCATGTTGTCAGGTGTGTGCTCAGGTGTGGGGGGTACGGGACTGTGCAGCACAACTGGAAGCCCTCCACTGCACTGTGACTGCTGTTTTGGGCGTATTTCTCAGCTGGACCCGAATCTTGAAAACAATTCGCCAGCATTGGCCTTGGGCGACTTTTCAGTGACCGCTATAACCGAGCGGCATTGCTATGTAAACCAATGTAGAGAAAGTGCACCGCGACATCATCAAAGCATGAGTATTCGTTTCAGTTTCGTGTGTGGGATGGAAGAGGGACATTTGCAATGTCGCTGCACCAGTGGAGCAGCCTGAGTGTTCGCAGCGAGGTCGTTTGACTCCGCGCGTAAATTCAAAATGCCCACGTTCACCAGTGTGGCGTGTGTGGCTGAATGGTCAAGTGACGTGGTCTCCACTCGGTTGGGAAGTAAATGTTATCTATTGTATGTCAGGGGCCGATCCAGGAATTTTATACAGGGCACAGATCTAGAGGAGCTTCATTTGCTCGGAGAAGCGGCACTGTGAAAGCGCTTGGATGGAAAGATTTTCCTCTCACGACGAGGCGCGCCTTTTCCTCTAATAGGTGCGCCTTTGGTTAAGAAAAAGCATGCTAGCCGGTGGAGGTGGACTTATGCTTCCCCGGAGGGGCGCCTTTTCCTCTCAGATGGGCGCGTCCTTTCCATGGGCGCACATGTCCCCAGTGCCACTCCCCCCCCTGTGTCCGCCGGCGGTGTATGCTGAGGCGGTTTTGCAGGACCAGGCGCTATGCTAAGCTCAGCTTGCTGCGTGGACAGTGGCGGTTGCGCTTAAACGAAACATTCCAAGCGAGCGCAATCATCCTAGTATCAAGTTTGACATGTCGCCAATGCTCCGAGTCGACCTCGGAGCGCCTTCGCGACCGGCCGGCGGCCACATGGAGTTTGGTCCCTAAATAAATATAGTTTTATTTCCATTAAACTTTAGTTTGAGTTCGCTTGTTAAGTTATTGACTGTGAATGTGCCAACTGGCTGACCCAGCTAAAAGTGTGCCGCTTTGGGCTGTCCGGAGGCTGGACCGGTACCAAGGAACAGTGATGAGTGGGACGGGACTTGGCGGTGGCTCGTGCGCCCCAGCTCTAATCGAGAATGACGGTCATTAATTATTTTATTTATGTATTTATTTATTAATTCATTAATTTCACAGTCATTCAATAACGTTGATTATTTCATAGACGACACGCGTTTTTACGTCCAACAGTTTCTCATGCCGTTTGTTAGCGGGTGCACTCGAAAACCCGGCGACGATCGAGTTTCGGGCTCAATACCTTTCGATCGCCGGCAGAATGTGATAAAACTAGGCTGCTGTGCTGTGTGTGGCGCGTCCGTTCTCGTGAAGGAGATCCCGTTCCAAGTTGGATTTGTGCTCTTTGTTTCCGCTGGTGTTGTCCTGGACCGAGCAGAGATCTTGCCGATGTTGACGGCCGGCTCGATGCAGCCGTTTTGGTGTCCAGCTGAGTAATCGCTGCCATTTCGTCCAACACTGCTTAATGTTGAAGCCGATGCGCCCTTGAAATGCCCAGCATAGCATGCCCGGTATCTTGCGATGCTGACGATGTGCATGTTACATTTCGACCCATAGGTCAATGATCGGATGAGGTCGGAAAGCTTGATGTCATGTCGGAAGCTCTCGACATAGTGCCAGAAAAAAACTATTATATTGTACCTGGATGTAAAAGATGTACCCCAAGTTCAGTCTCAGCGTCAAAACTAACCACAGAGTGACTCAGACGCCGACAAAAATGTTATCATCCCAGGTCAAGTTAGATGAGTGACCTCGAATGATCCAGGAAAGGTAGTTGATCCGACCGATGTAAATGCGTCAGGTGAGTTCTCCAATCACCCTGCCACTCCCAGAACTCGCCATTTGGCCGCAATAAGTGAGTTTAATTGGCGATAATTCGCGAGTCCGGCGGTAAAGCCCTGATATATTCCCCTTGTGGTATCATAGCACAGTAATCTGACACACTTTGTAGTTTGTCATGTCAGAAGTTCGGCAAAGGGTGCCCACCAGCAAGACCAAGCGTAAGCGCGCTAACCGGCGCCGGTTTTCCTCAGGGCGTCGCATTGACCCCTGCATGGGTGAGGGTTTAATGGCCTGCCAATGAAAGTATCACAACTCGCTGTCAAGCGATTCCTTAGTGCTTAGTAGTCTACCGCGTTGCAGAATTAATTGTGTAGAATGCCTCACGGCCAAATTGTAGGTGATGATCGGTAATGTAACGCATTCCAGAAATTTTACCTGCAATGTTTCTTGGCGAAATTGCTTCTCTCTTTGCAGTTGCGCCGATACACACACACACATACATACATATATATATATATATATATATATATATATATATATATATATATATATATATATATATATATCGAAAATGTAAACATCTTCGGCGCTGGTAGCGAAGACCCCCGGCGGTGACAACGCCATTTACTTTTTAGTTAAATTCCTGAGCCGTTTTTGCCAGATTATATCGCCTGTCAAACAATGGTAACAGTCTGGGCAAGACCTCGTTTCCTGAAGCATTTTTACAGGGCCCAAACTTGGCGAAAAATGGCGCTCGCTTTCTGAAGGTGGAATACGTTTGATTGTTTGTTACATCCGGATTGCAGTTTTTCATTCTTCTTTCTCCGAGCCGTGTACGCGACACGTCACCGTCATTATCACTATCGGGGGCGGCGTCACGTCACGTCATGCTACACCACGTCACCGTCATTATCACTATCGGAGCCGGCGTCACGTCATGTTACACCACTTCACGTCACGCAACGGCACCACCCCTGGCTCCAGTAGCTGAGCCGGTGTCCAAACTGCTCCCAGCTCTAGTAGCCGAGCCAGTGTCCAAACTGCTCCCAGCTCCAGCAGCCGAGCCGGTGTCCAAACTGCTCCCAGCTCCAGTAGCCGAGCCGGTGTCCAAACTGCTCCCAGCTCCAGTAGCCGAGCCGGTGTCCAAACTGCTTCCAGCTCCAGTAGCCGAGCCAGTGTCCAAACTGCTCCCAGCTCCAGTAGCCGAGCCGGTGTCCAAACTGCTCCCAGCTCTAGTAGCCGAGCCAGTGTCCAAACTGTTCCCAGCTCCAGTAGCCGAGCCGGTGTCCAAACTGCTCCCAGCTCTAGTAGCCGAGCCAGTGTCCAAACTGCTCCCAGCTCCAGCAGCCGAGCCAGTGTCCAAACTGCTCCCAGCTCCAGCAGCCGAGCCAGTGTCCAAACCGACCAGCCGTGATCGCTCCAATTTTCGCTGGAGTTAGCCACTCAGGCTGCTTATGGAGACGTTTGACTGGGCGACTGCAGATGGCGTCAGTGGTCAGCGCGCGGTGCGCGATTGCGTGGGGGACTGGTGCAGACCGAGTGCAGACCGAGTGCAGACCGAGTGCTTGTGTGTGTGTATAGTGATGGTACAAGTCAGTTGCAAGGTCAGGTGCACCGGCTGCCACTGAGCCGTCCGTGTGCCCTTGCTGTACACGAACTGTACAGCACATGGATATACATGAACCTAACAGAACATGGCTATACATGAACTGTACATGACTGTACGTGACTGTACATGACTGCAAGTGACTTCACATGGTTGTGCGTGGCTGCACACGAGCTGTACATGAACTGTGCTTAGCTGCACATGGCTGTGCATTAGGGTTTTCTTATTTTATGAAGTTCCGAGTTCACAATGGGCTACCCCGTCAAATTGCGCCAATATGGCTAAACATAAAATGTGTGAAGTTTGGTCATGACTGAAGAAAGTTTAACAGTCGCATCGCGCGTGTAGCTGCCCAAACATCGTGAATTTTAATGAATTCCTGACTATGTATATGTATATATATATATATATATATATATATATATATATATATATATATATATATATATATATATATATATTATATATATATATATTATATATATATATATATATATATATATATTTATATGTATATATATATATTTATATGTATATATATATATTTATATGTATATATATATATATATATATATATATATATATATATATATATATATATATATATATATATATATATCTATATATATTACGAATTGGTGGTGTTTGCCCTCGGCTAATCTTTGTCATGGTCCTGCGCTCATGGCGCCATCTATTGACGGGAATACCAACTTCTACTGAATTTCATTTCAGCATCTAATATTTTGCAGCCACACGCAAACTACCATGTGAAGGTCATTAATTGAGGAGTAATTGTCAAATTGTAATCAAGGTTCTAAGCTATGTTTGCCTTCCACCTGTTCCAACTCACCCCACCCTCAATTGAGTTTCGATTGGAGCCAGCCATCACTACCACGCGGCTTGAGAACACCTGAAGAGTATGTTACTGAAGCTGTTACTGCTGTTGTTTCCGGTGCTCCTTCCGGATCTTCGTGCTCTGTTCGTGCTCTGTCATTTCCTCTTCCTTCGTTGCTATTGCCACCGCCGCTGCAGTTGCCACCGCCACCACATTCGCCGCTGCTGCCTTTGCAGAAGTGATGCTTTCATTAGCAGACAAAGGAGTTGGAAGCAGTGAGACAGTTAGAAACTTATTTATTTATTGTTCAAGGCGGTACATCACAGCGTATCTTTGGAATGATACGGAGGCCGGGACCAAGCAAACAGAAAAGCACAGCAGATAAACTTTTAATATCCCGTTGGGATGCCATGAAGACACAGCTGTCGGTCAGAAAATATGGCATAAGCCCGGAATGGACTCGCTGAGCACATTCAAGAACCAATATGCACGTGTATTTTCCCTAAAAATGATCTAGCTTGCGTTGCCACAAAGGACAGTGTGGATACCAACATATGTCTGCATTTCGTAATGATGTCATAAGTCTTTAAGATTTAACGACCTAGCACTGCCACTGTCACTTTGTATCGCACCTACGAAGTCGCAGTTGCTTTGCCTGTTGTCTGGGTAGCGCTGCTGGTGCGCCCCCATAGCCTGCGGGACGGGCTGGCGCTGCACCTTGTATCGGCACCAGGTTGTAGGCGTGTCCCAGAGCCATGCCACGTTCGGCGAAGTGTTTGTCAACATGTCAATGAGTTCGCTGAACGTGGCATCGCTTAGGTCAGGTATCGTTCAGGGCATCGCTCGCCTTCAACCTCGCACTGACATGATGAGGAGCAGCGTCCTTTCATCCTGCTGGTTGTGGAAGCACGTCGGCGGCGGTGCCCAGACAACTGGCAATGCAACTGCAGCTGCGTAGGTGCGATAGAAAGTGATAGTAGCAGTACTGAGTCGTTCAATTTATGAGACATATGACATCGCGAAAAAAACGGACATAACGTATGATACGCTTATGATGTCCTTTGTGGTAGCGCAAAGGCCATGGTGCATTATATCCTTATATGTTATTACATATCCGTTATATCCTCTACGGTACATACGCCTGTATGTTGATTATTGAGTGTGTTCAATCAGCCCGGTTTAGGATAACATCCTATTTTCTGACTGAAAGCCGTGTCTTCATGGCATCCCAACGGCAGTCCGTAGTTTATATGTTGTGCTTGTCTGTTTGTTTGAACCCGGCCTCTGTAACATATAAATCAATTGGTTGCTCACTGTCAAAATATTTTCACTCTCCCTTTTCCTGCCAATGCCAGTGAACCTTCTGCAAAAGCATCAGTGGCGAACTTGGTAGCGATGACGACTGCGGTGGCAGTGGCAATAGTTGCAGCTGAAAAAAAGATGACGAAACTAGCAGGAGGAATAGAGAGAATGACCGGAAACAATAGCAACAACGACTTCAGTAGCAGACTCTTAAGGTGTCTCCAGCCGCGTGGGAGCGACGGCTGGCACCAGTGGCACCAGCTGAAACTCAATTGAGGGGTGGGGGGTGAGTTGGAGAGGCAGAAGGCAGACTATGAAATGGCTTAGAAACTTGAGTAGGAGTTGATGATTGCTCATATAGGCCTTTGACATGTCAGTTTGAGTACGGCAGCAAAAACCGGACGCTGAAATAAGCGTCAATAACAAGTTGGCATCCCTGCCAATTGATGGCGCCACCAGCGGAAGGACCTCACGAGAGCTAATGCCATCAGTTCGTGGTGGATATTAATGAAAATGGTACCGGTGGATTCAGAAAGGAATCTAGAATGCATACAAATACGTATAGGCCAGTGCTACGTGCTTTCAATGCGGCGAAAAAGTCAGAAGTTCATTAAAATCAGCAATTTTGACATTGCGGTGTCATGCGGAAAGGTCAAACGTTCTTCAATCGCTACCAAACGTCTCACATTTTACTTTTAGCTGTATTGGCACAATTTGACCGGACACAGCTCCTTGCGAACTCGGAACTTCGTAAAATAAGAACAACCCTACTGTGCATGGATGAACACGATCCATGTGTATCCACATGCATATACATGGATGTATATGGCTGTACATGGCTATACATGGCTGTACATGAACACTGTGTCCTCGTGGCTGCTCGAACAACGTCCGAGTACCCAGTGCCATAGTCAGGTTGGAAGCCGAAATTTGTGTGCATGGTTCTTCATTATGAACGTGGCGGCGATATTTCTTTACAGCGTTTGAACACGCAGATGGCGCTCCGATTAGGCCAGTACTGATGGCGGAATGAGCACGCTACACCTCGTGACTGGTTTTCCCCACAACTTGCTCGCAACGAGAGTCATCAGCTGGCTGAAACTATTGTTACGTGCGAGGGCGAGGCCTGAGCAAGTCTACTGCCGTGCATGTACGGCAACATGACAGCTGTGTAGCACGACCCGGCCCCATCCGACCTGGCCTAGCAGCCGTTACGCTTTTGAAGCCTTAGTCATTTTTTTTTGCTACAACCTTTCAAGTCCCAATTCCTTCACTGAAACGCAGACCTGCGGCCACTTTCATCAAGACCAATTTGTGGTATTGAAGATATATAGTTCTTCAGTAAGACTTTTCCTGTCGCATTAAAAGTATTATTTAAGAAACAATATGCAACACTAAGACAAATCAACCAAGGCAAATGTCTTCTTTTTCAAGGAAAATGAACTGTTTTTTTTCCGCAATGCGTTCTCTTGAAGCCTCTATACTAGGCAGTGAGCTCCTCAACAGCAGCCGGTCCTCCACATCGTGTGTCCGCACAGGCGCATCCTGACCTGTCTGGACAAGTTGCTGGTAGTATAAAAACCGTGAAGGGAACAAATCACACCACCTTACCAAAATTGTTTTAAAAAAAAGGTGTAATTGAGGTGAACTAAATAGCATCAGCTGCTATGGCTGATCTCCCTGTTTGATGGGCCCATTAGAGACGCAGTGTGACGTTGTGACGTGTCTCTGTTGCAGATATTCAACGTCATCGGGCAGCGTCATCGGCCCGGCTCTGATCGGTCTGACCGCCCTGACCGACCCAACTCCGCCGACACAACCAGGTCAGGACTCACCGGGCGGGTCAGAGGTCACCGGCTGCGTCTGTGGTGTCGGTCAGAAGCTGTTAGCGTATTTATGGGCTGGGTCAGAATGTGCTGGCGTATTTGGGTTCTGGGTCGGACCTCACGGCTTGTGGTTATGATCTGGCCCAGGCCAGAGGCCACGGTGTGTTTGTGGTCCAGGCCAGAGGTCACGGCGTGTTTGTGGTTCGGGTCAAAGGCCACTGGGGCAGTTATGATTCGTGTCAGAGGTCACGGTGTGCTTTTGGTCTGGACCAGAGGTCACGGTGCGTTCATGGTTCGGGTCAGAGGTCACGGTGCGTTCATGGTTAGGGTCAGAGATCACGGTGCGTTCATGGTTCGGGTCAGAGGTCACCGTGCGTTCATGGTTCGGGTCAGAGGTCACGGTGCGTTCATGGTTCGGGTCAGAGACTACGGTGTGTTTATGGTTCCCGGTCAGAGGCTGCACGGGCATTTATGTTCCAGGTCAGAGGGCACGGGACCGTTTATAAAGTCATACAGTTTTAGGGTTTGACTAATACGAGCCACGGGGTCAATCTGAGTTAAGTCTAGAAAGAGAGATTCTATCGGGATAAAAACAGACTGAAGCCCCGCACCCTGATCAATGTTTTTTGGAGCAGGTCAGACGTCACTGTGTCAAAGGCTGGTCAACGGTGGCAAAGACAATGTTCCAGGCCAAGGGCCACGGGGTGTATTTATGGTCTGGGTCAGAGGTCACGGGGTGTGTATTACTTATGTTCCAGGTCTGAGACACCGGGGTGCATTTTTGGTTCTGGTCAGAAGGCACAGGGTGTTTGCATTACCCACGACGCAGACTAATGCTGAAGTGCATGTGGGAGCACAGAGGCCGCTGGTTGTTGGCATGATTGTTTGCACTATGATTCACTTGAGAGGTTCAGAGTTTTCACGTGACCAAAATGCTGATTCCTGGTGGTAAGGGGTGCCACGAGCTGGAATGCCGCTGTTCGACGTGTTACAGGCACATCGCGCTGTTTGGTTTAGCCTTCCGGGAATCGACAGAGGACAATGGCTGTTGATGTGTGTTGCGTAGTTTTACGGCTGGATGGTTTATATGGACCATGAATTCATAACGTGGGGACCTTGTCTGGGAAGGGGCTCTTAAAGAGAACACTGGCTTTGGGGATGGAGACATAGTGAGGCTTGTTCTGTGCCGCATGCTGTATTTTGTGATGAAGGGGGATGTGACAAGTTTCACCAATGTGAGAAGTGGATGGGCCGAAAAGATGGAACGCTACTGGTGTGTGCATTTAATAAAAAATGTGACAGCGAGAGCACGTGAAGACTGCTGGGTACCAGAGAGGGATATTATGGTAGATAATGTCTTGCCAACCAAATAAAGGTCACAACGAGTCCTCACGATATCTGACGGGTTGCAGCAGGCGGAACCTGGTATTTCGCACCATTCAGCGACAACTTGTAAAACAGCATCATGCAGGCGAAACGTTTTGCCGCCGAAGTCTTCTGCTTCAGCAGATACGGTCACACGAAGGTTTTCCAGTCTTTGGATGTAGTACGAGATGCTTCGACATCACCCTACCCAAACTGTCACTCTTGTCAAGGAAAGGATGTCAATGTGTGGACTCAAACTTGCCCCACCACCGTCTTATGTGTGATCTGATTGCATTACGGCCATCGACCAAAATGTGATATATTTCACCATAGCATCGTTTATATTAGTATCGGTCGCCCCAGCGAAACGTTCGCCGCGTTTTTTTAACCTCTGCCGCCACGCCCCGGGTCGCACCTGGAAGCCGTTTGCTGACAACACAGACTGGTCTGTGTTGATTGTGGGCTGTGTGTTCTGCTTAGCTCCGCGGATCAATGGTGACGTGGGCTCGTGCAACACCAGTCAGCATTGTAACAAGATATGATGGTCTGGCTATTCGGCCGTTGTTGTTTCAGCTCCACACGGGCAGTGCACGGCGATGTTGCATGAAGAAGCCATGCATGTTCGGCTCTTTGTTTGCTTTATCCGGTCCAGCCAACCGACGGACCTGGTCTCCTGTCACATGCGGATTTTCTTCGTCTCGCTTTGTGTTCAGTGGTTCAGCATATTGGATTGGAAGCGTGCTATTCACCTTGCCCTATGGGGGATGGGTGGGATTTCCCCCGCCTCCAGAAGTCGGGCCGAAATTTCCGAAGCGACTTCACGCAGACGTGTTGGTGGGAAAACGTTCGGCGGCGTGCGATAAAAATGCTGCACCGGCGGCGCAAATGCGCCGATATTGTCTCGGAAAATTTGTCGCATGCGAGGTCGGTCGGGCCCCGACTCCGGCCAAATATGGCGGCTTCCACGCGCCAACCGTGCGTGCGGAAATGGCGGCGGATTCACGTGCGCGTGGGAACTCACGCTCGCGGAGAAGAATCGGGTGCTGGTGAGCGCGCGAGCGCACCTGCGGCCGCCGCCGTGCCAGGGTCCGCCATGCCAGGGGCCGCCGTGCCAGGGTCCGCCATGCCAGGGGCCGCCATGCCAGGGGCCGCCATGCCAGGGGCCGCCATGCCAGGGGCCGCCGTGCCAGGGGCCGCCATGCCAGGGGCCGCCGTACCAGGAGCGGCCGTGTCATACCTGGGAAATGTCCACCGACCAGCAGAGTGGCCGTGCCGAGACGGTGCCGGCCGGCGACGTGACAGGTTCGACGGCGTTACCTTGGGGCTGGTGTGTCGTGGAGTCGCGTTTGGCGTGGTCGAGCGGGGTGCGTGCTGGTATGTTGAAGCCTGCACCGCGCCAAAGAAGGCATGTCGGTGTGGCGTGGATGGGCATGGGGAGGGGAGAGACAAATGGACCACATATTCCCTCTGGTGGCGAATACAATTGTGGATAGTTATCGCAAATTGTGGCGGGCTCGTGACTTCTGTAGTGGTATAACCAAATCCTGTATAATATTGTATTATGAACAGTAACGTTTCCGTGCCCTCATCTTTTCTCTCCGGCTTGCTTGTTACTACCGGATGCCACATAAGCCGGTTTAACGTAGCCCTTTCCTTAACGTAACAAACCTCTAGCGGAAGGCACTCGGCCACTGCCAAAGAAAAAATAGTGTTCGTGCCATGAAGTGGAATATCGAATACTAGCTCCATAATATTGCGTTTCCGTTTGCATTGCGTTGCATTGTATAACATTTTGCATCCCATTGCCACCTCAGATGACATCAGAACGCACAGACTTTAGAACACCGCAGTGTTCCAACCGGCTCAACCCATGAGAAAAACGGGCTGTTGGTCTTCTACAGATGTAATTTGAATACATGTTGGTACGTATTTATGTAAGCGTCATATTTTGGGTTAGAGTTCATTTGTGGTTACGAATGAGCGAATTATATGGTGCCATTATGCAATACACAGAGGAGGATCCGGGAATATTTATCGGCGGCTTTGACTGCAGTGTAGTTTCCCCGGAAGGCGGCACTGATCTGGAAAATGTGCGTGAGGGGAGGGTGCACTCTAGTGTCACTGGAGAGGCATCTTTCTACTCAGAGGTACGCCACGGTAGTGGGTGCACTCGGGCGTTTTTTCCGGTGAGACGGACGCCTCCTCAGCCAGAGGAGAGCCTCCTTGGATGCTCACATGCTCCCTGTGCCCCCTTGGATCCGCCCCTGTCCCCCTTGGATCCGCCCCTGTCATGGCGTGATATTTCAGTGTCCCCAGCTAACTTCTTTGACGACTTCGGACTGGTATGACGATTGCTGTGAGTCTGGTTGTCTTGCACGCAGCTAGTTGTAGCGGTAAAATGTGCTGTTATCAAATTTTCATTACTACTGCTGTGTGATGTAAAGATGGTATGGATTTCATTTGCATGGTTTAATATGAAGAGCATGCTGAAGTAGATTGAATTTTAATGGAACATGTGGACATCAGAAACCATTCCGATGAACAGCTTTGGAACATGTCAACATTAATTACTGTAAGTTAGAGAACAAAGCTTTGGCTATCCTGCGTATCAAGCAGCTGTTCTTCAATAGAAGATGCATTTGTGATCAGAACATCCTGACATTTACCGCAATAATCTCCTATGCACACGCTATATGAGACACTTTTCTAGTACTTCCTTCCACTTATGTTTTCGATGTGTCCCCAAGAATGTGTCGCATACAATTCGAAGCGTGCAGAATCTTCCAAAGTTTACAGCACCACCACATGGGGATGAGGTAGTCTCGTGGTGTGATGTTCGCCTCTCAACCGATACGCTGTGGGTTAGAGTCCCACCTGTCGCTATTCTTTACCAGCGACTAGTCGACGCAGATTTGCGACGCCAAAAACGGCCCGGGTGTCTGCGCGTTATAAAGTCCAGTAACCACCACCATCACCACCTTCATCTGTCGTTCTGGCGTCACTTCAACACTACGTAGGACGCCCTGGAGCTTAGAATTCCGTTCACACCATCTTAGGTTTTCATTTAGATGAAAAATAGTATGAGCTTGCCAGTTTGAATTATGCGGACACAATACGGATGAGCCAATGGGAAAATGAACAACAGCTCATCCCCTCGGTTGGGGCCGCGGTAGCTCAGTTGGTAGAGCGTCAGACTCTTTATCGGAAGATTGTGGGTTCGAATCTCACAACCGACAGCAATTATCGAGTCGACCCGCGACCAATCGGCGTGAGAGTTTGGCGACGCTATATAACCTAGCGGTTGAATGCGTCGTAAAAGAACCCAAGGTTCTTCTTCTTCATCCTCTCGGTTCCGGGTTAGACTCAATGAGGGGGATGGGTGTACAGTTGAGGCTAAGCAGAATAAGTGTTGCGCCATAGCCACGAGTGTTGTGGTCGGGACTTGTTGCCAGCGAGGGCGGCGCACCTCGACTTCTCGTGTGCATACGACACTCGGTAATCGGGAGCACACGGCCCGGTCTGACCTCACGTTTTTGAAACTTCAATAACTGTTTGGGTGCATTGTTAATGTTTGTATATAGGGGGACGAGTGGTCTAGGGGTAAGATGCTCGTCTCACAATCGAAAGGTTGTGGGTTCGAGTCTCACCTGTCGCTACTCGTAAAACCAATAACCAACCAATAATGTTTGTATATTTTTACTCAGAGTGACTACTACTCTTTTAATTTGGATTCTGATCGCTTCTCATCGCAATATTTCCTCTCGAGTGTTGACAATGCCCGTTCAAAGAGGGGTTTTGCGGCAACACTTATGGTGTTCGCACAGGTGGCCAAGTGAATTCAGCTTCCGCTCACGTGGCTATGTCGTCATGCGACGCGATCTGCGTGCCCCGAGGCTGGACAACCGCGCGACTGGTAACAGTCCAATGGGGGTGTCGCACCGGGCGCTTGTGGTATGCCCGCGAGAAGGCTGTGAGGAATACAAGACAGTGTGACATCTGCGCTAATACGACAGTTCGCCATGGTACAGTTCCGTTTGGAATACATATCTCACATTCGGCGGATTGGCCCGATTTTGGCAACAGCGCAGCCAATTTCGGCAGACGCAGAGTGTTTTTGCGATGCATTTTTGCCGAACTTTGAGGTGCTGTTTCCGCAGCCGAGCTCCTCTGCCGAATGTGGAGCCGGAGTCTCAAATGTGAATGTGCTGTGCTGAATTGTTATCATCGATTTTACTCTTGTCCGAAATGTGTGCACTTTCGCGATACTTTGGCGCAGTGAGGTGGCACGTCTCCACATGTTGCCAAGGACGCGCAGCTGAGTTCGGTCTACAAGTTTTCCGTCGTGAAATGGTGATCGATCGTGCACTTGCCGCAGGAGAGCCTATAACCAGCGTCTTTTGTGCCTCTTTCCGGCCCCTTATGAACGTGTGACACTGTTGGCATTGTGGCTGTAGACAGGGGCCATGACGTCCAGGAATTTTCATCGGGGGCACATTTCCTCGGAGGGGCGCCTTCGGCAGAAAAAGAATCCTTCAACGGAGAGGAGGTGCACTGGAGCATACTGAACTTTTTCCTATGGTTGTTTGGCTGTGCAAAAAAAATCCGTTGAGCGGATGGGGAGGGATGCGCTCGTGCCTTCCTGTAAGAGCGCCTTTCCCGGCCAGAGGATTTACAAATTCCAATTCACAACCAACAAATGAAGTGTCGGTCAAGTCCGAACCAGGGTTTTGCCTCTCTACCAATGTTCCAAAACACCGGCAGAGAGGAGTCGGTAGACTTGGAGCCTCGTTTGCAGAATGCGGTTGGAATCAACCCACTTTTGATCCGGCGGAATATGATCAACGATATTGTCGCCGCGCCCATGAATCCCAGCAGCTGACCAAGCTAGGTCATAGCTGTTTCCTCATGCAAAAGCGTGGTCGTCGGCTCTGGTCCCGGACGTTGCGGCCATTCGGCGATTTGAACATTCGGCGATTTGAACAAAACACGGAACACCGTGATTGGACACCATCCGGATGTACACTGGCGTGGAAATTTCGCGGCCGTTTTCAGCGGCGACTGCGCTGCTCGATTGGTATCGGCCTGCAAGCGGCAGAACAGTTAACGTTCGCCTCTGCTGCAGTGGCACTTAAGCGGCACATGGGTGCTCTTTCTCCATGGTGTGACAGCACAGGGACAAACAGTAATACTTGCGTGTCCTTGCAAATAGCAAAATGCTTCCATATTTTTACGCCTGTCTTTCGCCCTCCCCACACATACACGAACACAGAGGTGTCGACGTCGCGACCTTGGAGAACCACGCAACACTCGTGCGCGCAACCGGGTATTTTGTCCTGTGTCTTAAGCATGTTTTAATCTGACACGATGAAATCGGAATTTTGTTCGGTTCTCACTCATTTAAGCTGAAACGATTGAACCGGAATCTAGTTCGGTTCTCGCGTATTTGTTTTAGCAAATTTAGCAATCCTCCGATGCTTATCTGCACCAATCGAATCTCGAATTAAACGCACTTCAGTTCTGCAGATTTTCAAGCCGCCAGGGTGAACTAGCGGTGCCGTAGCGGTGCATGCCGCCACCCCCATCCGCACGCCCATCCCCACCCCACCCCCACCCCCACTGCCCTCGGGGCAAGACTCGGTTCAGATTCGGCCGGCCGACGCCTGTCAGCCACACGGAATGCCACCCTTTGTTATGGAAATAAATCGTTAAAAAGTGTTGACATTCCAGAAAGTGTTCGTGGAACGGCGAACCGGCGCTGTAGGATTGCGTGCAGGTAGCGTTACCCAAGGCCCCTGCCGAACTTCTTGCCGGGCCAAACAAAGCACGGACGTCCTGGTCACAGCACTGCACGTGATAGCAGCGCCGAGCGCCACTTTCCCACCATTTAAGCGCAGTTCGAGGCGTTACTTTCATGTGTTATCGCTGCGGCTTATGGACACCGACCAAGAAGGACATCTGATCGCTTTGGATCGGCGAGTTACGCTGGGAAACGGTACAGGTGCATGGATAACCGCACCATATAGCATCCGCGGTCTTAGTCGACTGGGATATTGCGATTTTTAAGTACCTACGTGTTTTCATCTTACTGTATAGTATCCAGTAATGCACCATCGTTCTCGGACACTTGTGGTTTACGTGCGGCTCGTTTTGAATTATGTGGACCACAATGCATCAGGAATATAAGTGGTGTATTAGCACGACGCATCACGAGTGCAGGCGGTGTATGGGTACGATATATCACGAGCACATGCCGAACGCAGCTGGGGTACGTTACCAGTACGAACGAAGTGTGATCATCAACGGCTATCAGTAGTGAAGAAGGAGGGTGAGTAGAACACAGCCTAACTACAAGCCACCCGCTACATATGCTACTTTCCCCCTTAAAAAGCGAGCCTGGCGCTTCGCGTGAGCAAGCATCGCCACGTGAGCTGGTGTTGCTCCACCCCTATCTCCTTCGGTGGTGATCTCGCCTGGGTCGGGTCGTTGGTAGAGCGCGTGAGCTGGTGTTGCTCCACCCCTATCTCCTTCGGTGGTGATCTCGCCTAGGTCGGGTCGATGGCAGAGCCGTGAGCAGTTTCGCTTCGCTCCGATCTCGCCCAGGTCGGGTCGATGAGCTGAGTCGAATGGGTGCATCACGCTAGCCTTTTCCGGGAGAGTTCCCCAAATAATGGGCGAACAACTACCACCACGTGGTGCAGACTTGCGACTTCGAGTGCAACACCCCCAGGCATCGATCTGCATTCCGGGCTGGATAAACAGAGCCACGCAGTTGTCCGCTGACCAGAGCATGGATTTAGTCTGTGCTTCGGAAGGCCCGCGCTCTTTCCCCCCTGTGATTGATTGATTGATTATTTGGGCTTAAGGGCGCGCCGACTTTTCCCCTCTGTGAAGAATCCGTTAAATTGAGTTTCTCCTCATTACCCTAGATTGATTGATTGATTGATTGATTATTGATTTGGGCTTCATGGCGCGTCGACTGCAAGGCCATTTGATCCCCATGGTCACCGAGTTTCCCCTCGGTGAAGGATCCGTTAGATAGAGTTTCTCCTCGGTGAAGAGTCCGTTAGATTGAGTTTCCCGTCGATGGAGGGTCCGCAAGATTGAGTTTCCCCTCGGTGAAAGGTCCGCTAGATTGAGGCCCCTTTGAGGCTAGCTTACCGCCGCTCAGAAAAAAAACCCTGTCTGGTCTAGAGGACGGTTGCACCCAACTTCACCTTACTCCGAACTTGGTGCTTCCCCTAAACTTTCAACTGGTAGTTACATTGTTGGATTGTTATTGGTTTTACGACACATCGACCGTTGAATCATATAGCGTCGCCAATCTCTCACGCCGATTGGTCGCGGGCGAAGATAGCGACAGGTGAGATTCGAACCCACAATGGTAGTTACATTGATAACTCGATTTGGTGTATTATGTTGTTATGCTGTACTTTATCACATGATCAATAGTTACATAGATAACTCGATTTGGTGTATTATGTTGTGGCGGTGTACTTTATCACATGATCAACATATCTTAAAGCGAACGTTTTTGAGAAAGTTCCAATCATGACTGGTAAATGAATGCTAGCCATATATGCGTAACTGAGTTAATTTCACACTTCATTCAACTTGGTTATCCCCCCCCCCCCAACACACACACACACACACAGACACAGGCACAGACACGCCTAGTACTCCCACTGTCGACTACAGGAGACGAGTGATCTAGGGGTAAGATGCTCGTCTCACAATCGAAAGATTGTGGGTTCGAGTCTCACCTGTCGCTACTCATCGCCCGCGACCAATCGGCGTGAGAGATTGGCTACGCTATATGACTCAACAGTCGGCGTGTCGTAAAACCAATAACCGACCAATTAGTACTCCCACTGCGATACCGCGCACCCGCACTTCAGCTTATTCTGAGATATCGCACGCCCACACTTCAGCTACAAACATCAAACGAGTCAGTAGGCGCCTGACACTTGATAACCATATTGTGCCCGCCCCCGCACATCGAGCTAATTACTGATCAGAGCTATCCGACATAGTGTAGCTAACGATAATCTTCAGTTTTTGTCGGGTACCTAAATGCCCTGAGCATAATCAGGAAGATAATAAATAGCATTCATCGTATTAATCGCAATACAAACGGTATGGTGTAGCGTTGGGTGCCAATAGCATGTATTTTCTTTCGTTTTGTGTTTATCTTCGTCATCGGTATTGATGACGTTGATCGCAGAGCATGCCACGCGTATAGCCTACATCATCATTGGTCCTTTCGCTGCTGATGAGTGTCCCAAAATTACCCGAGTTGACGCGCGCTCCGAAGGGTAGGAATCCGCCCACCACTCCGGCTCTTCGACGATATCTCATGAACTGGCAAGGATATCGTGCTGACATTTGTGATCGTGTTGCAAATTGATGCGCATCCTATGCAAACGTAATTTTTGAAATCCGTCAGTAGATATAGGAGCTGTTGGGGTGAAAAATCGACCGACCGGCCTTCGGTCGGCCTGGTAGCATTCAAGGTCGGAAAGGTTTCGTTGACTCGATGGCTCGACGTCGCGGCGGCCGATCTCGACCTCATTTAACCCCGAAGGCATTGGCCCGTGTTGCATCGTGGCGGCCGAGGTCGACCTCGTTTATCCCTGAAGGCATTGACCCGTGTTCGGGGTTAGATATCGCTCTGAATCCCAGGGGTTCCACTGAAGGAACCAGATGTTTGATAGGATCTCTTTTATGGTGCCTCATTGGTCACGTCATTAACTAGCATTAACATTAACATCATTCCAAAGCCTACATCATGGCTTTGGAATGATCGACTTGACATTGCTATGGGCTGTATGCAGATTAAAGCAGGGCCTGGGTAGGCTGTTGCAGATTACAGCAGGGCCTGGGCTGTATGCAGATTGCAGCAGGACCTGGGCTACATACAAATTAGAGCAGGGCCTGGGCTGTGTGCAGATTAGAGAAGGGCTTGGGCTGTATACAGATTGGAGTAGGACCTGGGCTATATACAGATTAGAGCATGGTCTGGGCTGAATACAGATTAGAGCAGGGCCTGGGCTGTATACAGACTAGAACAGGGCTTTGGTTGTATACAGATTAGAGTAGGACCTGGGCTATATACAGATTAGAGCAGGGTCTGGGCTGTATGCAGATTATAGTTGGACCTGGGCTGAATGCAGATTAGAGCAGGGCCTGGGCTGCATACATATTAGAGCATGGCCTTTTTGTCGCCACTTGTGCCGACCGTTTTGTTCGTCTCTTCCTGCAGCGCCAACGATCAGGGTGAAGAGAGCGACACCAGCGCCCCCACCGGCGTCATCAAGCAGTAAGTACCGCGCTCGGCCGCCGCCGCGGCTTCCGGCAGCACTGTCGCCCAGCTGACTGGCGGTTGTGGTAGGATCTGTCACCGAAGCTGCCGCTGGCTGCTCTTGACACTGGCACGAGTGTCCTTCTGTCGGAGAAGAGCCGAGCCGACTAAAAGTCGGACGGAACTGATTGAGCGGGTTTTTAACGGCTGGCTGCAAGTCGCGATGCACCGCTGGCCTGAGCGAGTTACCTTCTCACTTGTTCAGTGTGTGGTTTCCTTCCCGCCACCTTGTCCCACCTCCAAGGTGCCAGGAATGTTTCGGCACCACTGCAGACCTGTCGAGGCTCTCTCGCGTCAGAGCCGGCGCAGCTGCCAGCACGGTACATGTTCACCGCACATGGCCGTCGATGGGTTCTCATCTCCATGTAATTCATCTCCCGTGCGTGCGATTTCTCGCCGGCGTACACAGTATTGGTACGGGCGAGTTCTGGCGCGGAGTTGTTTATAGTTTATTGCTTATTGCGAGTGTGTCATCCACAGGCATCATTTCAATTACGAATGCAGTATGTGACACAGTAGCACGCTGCAGAAATGAATGAATGCATGCATGAATGAATGACTCAAGTGGTTGTCCAAATCAGAAATGTACGCACATGTTGCGCGGAGAAAGCCCACGCTGAGAGGTAGGACGCTCACAGTACGCAGGTCACGTCACAGCAGTCGGTATCTTTCCAATCAGCACACGTGGCATATGTAGGATCTCCTGTTTGTGGCATAGTTCACAGTGCCTCCGATCGCAGATGCCTGTTCAGCTGGAAAATGTCAGCAGAGGAAAACGGTCGTAGAAAACTGCTGCGTGCACGAAGGAGATGCGTCATTCATTCATTCATGGCAACATTGACTCTGCCAGGTGGTAGGCATGATAGACATGTGTGCCGAGAGCGTATAGGGTATGTGAAATCCAGACAGTGGGATCTTGTGCATGTAGTCTGTACCAGGGATGTATCAAGGGGGCGACGGCGGCGGTCGTCCCCTTCCCCGACTTTCTACCGGTGCTGGATAAAGCCCGAAGGGCCGTGCCAGGGACCGTTCGTAATTCTCCACTAGATTGTCATAGCGAAGATGACGTCCGAAGGTCCAGAAGTTTACGAGCCCTTGCGAACGTTTATGAACTCTTATGAACGTCTACGGGCCCTTCTGAACGTGCACGGGCCCTTACAAATATCTACAGTATTTTACGAAAGTGCACGAGCCCTTACGAGCATGCTCGGAACCTTGCGAACGTCTGCGGGCCTTTTAAAATAGCTACGGGCTCCTACGAACGTCTACGCCCCCCCCCCCCCACGAACGTCCACAAGCCGTCACGAACGTTAAGAGGGGACACCATCGTTCTGATATGGCTCTCCAGACCGCACGCGGAAATCATACCCAAATGAGTATGGAACCACTTACCCAATACTGAATCGACGTCCTCTCCAATGATGTTTTGATATCCGCGCTATCCTGCATCTAGATGCATGCAGTGGTGTATCCAATGGTACCCCAGACATTTTCGTTAGTCCCCCCACCCAAAAAAAATCGCGTCGAGCACCAAGTAATTACAGCGTGGATCCAAGACCTGGTCAAGTTCCAGTGATCCCAACCATGTCAGAGGCAGCCAGCTCACCTGCGCGGCAACGCAAGATGTTAAATTTGTTCTGCGCGCTGCAGACCTGACAAAATACTGAAATCTTCTTAAGCTTGTCAGATTGCCCTGAGTTCCTCTTTATGTCGCCAGAGACGTACGTAAGTAGTGCAAGACGGCGCAAGTGACCTTTATGATCCGGCACGCCTCTAGAAATCACTCTCACCCCCCTCCCCGTAAGTAGTGCAGAGCTACTTAAGTAGCTCCGTACTGGCTACTACTTAGCCACGTAAGTAGTACGTAGGCGAAATATGGTGTCCCTGATAGCCAGTTTAAAGCGGGTGCGGCGAAAACCTGATTCCACGTGCCCGGCCTCCACTTGGCAGAGTACAGCCGGTGTGTATTGTCCAGTGCGGCGGGTGCGGCTGCTGGTCGACATGTGGACGACCACCTGTCAGCGAGTGTTGACAGCAGGCACACCTGTGACTGTTGTCTCCCAATGCGCCTCGACAGAAGCTGCTGAGCCGCCGGGGGTCCCTCGGGTCTTGATTCGGGCCGTGCCGTGGTTTGTGAGGATTTAGGGCCGCGTGGGGGATTTGCGCATGGATAAATGGACGTACGTGTACATTTGCTCCACCACCAGCGGTGGTTGGGTGCGGAGGATGAATATCAATTTTGGTGTATTTATCTGCTGAAGGTATGCAGGTGTAGATGAAGATGGCAGCAAAAATATGAACAGTGCTCCGACATTTGCTTCAGATGGCACCCCGTGTACTTTTATTGCACCCTTTTTCGTGTTTTTTTTGTGTTTCTGGTTAGTAAGTGAAGAATAGGCAGGACATATTGTTCGCTGGATGATTTAAACGACAGCCAGCTCTCATAAGCGCTGGTTGTTCATTGGATACTCACCAATGCTCATGTATTTGACCTCATGACGTGTCATTCTGACTGACTCTTGTTTGCATGTTACTGTTTGACTGACGATGATATGGGGGCTGCATGACCGACGCAGCCGATGCGCCCCTGAACCCCAATAGCCGATACTCATTTGGCTGATGCCGCCACCGCGCCGGTCAAAATGTGAATGTGTGTATTGAGGATGGGAGGGGAGACAATGGCTGATGGCAGTGTTATCTGTATTATTTACATGCAGCACCTATTTTCGTGACGTTAGGTTAAGGAATATGTGGAGTTTGCATGTACTCCTTCAGCTTCTGGTAGCGATGCCCGTGGATTTATCGACATCTCGGCATTGCGTCAGATATGGGCATGAATTAACCAGCGTTGACGTATGACTTACTATAGTGAATTGATGCCGATGGTCCATCATCTCACAGCTTCACCTCGCCACACCATTTGCAGCTTCCTCGAAGTTAACACTTGCGCCGTGAGATCGCACGGAAAGTCATGGCCTCCAAAGCGACAGCATGCCATCCAACTGCCCTCAACTTGAGGATCGCTCCTGCCCCCGGGCTGGTCATTGGTTATGCCTGTGTCAATGTGGGGGAAATCGGAACAGAACTTTTGCCGCAAATTGCAGATTTTTTTTATGTTGTTATGTTAGCCTTTGTTTCGGATTCGGTAGCGTATCCTATTTGGCGGCACGCACTATTACAGGTTCTGTTCATGTTGGGCTTTCCTATGACAAGCTGTCCCAAAATCAGTATGGCCAGCTTAGGAATGCCTCATCCTTTTCACCTGTTTTCTTCTGGCAGTTAGGCCACCACCAAGTGTTAGAAGGAGCATCCCCAGGAGCGCCTCAGCTAGGTAGACAGCTATCAATGCCAAGGAACTCCTTGGGCCACTTAGTGAAATGTGTTTTGAGGGGGAAAGTGGACAGATGAATTCATGTAACAGTTAAGAGATTTGTAGGTAGTTACCCATGTGGATAATTACCCAAATCATTTGTGTATATACGGAAGAACAGTCGACCCAGTATGGAGCCTTGCGGAACTCCCAGTGTAATTAGTTCTGCTTCTGAAATTACATTGTTTATTTTAGTGTGTTATTATCGATTTTATAAGTAAGAAGGGAATATCCTGAGCAGAGTTCTTAAGATCCCGCAATACATTGTATTTTGTCAGTGGATAAATGTCATGCAGTATTAAAAATCTGTGTCAGATCAATTTAACGCTCACAAATTAGTTCTTTGTTTCCTAAAGATTTTGTGCTTTCATGATCAATGTGAGCAATTGGCATGTGAGTGCTGCTTTTTTCTAAGTACAATTTGAAGAGGGCTGAGTGCATTATGCAGTTGCAGGTAAGATAGGAGATAAGAATATACTGCATTTTTAGTTTTTAAAAGAATATTGGTAGCATTGGAAGTAGTCTATAATTTGTTGATACTTTCAGTTTTCCTGCCTTAATTATGAAGGTATTTGTGGCTTGTTTTGGGTGTTTGGAAAAAGCTATGTCCTACGCAGAGAATAAAGAAATGGGTACTTTGTTTTTGAAATATGTGTGTATGTCAATAATTATTTTTTGCAATAATACCAGCAGCGCAAATCCAACGAAGTCTCGTAAATTTATGATGGGCAAGTTTCACGTTCAGATTTTTTCGTTGGGAAATGATGGTAATAATATTTAATGGACACAAACCGAAATATTTTACTCACTGGATGAGCATTTACGACACATTAAATCAATACGTTTGCGTCCACCGATCGTTTTTAAAGCCTTCTTGTTTTGCTTACGTGGCAGACGGGGAGTCAGGGAAATGGCAACGCGCACAAGGCATGGGAAAGCTTACGTTGTGTGCTTCTGTGCAGTTCTTTTTTCAAGCAAACTGCATCATGGATGATGGGATAAGCGCTCATGCTTGTGAAATGTAATGGGTGCTTATACTTTTTATGTATTTTATAACTGTTTTCTTTCGAATGTTACGGTGTGATTGTTTGGCCATACAGCAATGCTTTGCACAGTATTGTTTGGATCAAATCAGTGAAAATGTCGTACTCGGGGACCAGGGTTAGTTGTGACCAGGTGCTCTGCCACGGGTAAAGACATGGGGCAGGCACATCCATCATTATATTCATTCAATATCCCACATGCAATACTCGTACATGCGCATAATCCTAAATGCTATTTTCCCATTCTGGAATTCGTGGTGCAGCATCACTGAACAACATGGTACTTTCGAGCTTCAAGAGGCCTGATAATATGGCTTCTGGCTTCATGGCTGTATTCCTATTGTTTGGAACACAACAATAATAATTAAGACATAAAGACATAAAAGATCAGTGCAACTATGAGCCACAAGGGCCCTTCTTGGTTGTACTTTGTACACTGAACCAGTTGCCCACCAAATCTGTCAATCAACCCTCCCTGGAATACAGAAAAACAAGCCCCCTATTCTTATAATGATTGTCTATGCCGTTTTTAAAGATGTTCAGTGTGTTGCTACTGACAATTGTTCCTGGCAGCTGGTTCCAGTGTTCTACTACCCTGTTGGTGAAGAAAGACTGTCTTAACCTTGTCCTGCTGTGATTAACTTTAATTTTGAATTGATGACCTCTAATTGCATCATTTCTGTTAAATTCAAACATTTCCCTGAGATATCCCTGTTCCTGACCATGAACAAATTTAAAAACCTCGATGAGATCTCCTCTCAGCCTTCTATATCTAAGTGAAAACATATTCAATTTTTTCAATCTTTCCTCATATGCCAGGTTGCCTATACCATTAACCATTTTTGTTGCCCTCTTTTGTACTCTCTCTAAAAGCCAACAATCTTTCTCATAACTAGGGGACCAAGCTTGGACACAGTATTCTAAATGTGGCCTGACAGCACAGTAAAGCTTCCTGATGACCTCCTCACTTTTGTATGACACATTCCTCTGTATCGCCCCAAGCATTCTTAGTGCCTTCTTCCTGGCTTCTTCGGTCTGTTCTGATGCCCCCAATTTTGTGTTCAAAATAACACCTAAGTCCTTCTCCTGCTGAGTCACAGATAGTACTTGGCCATCCATCAAGTACGGCGCCTTCATATGCTGCCTACCTACATGCATGACTTTGCACTTATCAAAATTAAACTTCATTTGCCATTTTTCGGACCACTTCACAAGCTCGTCTAAGTCGTTCTGCAGCAAAACCTGCTCATTGTGCCCTGTTATTGCCCTAAAGATCTTCAAATCATCCGCAAATTTCAAAACCTTACTGCTTAGGCCACATTCAATGCTATTCACAAATATAATGAACAACAGTGGCCCCAGTACCGACCCCTGAGGGACTCCACTAAGAACATTTTGCCATGATGACTTTGTACCATTAAGCATCACTCTCTGCTGTCTATCTGAAAGCCACAACTCAATCCATTTTAGGATGCTACCTGCAATGCCATGGACCTGAAGCTGCATCATTAACCTTTTATGGGGTACCTTGTCAAAGGCCTTACTAAAGTCAAGATATGCTACATCAACCTGATTTCCCTGATCAAATTGTTCTGTAGCAAAATTTAAAAAGTCCAAGAGATTTGTGAGACACGATCTCCCTTTTCTAAACCCATGTTGAGTATCTTGAATCAATCTGTTTCCTTCCAGAAAACTAACTATTCTATCTTTGATAATTGATTCGAGTACCTTGCAGACTGGGGATGTGAAGCTTACTGGCCTATAGTTGTCAATTTTCCCTCTTTCTCCTTTCTTGAAAATAGGAACTACATTTGCCCTTTTCCAATCTGTTGGAATTTCATTTTGTGAAACTGATCTACAAAATATTATACTAAGTGGAATTGCCAGTTCCTTTTCAGCTTCCCGCAATACCCTAGCATAAATTCCATCAGGTCCTGCTGCCTTGTTTGGCTTTATTTTTCTGATATAATTGAAAGCAACATCACTATCAATGAAATCAACATTGTGTATCTGATCACCTGTCACTGAACTGTGGTTCACGGATGGCAAATTTGTCACATCCTCCACTGTAAACACTGATTTAAACTGCTTGCTCAGCTCCTCAACCATCTCACCATCCTCACTCAACATAGTCCCATTTACTTCCAGTGGACCAATTGTGCTTGAAACTTTACTTAGCTTGTAGAAACTAAAGAACTTTTTACTGTCCCCATTACAGTTCCTAGCCAAATCCAATGCTTTTGCCCGCCTTGCTGCTCTGGTTTTCTGCTTCACAGCATCTCCAGCTTTTTGATACGACCTTATATTTACGATATTTGAAGCTTCCTTAAATACTCTAAATGCATCTTTTAGAGTATTTAAGGAAATGCCTTAATTGATCTCCTCAAATCTGGTGTAAGCCATGTTGGCTTTCCTACCCTTCTTTTGCGCCTTTGCTTTTGGGGGACATGTCTAATCTGAATTTCCCTCAAGTAAGATTTGAACTTTTCCCACATTTCACAGGCATTTAAATAAAAAAATTATTCTTCCCATTTTATGGCACTTAAACCCTCTCTCATGGAGTCAAAGTCTGCCCTGTTAAAATTTGGAATCTTTGCCAAGTTATCCTTGATTGTCCCTGCTATTTGTACCTTAGATCTCACTATGTTCTTCCCAGAGTTTCTCCTACAGTCAAGTCTTGAACTAAATCACTTAAATCTGAGAAGACAGGGTCCAAGAATGAGCCCTGCCTGGTTGGTTCCATTACAAACTGGTGTAAGAACAAGTCCTCTTCAAGGCATTTCCTAAACAGTTTACATGATGGGGAGCCAACACCAACATTTTCATATCCTTTTAGATTAAAGTCACCAAGAATAAGGCATTTCCTCTGAAAGTTTCTACTGATTTCCTCACAAATCACCTTATCGAGCTCCAGTTGCTGAGAATGTGGCAAGGTTCCTGATCGATACAAAGCTCCAATCCTCAGTTTATTGCCGTTGCCTCTTCCCACAGCAACATCAAGCCAAATGGACTCCACAGACACATTTTTTACCCCACCTGCTACTTTCTGAGAACTGTGTAAGCTATTCACATAGAGCATTACACCACCCCCTTTCACTGCTGGACCCCTTATTGCATGGAAACATATTGTATCCCTGGATCTCATAGTCCTGCAAGTTATCCACAAAATATCCCTCACTGACCCATGCCTCAGTAATGCAAACAAAATCTGGTTTCTCCTCAGCAACGTAACACTTGAGCTCATCAAATTTGGATCGAATGCTCTGAGCATTAAGCATCATACACTTAACAAAAGTTCCATAACCATCTTTGGCTTTTTCATGTTGAGTAGCTCTATCATCTCTGGATGAGCTACCACTCTGCCCCCTTGATCTACTGCTACCCCTATTTGCTGACTGTGAGGTGTTTGCAAGACTTCTCTCTCTATCAGCTACATCCCCCCATGACCTGCCTAGTTTCCCTGTTTCCTATTGAGAGCCTCCTCATACCTATTGCTGAGCAATTCAACTCCTCTCTTTTGCTCAAATGTAACCCATCTAATGCAAACATTTCAGTCCTCCCCCACAAATCCAAGAACCCCACCCCAAGTTCCTTACAAATCTTGGCCACCCTGGTATTCAGCCCAATGGCCCTCGAGTACCACTCTATACTTGCGTTAACCATAGGGAGGATGGATGTTACCATTCCTCGTTTCCTACTCACAGCTAACCTACCTATCAAAGCCCTATACTCTTGTATTGTTTCCTCTGTTTTTGCTTTTCCTACATCATTTACACCAACTTGCACAATTACTGTTGTGCTCTCTCCACTACCCTTCATCACTCCTTCTATCCTATCACCAACATCCTTTGGGACGAGTGGTCTAGGGGTAAGTGCTCGTCTCACAGAAAGTGGGTTCAAACCCCCCACCAATCGGCGAGTCGCGTTTGTTGACCAACGGACGTGTCCTAAAACCAATAACCAAAACAAAACATCACCGGCCCCGGTAGCAAACACACCTTTTTTGGGGTTCCCCTACAAAAAGTACGGTCCATGTACCTCACTCTTGAGTTCCCTATAACTAAAACTTCCCCCTCTTTATCATCAGCTACCTGGTCGTTCCTACCTTCCTAATTATAAGTAGTTTCCTAATAAATATGAACGATAACAACCATGATTTATAAAACAATAATATTCAATAGTTTTCCACAATGCACCGTTCGTTGACCGTCGCACGCGGGCCAAGCTTGAAGCCATACATGCACAAGGTGCCATGACCGGCAGCCGAGCATCGCCCAACTCCTGATCTGTGACGTCATAGGTATGTCGACCGATCACAAAGTGAGGAGCTCGTGTGCGAATTTTGGATTGTTTCAAGCATTTCGGGTGTTGTTCCAAAATACCATTGTAATGCTCTGTAATGTATTTTGGTGGGTCTTTGCTAGAAGCAGCTGTCTTCTCTAATTTGATGCCAATGGTCGAAAAGAAGTTGTTCCGTTTGATATACATTGCCTACTTCATCTATCATGACTTCTGGTATTTTTTGTTTAGTTCTGTTTATTTATCAGGCCATTTATGTTTTGCCAAGTTGGTTCATTGGTTTTTGTTATAGTGTAAGGTGTTTTTTTTAAAGTTGTCTTAGCTTTTCTGATGAGCTTGATGAGGATGTTTCTGTAAAGTTTATTTTGTCTGTCATTTAGAGTATGTTGATTATGAATAACTTGGTTCCGTAGCTATTTTCTAATGATGGAACCCCATATACCAATACTAATCCATGATTTCAGAGGGGTTTTTCTCCTCCTTGAAATCACTTGCTTTGTAATATTTTGCATATCATTGGTTTATGTTAGCAGCAAAATATATTTTAATCATTATGGTGATGGAAAGTATCAAGCGTGAATGAATTGCGAGCTTGAAATCCAGTTAAATCGACATGTTGTAGAGGGTTCGTCTTTTTTAAAGATGCACTTCATGCACGGTATGATATAACGTTGGCTTTGGTTCCTGAACACACATAGTCGATTTTGGATGCACATCATGGCTCTGTTTTTGTTCGTTATTTTCCCAGACGCTGGGCATGGACGAAGATAGACCCTGTCTGCTCGTTTTGTTTTGCGGCTCGTTCGTCTGTTCTGTGTTGGTCTTGTTGTTGGTTGCTGCTCTATGTGCAGTGCGCATACTGCGACGGAACACGTCATCTCCCTCGTCATGGTGACGCCACTTGAGACTCGCTGACCGTCGGGCAGTTGTGTGATTGGAAGATTGCGCATAGATTGCGCTGGTCCATATTAGTCGGGGTGGGGCGCTTAAGCGAATATGGCCACGTGACGCCCAGATTGTGGCGGCGCCACGCGGGCTAACTTTCGTAACATTTGCGGTCGTTTCGTTTCCCAGCGCCGTTCATGCCGCACATGCCATCGCGGCGTAGCGCGAGCGTCGACACCGGCGGTGGCGCCCCAAGCGCCCGGGGCGTGACCTCTATCTGGGTCGCGTGTCATCGGCCTCACTGCGGCGCGCCGGTCCGTCGCTCACTTTCACTGCCGACCGGACTTGACCCCGCCCCGTCGCGTCACGTGGTCGGTCGGCCGCCAACCGGGAGGAAAGGCCTGGTGGCGACCGGTTGATGTTGGACGCGGTGCTTGTGAAGCGTACACACGTGCTTGGCACGGGAGGAAGACAACGTGTAAAAGGAATTCAAACAGTCGATGATGTATGTGCTTTCTGTTCTGTTTGGCGCTTGGCGCGTGATTTCCGTCAACATCGCCATCTGTAAACAAACAAAAGCCGAATATATTCAGGAACATCCGCCCGGCGTTCTCGGGGATGCTTCGGGTTCAACTTTTTACGACGTAGAATACTTCTATTTTGGAGTTATGCAAGCGTAAAACTGTACTGAGGCAAACTTTGGCTAACAGAATGTGTTCAGCATTGTATAATGTCGGAAATGGTGAGCTTCACCTGGGCGCTGTTCGATTATGCGTGTTTGACACACCGATACGGCGGATTATGCGTGTTTCGACACACCGATCTGCCAGATTATGCGTGTTTGGACACACCGATCTGCCAGATTATGCGTGTTTGGACAAACCGATCTGCCGGATTATGCGTGTTTGGACACACCGATCTGCCGTATTATGCGTGTTTCGACACACCGATCGTTCCGCTGATGCAGTCGTCAGTTATGGCCAGGGTTTGAGTTGTACTTCGTAATCCTGGATGTGGAGAGGACATTTTTTTTGGCTAATGAAATACGAATAGAGTGAGTGGAGAAGTTTGTGAATTATTGATGTGGCCCAATGCGAGGAAGCAATGAGTGCCGCCAATTTGGTTGGTGGGACCCACGCCATATGGTCCCATGCACGGGCGGCGGAGTGAGGGGAGCCAAGGGGCCAATGTCACCCCCCCCCCCCCTTAAATGGCGGGGGCCTCAGGCACCCTTTTGCCAAAGAGCGCGGATTTGGAAGGGGTCTTAGGACTCCTGTAGGTCCTCATGGGAGTAAGAAGGACCCTAAGTTACGGAGGCCCACGGATAACAGACCACTGGGATTGTCAGGACTCCACAGGATTAATCGAGGCCACCATTGGATTTCGGGAGCCACCCTGAGGCTACAGGCGGCCCCACAATGACTATAGGAGGACCCCTAGGATGACAGGGGGCAGTTGGGATTGCAGGAGGTCCCATTGGAACCGCAGGAGGCCCTCTGGGATTATATGTGGCGGCTGGGATTGCAGGGGTTCATCTCCTTCCCATCGGGAACTAAATGGCCCCATGTAGTTACTGCCCGACGCCTTCCATACGATTGGCCAAAGAAAACCACTTCTAACGTGGGCCTGGCTACCATTTGCAAAATATTATGAACCGGTACTTTTGACATGTCTTCGTTTAGTCGCTGTGGGCAGGCCATCCCATCTCCTCCCTCTGGTGGGAGGGTCCTCGGGAGGTTCCCCCGGGAGCAGGCCCCTCGGCGATGGAGGCCTCTTCCCGGCTTAGCCCCTCCTCCTTGTGTGCAATCGTTCTGCCGCCTCTGGCCCCATGTTTGATGGGAGTTTAAGAAGTGGGAGGGGAATGAGAGAAATGGGAGAACAAGAAATTTGATGGGGCGCAGACCCTACCGTAAGTATAGGACACTCCACCACTGCGGAAATTATATTTTTATTCAAGTATATGACATCGGAATACTAGTTTGCTCTTTCCAGTGGATCTTGAGCACCGTACCACAGAGCAGTTCCTTGTGAAGTGACAGGGTTGGAGCCAGGAATTGTCATGGGGGCGCTTGTCTGGGGGGATTTCTTTGAAGGGTGCCTGCGGCTGAAAATTCGTCGATAGCGGAGGAGGAGGAGGAGGAGGAGGAGGAGGAGGAGGAGGAGGAGGAGGAGGAGGAGGAGGAGGAGGGGGGGACGGGGGGTGCACTTGAGCACACTGAAGCCTTTTTTCTTTCAGGATGGTGCCTTTTTCTTCCAAGGGTCGCCTATTCCTCTCCAAGGGGCGCTTCTGCCTGACACATTCGTGGAGCAGGGGTGGGGTGCTCTCGAGCCTTCCCGGAGGGGCGCCACCTTCCATGAGGGTGGCGCCCCATGGAAGGCCTGCAGATGAGAAGAATTGAGAGCATAATTATCTGGATGCGAAAAACAAATCCAGAAGCAGGCAATTTGGCCGTCCTGGTTGTGGACGTCGAGAGCGGGTTTTCACTTCTGAGCCAGCTACATCCGTCGATGCAGCAGTCTCCGGATGTGGTGCGATCAATGTCATGCAGTGGCCACCCCCCCCCCCCATTGTGCGCCGCCGCAGGCTCCGAACCGCTCGGCTGTAGAAGATGGTCCAGCACTTTCGCCGACGTCGCACCACGTGACCGGAGAAACCTGGCCGGCCGGCCCGCGTGTGGCCGCCGTCACGTGACTGTGACGTAACCAGTGCGGCGACGGTTCGTGATTGCCTGGGACGCCTGTTGCCGACTCGTTTCTGTGCGGCGGCAATTTTACGAAATGGCCTCCAGGCTCCAGTCAGAAACTCCTCGAGTTTCGACAGCTCGTTGGTGTCTGAAGAAAATAGGCAGTGTTTGTTTTTAAACAACGATGTATCTAGATATCGATAAGTCTGCAGCTGATCCAAATTTCACTTCAAAATCAAGCGCCATTCGGAGGGCTGGCAAGGCGGATGTTCCTCCACCACACCATGGGGGGATTCAGCCAGTCGGCTTCGAGAGGGGGGGGGGGAGGTGGCAGCATAAAACACAATTACTGCCAGTGTAAAAGGACCCCCCCCCTCTCCGCGGTACGCCCGTTGCGGGTGGCAGCTGGCTGTTGGTGATAGCGGTCGAATGTACCAATCCAATAGTGCTGGACGCATATTGTGGTGGCCGTGTTAGCGTAATGTGCGACTGCGAATACACGTGGCTCCGGGTCCGTTCGTCGGCCCGAATTTGGCGTCTGAGAGCAAAATTTCAAATGTGTGATCAGACTATCCGGCCGCCCGCCGAGTACGGCGGGTGGTCGTGGCGTGGTTCGAGCTGTGGAAACGGGGCGGATTGTGTCATCACAGCCCGTCATCCCATTCAAGCACGCGATGGTCGGATTATATCATCTCAGCCCGTCGTCCCATTCAAGCACGCGATGGTCGGATTATATCATCACAGTCCGTCGTCCTATTTCTGTTTCGTCCAGGCCGTTGCAGCCTTTGTGTCTCGCCAGCTCTCAAAACTGGTGACGAGATGTGCGCTGCGTGCGTAGAAGCTATCAGATCTGGGGGGACGTTCAAAAGAAGAATAACATTGGTCTATTGTTCGACACATCCGCCTTCTGGACCACATGGTGTCGCCAATCTTTCACGCAGAAGGTCACGCAGAAGGTCACAAGCGGACCGAGTAATCCAGCCGGTGGTGGGATTCCAACCTATACGAGAAAATATATCATCAGGAACAAGCGTACTCTGCGTCAAAACCCACACCATGTGGGGAGGATTTGAGAATAAGCTTAAGGTAGAAGATGTTATGACCAAGATGGACCGAAAAGGTACTATCAAATAAGGACTGTCTAGATTGCCTAACCACAAGTGGCGCACCAAGCGGGCACTACCGCGAAGAGTCCGAGCATGGCGTATGTGGCTCGTCGGGTATTTTCACCAAGGTTGTACCGTGACAAGACTTCGCCTTTTCATTAACTGTATCCCGTGTTGGAAGTGTATGAGTGAAAAATGATGCGAAAAGGAGTGCGAGAGTCCAGGAGTAGAACGCTGGTCTCTCAACCGGAAGAGAGGTTTTGTGTCGTCCTGTCGCTTCTCGCCGTCGCTACAAATCCACGTGATCAATTGGCCGTGTAACCTGGAATTACCTAGGTAATTCGCCCCACTCCCCCACCCAACCTGGAATTGCCTAGGTAATTCTCCCCACCTCCCCCCTAACCTGGAATTACTTAGTGACAAACATCAATTTTAAGCAGCAGCCGGCCTAATTCCAGGACAATTATTTGCCGGGTTTTTACCTATCAATCCATTCTTGTCGAGGTTAGGTTAGGTTAGGTTAGGTTAGGGAGGTTGTGATTACCGGTGTGTACCGGAAATGTATCGGGAGGCATTCGTGCCGATTGCTGATTCCTAAGTCGTCACTGCCTGAGGCCAGGTCGGGTCATTTTGGTCATCCGTGCACACGTGCCATCACTGATGGTTCGGCAGTGTAGCAGAGAGGAGGTCAGCGAGCTTAATCAGCCATCATTCTCTTAACAGGGAATCGTGTCTCAACCAGCACTTCCAATTATCATATTTCAGGCATCCGCTTCCGTGTCAGCTCATGTGCGACCCAGCGTTAAAATATTGAATTTTCGTTAGGTGTGAGATGTCGAAACGAGTACAGCAGAATGTCGAAATTGCCATGTAAATAATGCTGTTTAATATACTTCGGTCCTGAAAACCCAGTTTTGAGACAATGGCGTACATATAACTACACGTTTTGCGTGTTTTGGGAGGTACCTAATTTGTGGATACCGATATCAACTATAACGATACAAATACCTATGCTATAAACTGGCATCGTATAGCATAGCACATCATAGGCAATCCCTTTACCTGAAATTTCAGCATAAACATGATACATATAAACGGGATACTGTCAGAAACGACGCGTGCAGACTTCACAAGCACGCATCAAGAAGCACGATGTCGATTCTTCTTTGGGAAGGATGTCGATTCAGTGTTCACTAAGTGGTATATTCCACCCTATTTCTTGAATAATTTATCACTGGTGCGACCCCACTTGCAATATTATGTACAGGCATGGAGCCCTTACTTAGAAATAGCTACATAGCACCACCAGCACAATTATGCTAGAAAGAGTGCAGCGCAAAGCCACTGGACTATGCGTGGACTAGGTAGCTTAGAATATGAGGAAAGGCTAATGGCATTAGACATGTACTCACTCAGGTATAGGAGATTAAGGGGTGATATGATTCAAATGTATAAAATTGTTAAAGTGTTAGATAAGGTCAATCTGAATGACGCTCTTCTATTTAGAGTTTCACATTGGAGGCATCGATTCGGGTTAGACAAGTCGATGTGTAGGACAGTTAAGCGACAACAGGTTTTCAGTGCAAGAGTGCTTGATCAATGGAGTAGGCTGCCTGCTGATATTGTCGGAAGTGCCTCATTCAATCTTGCCGCATGTTTCCTCTGCTGCTATGTGCTGGTGTGCGCGAGGTTCCCGCCTGCGACCGCCCGGCATGAGGCGATGCAGGCGGCGGAGATAAGCATAGTGCCGCCGGCGGACGCTGCCACGTTATCTACCGATCTGATCCGAGTCAGCCCAGGTCGGCGGTGTAGGTGGTGTAGTATAGGCGGTGTGGGTGCTGTAGTATAGGCGGTGAAGGTGGCGCCGTGGTGTAGTATAGGCGGTGAAGGTGGCGCCGTGGTGTGGTATAGGCGGTGAAGGTGGCGCCGTGGTGTAGTATAGGCGGTGAAGGTGGCGCCGTGGTGTAGTATAGGCGGTGAAGGTGGCGCCGTGGTGTAGTATAGGCGGTGAAGGTGGCGCCGTGGTGTGGTATAGGCGGTGAATGGTGCCGTGGTGTAGTATAGGCGGTGAAGGTGGCGCCGTGGTGTAGTATAGGCGGTGAAGGTGGCGCCGTGGTGTAGTATAGGCGGTGAAGGTGGCGCCGTGGTGTAGTATAGGCGGTGAAGGTGGCGCCGTGGTGTAGTATAGGCGGTGAAGGTGACGCCGTGGTGTAGTATAGGCGGTGAAGGTGGCGTCGTGGTGTAGTATAGGCGGTGAAGGTGGTGCCGTGGTGTAGTATAGGCGGTGAAGGTGGCGCCGTGGTGTAGTATAGGCGGTGAAGGTGGCGCCGTGGTGTAGTATAGGCGGTGAAGGTGGCGCCGTGATGTAGTATAGGCGGTGAAGGTGGCGCCGTGGTGTGGTATAGGCGGTGAAGGTGGCGCCGTGGTGTGGTATAGGCGGTGAAGGTGACGCCGTGGTGTAGTATAGGCGGTGAAGGTGGCGCCGTGGTGTAGTATATGCGGTGAAGGTGGCGCCGTGGTGTAGTATATGCGGTGAAGGTGGCGCCGTGGTGGTATAGGCGGTGAAGGTGGCGCCGTGGTGTAGTATAGGCGGTGAAGGTGGCGCCGTGGTGTAGTATAGGCGGTGAAGGTGGCGCCATGGTGTAGTATAGGCGGTGAAGGTGGCGCTGTGGTGTAGTATAGGCGGTGAAGGTGGCGCCGTGGTGTAGTATAGGCGGTGAAGGTGGCGCCGTGGTGTAGTATAGGCGGTGAAGGTGGCGTCGTGGTGTAGTATAGGCGGTGAAGGTGGCGCCGTGGTGTAGTATAGGCGGTGAAGGTGGCGCCGTGGTGTAGTATAGGCGGTGAAGGTGGCGCCGTGGTGTAGTATAGGCGGTGAAGGTGGCGCCGTGGTGTAGTATAGGCGGTGAAGGTGGCGCCGTGGTGTAGTATAGGCGGTGAAGGTGGCGCCGTGGTGTAGTATAGGCGGTGAAGGTGGCGCCGTGGTGTAGTATAGGCGGTGAAGGTGGCGCCGTGGTGTAGTATAGGCGGTGTGTACGGTGTAGTATAGGCGGTGAAGGTGGCGCCGTGGTGTAGTATAGGCGGTGAAGGTGGCGCCGTGGTGTAGTATAGGCGGTGAAGGTGGCGCCGTGGTGTAGTATAGGCGGTGAAGGTGGCGCCGTGGTGTAGTATAGGCGGTGAAGGTGATCGTGTTGTGATGTAGGCGGTGTAAGTAGTGTAGTATAGGCGGTGAAGGTGGTGTAATGTAGGCGGTGTAGGTAATGTAGGTGGTCGAGTTGGTGTAGTATAGACGGTGTAGGTGGTGGAGGTTAATATAGTGCCGCCGGTGGACGCTACTACGGTATCTACCCATCTGACCCGAGACAGTCCAGGTCAAAAAAGGCATTAGAGCTTCAGTTCTTTGTATCCAGAAATTGTTGAGCCTCGGCACCAATATGGGCATCCGTAAGTGGGGCTCCGACCCACTCTGAAGGTTGAGGCACTAATGTGCTTGACCTTTTCTTTTTGTGTATGGTTTGATGGCTCTCTGTTGCATTCATCGATAGAAGAACAAGCATTTTTTCTCTATCACCAGTTGTGTCGTCTTGGCGTTGGTAGAACCACAATGTCATGTTCAGCGCCAAGTGGGTCGAGTGTCTCGACCTTTGCAAGGAGTCTGGGATGTGGCCCGAGGCAGATCGTCGAAACATGTCCAGGGGGAGTCTAGACATGGCCAATGGCGGAGAGTTTAGACATGGCCAATGGCGGAGTGTCTAAACATGGCCAGGGGAGTCTAGACATGGCCAGGGTAGTCTAGACATGGCCAGGGGGAGTTTAGACATGGCCAATGGCGGAGAGTCTAGACATGACCAGGAGAGGAGAGCCTAGATATGCCCAGATGCAGAGAGTGTAGTCATCGCCAGGAGAAGAGAGTCTAGCTATGGCCGGATGCGGAGAGTCTAGACATTGCCAGAGGCGACAGTCTAGACATTTCCACAGAGGTGGAGAGTCTGGACATTGCCAGAGGGAGAGTCTAGCCATTGCCAGAAGCGGAGAGTCTAGACATGACCAGTGGGGAGAGTTTAGACATGACCAGGGGACTAGGGGGTCTAGATATGGCCAATGGCGGAGAGTTTAGACATGGCCAATGGCGGAGAGTTTAGACATGGACATCGGAGAGTCTAGACATGACCAGGGGAGAGTCGAAATATGACCTGGGGGCATAGAGTCCAGGTATGTACATCGTTGGTGAATGTGCAGACTGGTGCATATCAGCGAGACGAGTATGAAGAAAATGCAGGTAACACACAATCTCTGCATTAGAGCGGCGACGGGCTTGACAAAGATGACTCGTATTTCAAACCTCCACAGGGAAGCGAAAGTGCTTCCAGTGCAGAATCCTCTTGATATGATTGGAGCTCAGAACGTGGCCAAGTACTCTCGACCGGACCATCCTCTAAACTGCTTCCGTTATGTGGGTCACCCTCCAAGACGAATGAAGAGCACCCCATCACGCTTCTACAACAGTGCCGCAGATGCCGTTTTATAATAAGACTCTGGTAAAACAATCAATAAAATATATTCACACCACGCTTCCACGAGACTTACTCGCGAGCTTAGAGAACTCGCGATTCCTGGATGCTGTGCCGCCAGACACCAATGCGGAAGAGGAGACCCTGCCAAGAAAACTTCGCGTTGACTTGGCAAGACTCAGAAGCGGATGTCACCCGGGACTGAAGGACTACCTACACAAAATTGGTGCCCTTTCTTCCTCCACCTGCAGGAGATGCAACGACGGCGAAGGAAATGTCTCTCATCTTTCCTTCATCTGCCCTCAATTCTCTCCCCTTCGAAACAACGTCTCCATCACTACTCTACGGGACCTCTGGGCTAAACCACTAAAACCACTAGAAGTTGCCGGGCTCTTGATGGAAGCGAGCCTGTGGCGCGATCACAGTCTGGGGCTGCCTGACTGACTGACAGACTAGTGCGGTGGTGATTCCATCGCTCCATAGCTGCCACCGCTATTGAGTCTATTAGTACCCGTATAGTTGTTGTACCGCTGTCTGGCAAACGTAGCCAGCATAAGCTGGACAAACCCGTGTTGGATAACGGCATCAACGATTCCACCGCTAGCGTCATGGATACGTGCATTTCGTCAGCACAGGCGTGGTGCGTTGGTAAGGCTACCGTCATCTGACAATCGGTAAATCGATGTCTTTAGTTTATATTTCTGTCATGTCAGCGTTTTGTGTGAACCCGAGGATGTGTTAGATGTAGAACATGTGCGCAGAGGCGCAGCAAGGGGAGGGCGGGGTCCCGGGCCCCACCCACTCAGCACCAAAACATATACTTGATCAAACGAGACATTTTTAGATTTTACCACACAAAACCCTAAATTTCTGGCACGCTTCGTGCGCCGAAACCTTTCTCTCTTCCATGACATTTTGTGAAGGATTGGGGCCTTCCCCTTGATAAAACCTTGGCTGCGCCACTGCATGTGGGTCCATAGTCGCCGGCGATGCTCCCAGCTCGCACCCATGGCACGGACACAACACGATTCTGTGATGGACACAAAGCCACAATCACCGGGTGATAGTGGTCTATCACTCGGGATCTTCCACTTCATGCCTGAGTTTTAGCGTCGACACGTGACCCTGCCCTCGATCAACGCCGACTGATTCGTGTCGCCTGCTCCTCAGCATTGGCATCGCTGAGTTCGATGCACAGGTGGGCCCCGGTTCCAATCACGACTGATCCGTGATCCACGACAATGAGCCCGATCCGTCGGCTCCGTGTCTCGGCTGCAGTTGGCGTCCGGTCGTGATTCTGATCCACGCTCCATGTCCCACTGGGACATTGTCCCACACTGCGTTGATCACCGAGCCGGGCGTTGATTCTCGGGCCCGATTCCCCGATGCCTGATCGCCGGCCTTGATGTGCCTGAGTGCTGACCAGGTCACGTCGGCCGGGCTGTTCGGAGTCGACGCGTCGGCCGGTTTTGTAGTTTTTGCGTCAGCTGGCTAATGCGCCGGTTGGAGCAGCCGGCTCTGCCCGGCCGCTGCGTGTGACACGCACTCGCCAGCGCCGTTGTCGTCACCAGCGACCTTGATCTGCTGCACCGCGTCAATCGCCGCCTGGCAACACCGGCGGCGTCTGGCAACACCAGGCAGCGGCGTCTGGCAACACTAGGCAGCGGCATCTGGCAACACTAGGCAGCGGCATCTGGCAACACTAGGCAGCGGCGTCTGGCAACACTAGGCAGCGGCGTCTGGCAACACCAGGCAGCGGCGTCTGGCAACACCAGGCAGCGGCGTCTGGCAACACCAGGCAGCGGCGTCTGGCAACACCAGGCAGCGGCGTCTGGCAACACTAGGCAGCGGCGTCTGGCAACACTAGGCAGCGGCGTCTGGCAACACCAGGCAGCGGCGTCTGGCAACACTAGGCAGCGGCATCTGGCAACACTAGGCAGCGGCGTCTGGCAACACCAGGCAGCGGCGTCTGGCAACACCAGGCAGCGGCGTCTGGCAACACTAGGCAGCGGCATCTGGCAACACTAGGCAGCGGCGTCTGGCAACACCAGGCAGCGGCGTCTGGCAACACTAGGCAGCGGCATCTGGCAACACTAGGCAGCGGCCATGGATGATGTACGCCTGGATTTGAAACTCCGCGTCGGCGCCTTTGATCTGCGCGTGTCAGCGGCACCAACCTGCCACCTAGCGGAGGGTAAGTAAAAACACGGAAACGCGGCCAGTTTTGGACCGTGCGCCTATGGGAGTTCGGGGTACGCATTTCGTATTGGATTTTTTTATCCAATTGATTCAGCCACTCCAGGAGGATTGCATCTGCCTTTCGTGATACAGAATTGATCAAGGAACCTTACCATTCTCCCCTTATTGATTTAATACGCTCCGTTCCGAAGTTGTGATGCGAAGTGAATGCATCTATGAGAGGGAGCCAATTTCGCCGAAAGGGTCGGCCCACCGATGTTGATTTCTTAAAAGGATCGGAGGGGTCAAAGTACATGAAAGCAATAACCAGACCAAAATGAACAGGGGGGGGGGGGTCACATTCCATAGGCTCCCATGTTAGAAGTTGAAATTATTTCGGGTGGGGGAAGCAAGCATTGAGGGGGCAGTTTCACCCTCAAAGATAAGAATGAGCGGTTCTGCTTTCGCTCCCACCCTCCTTGCTCTCTAGATTTGTGGCTGATATTTCCCAGTGGAGTGATTTACACAACTGAATGGAGAGTACAGACTTCGGCGTACCCATCAATCCGCGGAGGATTGAGCGGAAGTTCCATGGAGGGTACAAGCCCCCTCCCATTACACCATACCACTGACATATTTATGATTTTGCCAAGGAGGCGTCATTTCTCCATAGGGGCGGCTCTTGGTCCAGAACTCCGATCTCCCAGAGGGGCACCATTTGTTTTTGTCTGAGGAGTGCCTTTCGGCGAAAAATTCGCAGCGTGCATTCGGACTCCCAGAGGACTGCCGTTTCCAGGTCGAGGAGCGCGTTGCGCTGAGAAATTCGAGGGAGGGGGTACACTGGAACCTCGAAGGGAGGCGTCCTTCGGGTCATAAGGGGCGCCACTTTCGCTTCCTGCCCCTTGGATCAGCCCTTGCAACATACCCTAGCTGGCAACGCCACTACCTCTCGCCGATTTGCTACCACTTGCCAGTCGTTCCACTCAGGGGTGTCGTTTTATATACCTTTGAGGGGGAACTACCGCCTCAATGTTTGCGTAACCCACCCCGCAATTATTTCAACTTCTAGCATGGGAGCCAATGGAATGTGCCTCCAATTAATTTTGGTCTGCCCATTACCTTAATGTACTTTGCCCCGTCCAATCATTTCAAGATCAAGATAAAGATTCAAGATATCAACATCGGTGGGCCGACCCTTGGGGCGAGGTGGGCTGCCTCTCACAAATGTCTTCACTTCGCACCACAACTTCTGAACGGAGCGTAATAAATCAATAAGGAAAGAACGATAAAGTTCCTTGATCAATTATGTGTCATGAAAGGCTGATGCAATCTTCCTGGGATGGTTGAATCAATTGGAAAAAAAATTCCAATACGAAATGCGTACCCTGAACTCCCATAGGCGCACGGCCTAAAACCGGCCGCGTTTCCGTGTTTTTACTTACCCTCAGCTGGGTGGGCCGATACGCAAACAGCTGTTGGTTTCCAATTCAGGCGTACATGATTCATGCAGCGGCATCTGGCAACACCAGGCAGCGGCGTCTGGCAACATCAGGCAGCGGCATCTGGCAGCACCAGACAGCGGCGTCTGGCAACACCAGGCAGCTGCCTCTGGCAACACCAGACAGCGGCGTCTGGCAACACCAGGCAGCGGTCTCTGGCAGCACCAGACAGCGGCCTCTGGCAACACCAGGCAGCGGCCTCTGGCAGCACCAGACAGCGGCCTCTGGCAGCACCAGACAGCGAGCGGCCTCTGGCAGCACCAGACAGCGGCCTCTGGCAGCACCAGGCAGCGGTCTCTGGCAGCACCAGACAGCGGCCTCTGGCAACACCAGGCAGCGGCCTCTGGCAGCACCAGACAGCGGCCTCTGGCAGCACCAGACAGCGGCCTCTGGCAGCACCAGGCAGCGGTCTCTGGCAGCACCAGACAGCGGCCTCTGGCAGCACCAGGCAGCGGCGTCTGGCAACACCAGGCAGCGGCCTCTGGCAGCACCAGACAGCGGCCTCTGGCAGCACCAGACAGCGGCGTCTGGCAACACCAGGCAGCGGCGCGGTGCGATCTTCAGCGTGCGGATATCGCGGCACATTGGGGCCACGGCCGCAGCGGGTGGTGACATCGATTTTGCATCTCGGCCGCTCCCGTCTAACGGCTGGGGGCGTCTCCAGCGCCACCTCCGCTGCCTCGCCGCCAAGTAAAACCCGTCGATGTCAGGGTCATCCGCTATTAATCGTTCCTTTGGTCAGACAGAGAGACGTCAAACCTGTGACATTATAAGCTCAGTTTGCCTTTCCAATCTTCAGCACTTTGTCACTGGGCAGTTCATTGTCGAACAGCATCATTCAGGCTCCAAATGAGAAAATTGAGAGGATAATATTATAGATTCAGTCTGTGTTTCAACCTTGCATACTTCTCTAACTCGCATTTTGAAGTTGGGGTTCTCGTGATAATCTTCTGGAGACTGGATCTCTTAATGGGGATATCATCCGATTGGTTGCGCCTCCTTCAGCCCGTCACCAGCCTGTCTGTGGTGTGCTCTCAGTGGGTGGTGAGCGGCGCCGGGTGTGGTCAGTTTTGGCAGACTGCATGGCTCCGGTCGAGGTCTGTCTGGCTGGCGTCTGTGGGCGTGACCTCGGCCTACTTCGAGGTTAGCCGGACGTCTGAACTTTGGCTCAGGCGCTTGACAGGTGACTGGTGAGAGGTGAAAGTGGGAGTAGGGGAAGGCGGTGTGGAGCACCTGCAGAGCCTCGTGTGAACTTCACCGTAGGGCGCCAATGCATAGGGATGTTTTATGTGGTGCTTTGTCTTCTTTGGGGTGTTCGCGAAGAAGTGTTTGTTATCGGCGTGTCCATCAAAACACTTGTGGTACGAAGAGTACTCGGAACGCATGTTTTGCCGAGGTGACTTTGGTGTTGATCTGTGATAAGCACGGGCGGCATGTGCCGTTTTTCGTCTCCTGAGCCGACAGCAGCTGGCGTCGCTCTCGCGTTTGGTCGGCTACGTGGAAGCCGGCAAACTGCCTCCTCGTGCGCCTTCGGCGGCGCTTTGGATAGCAGTTTGAGAAGCGTGAGCGGTGTGGTCTGGCCGACCCTGGCACCGTGCCAGGAATGTATCGGGCTGTGGTGGGCGGAGGGGTGCAGGTGTGGCGACCCTGGCACCGTGCCAAGGGACTAGGCGGATATCGGGCTGTGGCGGGCGGAGGGGTGCAGGTGTGGCCGCCGCGTTGTAGAAGAAAAAAAACAATAACAACAACGATTACCTCACCTTCCTAACGATGGCGCCATCTGCCTATTTGTGACCTCACCTTCCTGATGTAATATCACCCTCCTGATAGCACCTGCATAACGGTTGCGTCACCTACCTAGTTGTGACCTCACCAGACTGATGTAATATCACCCGCCTGATGCAATAACACCTGTCCATCGGTGGTGTCACCTACCTAATGGTGGCCTCGTTTGTCTGATGTGACACCACCTGCTCAAAGACCAACTCGTCGTTCCTGACGCGAGAAGAAGCCGTTCCTGGCAAGTGTGAAATTCGAACAACAGTGTGGTAGCGTTACACCTGTGACACTCACTGGCATCTACATGAGCTACACAGGGAACGGATACAGTATCTGTGGCAGAGAAAAAGAACGTTTGGTTCTTGTACGACGCGTGCACCTGCGTCGACCGTGTAACCCACCACCAATAACCACCAGACGTGCCCGGCACGTGACGGGCACGTGACCACCACTGGTGTGTGTTGGCAGCTGGCGTCGTGCCCCACCCGTGTGACGTCACGTGTGACGTCACGCACGCACGCGCCGGCGAGTGGGCAGGTGGCGCGGATCGCCGGCCGTGCTCGTCCCGCCCCACCTGCCTGACTCACTTCCGCTGCGAGCGGTGGGCGCGAATGATCAACTCCGGTCGAAGCGTGCTGAAGTCCAAATAACTAACTAACCAACTGCTGCGAACGGTGGCGACGGTGTTCGCAACCGGTTTGCTGTGGTTTTCGCCGGGAGCAGAACGTTGTGACAATAGTCGGGCCGCACAGATGACTGCGGATGGTGGTATGGATGTATCAGACTGATGTGCATCGTGTGCCACCGCCAGTTTGATGCAGTGATTATCACAAAATGATGGCTCTCGCGCATCTCCAACTTGTGGGCCAGTTCTACAAATGACTTGCATAATCTAGATGTTGGTTGCAGTGTGGGTGTTCGGTTGGGGGTGTCGTCCCTGCAGCCGCCTTTGGACGCCTTTTGCGGGAGCAAAAATACGCATATGACGCCATCGGGTTCGGTATTATACGCCCGATTAAGAAAAAATGTATGCCTTTGGAACATTAAAAAGGATAAAGTAAGAAAATGATTGGCCAAGTCTATGCTCACGAGGAGAATTGTACCAAGTAATTCAGTACATGTTGAGTTATTTTTAAATTTCTTAAAACCGGTATTTTAACCGCTGGGAAGCGTAGTGAGAGGAATTTAGCAAACTGTACATGTTTGACATTATTGAGGATATTTTCAGTCGAGCGCCCGCGCTCGACTGAAAATGCAAACATGCCTCCAGTTTCGCGCCGTTTGCCACTGCAGTGTCCGAGTCTGGACTCGGACCGAGTCAGCAGTCTGGACAGACTGCTGCCCGCCCAACCCGACACGGCGCCACGACAGGGCAGCCCGCCCAGCGGGCAGCTGCCCAAGCTGCCCGGAGCCCCGGGCAGGCCGCCCCCGCGGCAGCTGCACACCTGACGGGCCAAGGTCAGATAGCGGCACGCGCGCATTCCGACCGGCACAGTGCGGCCGACGGCCGGCGCACAAACAGCCGCTGCAACACCAGTTGGGCGGCGCTACGCCCACACCCGGCGGCGATGCGGCCGGATGTCGACCGGTGACGTCAGCCAGCCGGGCGATGACGTCACGGTGGGCGCGCGGCTGCCGCGTGCTGTCGGCCGGGGACGAGTCTCCGCAGACAAACAAGCCGAGACGTTGCGCCGCGGTGACAATCGGTCGACTTGATCGAAATTGACACGCTTCGTTTGCACAAGAAATGCGGGATCGCTCCACGAGAAGGTTAATGAGTTTTCTTCCAACAAAACACTTCAGAATTGCAACGTTCAGTGCGTATTCGCAACCAATGCGTGAACGAAATCTACAGAGAACAATCGTAACTACTTAAATGTATCCTTTAAAGGTAACTATGCGTTTCATGGCCACAGCTGGATATAACACGGACACCAACCGTGTCAATGTTCGTGACAAGCTTTGTTATAACTGTGTTTACATGCTGCTGAAATGTGTGATCGACAATCCATTTCTTTTCTAATTTGGACACCCCGTACCATGTTGTCAAATTTTGGCACATGGTTGCCTTTGTGAGCTGGTTACCTGCTCTATCCGGTTCCTTTGTGAACTGGTGTCCCTCTATTCGGTTCCTTGCAAACTAGTGGCCTCTACCCGGTTTATTTGTTACCTGGTATCCCCCTCTATCCGGTTCCTTTGTGAACTGGTGGCCTTTATCGGGTTCCTTTGTGAACTGGTGGTCTCTTCTATCCTGTTCCTTTGAAAACTGATGGCCTCTTCTATTCTGTTCCTTTGTAAACTGGTGCCTTCTTCTATCCGATTCCTTTGTGAACTGGTGGCCTCTACTCGGTACTTTTGTGAGCTAGTGACCTCTTCTATCCGGTTCCTTTGTGAACAGGTGGACTCTATTCGGTGAATGTGTCTGCAATGTGCGCCGCATATCCCAGCCTGGTTCCACGCTGGGGGAGTTCCACAGAGGTCTGTCGGTCGACACGTGGCAGACGTGGAATGTGAAACAACAGTGCGGCATTCAAAACCAGCCCATTGGTTATATGTGGAGTTGTCCAAAGGTTGTGGGTTCGAATCCGCCTGTGGCTGTTCTCAGCCAGCAACCAATCGGCGTGGGAGACTGGCGATGCTGAATGACCGAAACAGTCGACGTCTCATAAAAACCGATAACCAGCCAATCACTGGTTTTGTGCAGGACAAGTGACAGGTTTGTCGGTTCAGAGCCGGTACAAAGTGTGTCACATGCCCACACTTGAAATGTCCTCTTAGTATGTGATTGTGAGAGGCACAATTGACATTGTTCATTTTGGGAAATGATTTCATGCTCAACTCTTTAGTGCATTTGGTGCATTTGTCGAACTGGGCAGCTACAAGTGAGCTAATATCATTACGACGCCACCGCGATACGGCAAGCTCCAATGAACTATTAGAGCAAATTGTTTAGAACAAGTGCTGTACCAGGGAATCACAGGGTAGGGGGTTGTTGTTGGACCTTGCGAAGGAAATGAAGCACGGGGATATCGGAGCATAGCAAGGGCTAGTGTTCACCCGTCCGTCCCTCGCTGCCTCCAGAATAGGAAGTGTTGTGATTGAAGCTGTATATAATATCATTTAATGTATATCACTTAGTTATAATATATAATATCACTTTGTATGCTTCCATTGCACATACGTGATTCGTACTGTGTTAGATCCTGAGGATGGTCGAGAGTAGTTGAAACTTGTACAAAATAGAATATCTTTGAATTACGATCTGTTCCACATCGATGCCGGCTTCCTATAATATATATTATAACAATCGTCTTAATCATTACACCGCTTGGAAATATTTTATATAATCTGACCGATTATCATAGATCATGCTTCCGAGGACTAGAAAGCTTGAATAAGAAGGAGATAAATGCAGAGAACGCTGCCGCACTCAATTATATATATGTATATATATATATACATGTGTGTGTGTGTGAAAACACAGAGTAATGGGAGCATAGCTTTATTAACAACGTTTCGGATCACGCCTTTCTCAAGCTATGGACAATTTACAGGCATGGCGGTATTTAGCACTTGTCGTCTTTTTCTTCTTTTGTTTTCTTCTTTTTTCTCCTCTTCTTTCTTTTCCCTTTACTTTTTTCCCCTCTCTTCCTTCCCACTTCGAACACAGGTCACGAGACATCAATCATAAAGCACTTCGCATGTGTTAACACCGAATGAACCAGACAGTGAAAGCAGTACATTGGAAACGACCAAATAAGTACAACAGTGATGTTTAACCTATCCTTTTTCAACATGTTCCGCACCAGTTCCGCTACAACACTTACAACCAGTTCCGCTACAGCACTTGCAATTTTGAAACTACCAGAAACACTATTGATATTTTCACGTGTGGCAATATACGCGGATTCCACCGTCTTCCGACATCTCTTCCCAAGTCCACCACTAAGAACAGATGCTCCTTTCCAATTTGGGAGATGGTCTTTTTCATCGGCATGTACCACCATAGCATTAGAAAGTCTATGGTATCTGAGGTCTGAACGATGTTCCCCAATTCTAGCCACTATCCCCCGCCCCGTTTCCCCATAGTAACTTTTTCCACATCCTCCCGCGCAAGGAATTTTGTAGACTACGCTTTTTTCCGTTCACGTTGCGCACCCCTCTCTTGACTGTCTTAGATTTTGACCCCTGCTGAGAGACTGATGTTGATTTTGTCTTTTGTGAATCGGGAGATGGTGACTGCTCCCTGTGATTCCGGTACTGATAAGCACCACACTGACACAACTTTCCCTGTGTGGTATGACGCCAACGAATATGTAACCCCACTACCGCGTACAACCGCAATGTCCTCTATCTTCACCTCTCCTCTAACATGGCCTTGCATAAGTTACCATGTGCGCATCTAAGCACGTATGCATTTGTCCGGTACCAGCCCGCCCAGTTGTCGACTTCACCCGGCAGCGTGCCACGCCATCCGCGGCATGGACCGACCCTGCCCGGCGGCCGGCCGGACCGCTCGGCCCCGCCCCTTGCCCCGGGCAAGGTCACCGTCGGACGAATCAGCGCCGCCGGCCGGCCGCGACCTTGCTGGCCGGCCGACCGGCCGACCGCGTCGAACGGCGCCGGTTGGAAAACGGCAGCCGAACGTCGATGTCGACCTGGTGCGGGTCGGCCCGGAGGAGTCCTGCTGCTCCCAATACGGGCCAACACACCCGGCTGCGGCCGCCGCTCGTGCGCAGTGCCCTCGATTGTCCCCTGGGTGGCCGCCCGCGCCGTGACCGTCCGTGCTGCCGCTGCCGCTGCCGCCGCGACGCAGTTGTTTGCGGAACGCCGACAGCCGCGAGGCGATGGCCCGGAGCTTGGGGTGGTCGTCGTTCTGGACCATATTCGTGTGGTGGGCCACCAGGAGGCAGGCACGGTGGTTTTCTTTAGAGCCCAAACCATGCGAGTGCCGCAGCGCCAGTTTCGACGTGAGAATTACCACGGTACACTGGTTTACTAACGGGTAGTTTCCCACACTAGCAGGCAAGTTTCCTGCAAGGCTCACGGGAAACGTCCATGAGAACTCCTTCAATTATTCAGATGTTGTTTGACAACAGCAGTGCTCAGCCTTTGACTTTCAATTTTGCCATGGTAGTTGTCTTACGTCATCAGAAATCCTACAAACGGATATTTTATGATATTTGTTCAAGTCCTGTTAAAATTAATTTCACGTCGGATTTCTAGAGTGCTGTCCTAGAAAAAAAGCCTATAAGACCAATGTCATAGATAAAAGGTAAAGTATTCCGGTTCTGCACATCGTTCTGCACAGGTTCGATTACGGCGTCACGGGTTTTCGTTCGGTGGTGCCCAGGTGGCACACAGGCAAACGGAAGGGTAAATCCTTCCCGCTTTCCGAACGATGTTGGTGATGTTCTTTGGATAATTATCGGTCGGAATGATAATCTTTTTATTTCCGTCTAGTTACATGCAATTTAATCGCGTACTAATGACGTGCCCATACGAAAACATATTTCCGTCTAATCTATTCTGAAGCAACATAATTGTAAGACATTATCTGATGCTCTGCAACGACGAAGCCGTAACGGGACGTCGGACTTCTTGGGTCGATTCTTTCCATCAAACGGCTACTGGGCTAAGTCAGGTGGCGAAAATGTTCGGGAGTGGGAGAGGACGTTCCCCATGTGCCCTATGTGGTAGACCCCTGCATTTAAGCGAGCATGTGCCATACAAACACTGCTTGAGCACAGTGGGATATGGTGGGATGTAGTGGGATATAGAAGAGTGGGCGAAATCAGTGGCCAGAGCTCAGAAACACGAGAACGGTCTGCCCAGTCTCTAAAAAATACCAGGTATCCAGAACCGTCAAATCGTAAAACAGCCAACCTGTAGCGGTCCGAGCCAACGCTTAATGCGCAGTTTTCAAACGGGAGCAGAGCATCATAAAACTGAAGTGTGACAGGGGCGTGTCATTCTGAGAAGCTCCGATCGAAGCGAGTTCCAGGTCCCGTCCCCGCGCAGGTCCCGTCCCCGCGCAGGTCCCGTCCCAGGTCCCGTCCCAGGTCCCGTCCCCGCGCAGGTCCCGTCCCAGGTCCCGTCCCCGCGCAGGTCCCGTCCCAGGTCCCGTCCCCGCGCAGGTCCCGTCCCAGGTCCCGTCCCCGCGCAGGTCCCGTCCCGGGTCCCGTCCCAGGTCCCGTCCGCGATGTCGTGATGTTCGGTGCCGACGTTTGACCCGAGGTGGGTGCCTGTTGTGTTTGGTGGTGGCGTCGCTGTTCTCCAAATGCAAGGTTGGTGGGTGGGCTCCGTGCGGCCGCACCACACACACCCTATAACAACAACCATCTGGACTCCGCCCTCCCTCCCCTCCCCCTGTGTGCACAGCTTGGCCACGAGCCCAAGTCGCGCGGCCAGATAACGGCAGGTCGGACCGCCTCCCCCCCTCCTCCCACTCCTCCCACCCTCCCACCCCCTCCCCGCGCGGCAAGTCCGAGTCAGGGCGACCCTCCTCCGGGGTACAGCTGAGTGCCCCGCCCTCGGGTGCGGTGTGCCCGCCTGGTCTGCTGTGAACTGGCGCAGACGTGCAATGCACGGGGCAGGCGCAGTGGTGCGCTGTGAACCAACCGGCATACAAAGCTGGGCAGCTATTAATGTAGCCAATATAGCCGGCCTTAGTCCGTGCGACTGGCGCGCCACGGCGAATGTAGGCGTCGGCGCTCCCCGCTCGACGGGCAGACCTCGCCGCGTCGCTCTGGGAACCGCAGCGGTCTGTGCCACTGCCCCTCTGCTGCATCACTGCCACTGCCGCTGCCGCTCCACTGCCACTGCCACTGCCGCTCCACTGTTGAGCCACACACCGGCCACGATCGGCCAGCCAGCACTCACTTGCCACCAGCACTCGCCGGAGGTGCGTCATCGTCGCCTCCGTGTGACTGCGTCACGACTGTTTGTTCGACTGGCTGTCTAGCGACACCTGCCGTGTGACTGCGTCGTCTTACACTCCGTTTGCGATCCTCGTTCCCCTCAGTATCTTTGTCCCGCCCCCGCGTCACGGCACCTCCGGGTGACTGCGTCACGGCACCTCCGTGTGACTGCGTCACGGCACCTCCGTGTGACTGCGTCACGGCACCTCCGTGTGACTGCGTCACGACACCTCCGTGTGACTGCATCACGGCACCTCCGTGTGACTGCATCACGGCACCTCCGTGTGACTGCATCACGGCACCTCCGTGTGACTGCGTCACGGCACCTCCGTGTGACTGCGTCACGACACCTCCGTGTGACTGCGTCACGACACCTCCGTGTGACTGCGTCACGGCACCTCCGTGTGACTGCGTCACGACACCTCCGTGTGACTGCATCACGGCACCTCCGTGTGACTGCGTCACGGCACCTCCGTGTGACTGCGTCACGACACCTCAGCGTGACTGCTTCTTGGGCCCTAACCATCATAGTGGGTGTCGCTATTTAGCGTTGTTTTTTTAATTAAAAAGTCCGAACTTCAGGAATCTGAAAATAAGGTGACCGAATTAAGAATAATTATTGTTTGGAGAGGGGGTGCATTGGCACTTCCTCGCCCAAGTATTTTTTCTTCTAAAAAATCAACCCCTGCATCTGTCTATGTGCACACACGAGCACACGAGTAGGTATTTGACTACTTCTAATCATTTTCAAGTTGTACAATTTGGTGGGATTATCCGGCGCGTCTAAGGTCATGGAAGTTGGATGGGCTGTTTCGGCCATCTGACTTATGGGAGATTCTGGTCGTCAGGTGAATTAGTTTGACAAGCTGGTTGTTGCAGGATGTAGAAAAGTTACTGGTGGATTTATTGGTGCAGTCATAAGTAAAGTATGAAATGAAAATATAACTTTACGTGTCAGGTTATTCAGGTATAAATTCCGCATGTCCCAGTCCGTGATTTCCTTTGTGCAGTGCGGTTGAGAATAAGTAGCCCATTCAAGACCGACCGAGCCGCTTTAATTGCGGTTTTATGGAGTATGACGTGGACCACGCCGCGCCGTGCTGCGATACCGATCGGTGCACATTCTGCATTGTGCACTGCATGCCACTGCACCGCGTTGCACTGTTCTGCACCAGTCGTGATCTGGTCGTCGCTGCACGGCTGCCGTCGAGCCGTTTACATCCTGTTGGCAAAACGGTGGCTCTGCCAGGCACAGTGTGCCGCGGCAGGACGATGTTCACGGACAGGTGAACGCGACCACGATAAGCTGCCGACTGTTGTGTGTGCCGTCCACTGCGGCCGTGACGTCAGACGGGTGGCGTGACGTCAGACTGATGGCGTGACATCAGACTGATGGCGGTGGCGCGTCGTCACGAGCGTCGTCATGTGTCGTCATCGTGCGTCGGGCAGTGCGACCGTTGACGATGTGTGTCGTCAGCCAGATCGGATGTGTGGCGTTTGATTGACGTGATGGGTTTTTACAGCGCGCGTTCCTCGAGGTAATCTTGCTGGAGCCGTATCGATTGGGGCGGGTTTTTTTACGGTGCCCGTACCGGGAGGTAATCTTGGTGGGGCTGTACCGGGTCGGGCGGAAGCTTGACACAGGCGGCTGATCACGTCACAGCGTGTTGATGAGTAGGCAGTCTGCGGCAATGTCTGCGGTCGGTCAGCCGTTTGCAGTCTGCTCTGGGTCCGTGTGCAACGGCAGACTATGTGCAACGGCAGCCTTGGACTTGATGAGCGTGTTTGTCTCTGAACCTTGACCTTTAAGTCTTGGGTTCGAACCTGGCGGGTTGGTCGGAATTTCGCTCCCTCCGTCGCCACCCCGTGCAAGCGAAGCGCCGACTATTCGCTGTACGCCACTGGATCTTGTAAAGAAGAATCCAAGGCTGCTTTTTCGGCACACTGGTCGGCCGGGCCAGGCCACGTGCGTATTTGGCCACGCCGCACCGCGCTTCGGTGGTGGCAGTCAGAACGACTCGGTGGTAGTGGCAGTCAGAACGACTCGGTGGTAGTGGCAGTCAGAACGACTCGGTAGTAGTGGCAGTCAGAACGGTGGTAGTGCTAGTCAGAACAACTCGGTGGTAGTGGCAGTGAGAACGACTCGGTGGTAGTGGCAGGCAGAACGACTCGGTGGTAGTGGCAGTCAGAACGACTCGGTGGTGGTGGCAGTCAGAACGACTCGGTGGTGGTGGCAGTCAGAACGACTCGGTGGTAGTGGCAGTCAGAACGGTGGTAGTGCTAGTCAGAACAACTCGGTGGTGGTGGCAGTCAGAACGACTCGGTGGTGGTGGCAGTCAGAACGACTCGGTGGTAGTGGCAGTCAGAACGGTGGTAGTGCTAGTCAGAACAACTCGGTGGTGGTGGCAGTCAGAACGACTCGGTGGTAGTGGCAGTCGAACGACTCGGTGGTGGTGGCAGTCAGAACGACTCGGTGGTAGTGGCAGTCAGAACGGTGGTAGTGCTAGTCAGAACAACTCGGTGGTAGTGGCAGTGAGAACGACTCGGTGGTAGTGGCAGGCAGAACGACTCGGTGGTAGTGGCAGTCAGAACGACTCGGTGGTGGTGGCAGTCAGAACGACTCGGTGGTGGTGGCAGTCAGAACGACTCGGTGGTAGTGGCAGTCAGAACGGTGGTAGTGCTAGTCAGAACAACTCGGTGGTGGTGGCAGTCAGAACGACTCGGTGGTGGTGGCAGTCAGAACGACTCGGTGGTAGTGGCAGTCAGAACGGTGGTAGTGCTAGTCAGAACAACTCGGTGGTGGTGGCAGTCAGAACGACTCGGTGGTAGTGGCAGTCAGAACGACTCGGTGGTGGTGGCAGTCAGAACGACTCGGTGGTAGTGGCAGTCAGAACGACTCGGTGGTAGTGGCAGTCAGAACGACTCGGTGGTAGTGGCAGTCAGAACGACTCGGTGGTAGTGGCAGTCAGAACGGTGGTAGTGCTAGTCAGAACAACTCGGTGGTAGTGGCAGTGAGAACGACTCGGTGGTAGTGGCAGTCAGAACGACTCGAGCAGCTTTCCTCCTAAGCTGCTGAATGCAGCTGCGGTGCTTCCATGTGTTATTATATCTGTGTTGTCGAACTAATCGTTCGCCTGTGACGTTCCGTCCGTGTGCAGCCATGTCATGTAGTTGTAATCCGACATCCATGTCATGTAGTTGTAATCCGACATCCATGTCATGTAGTTGTAATCCGACATTCTCAAATCTTCCCCTGTAAACAAATGCACAGCCAGTACGTATTTGTCTGCATCCGTAATTTAAAAAAACAACAACAACAAAACCTGGAGAACAGTTGCCCGCTCCCGTTCCCCTACTTTGCCGCTACGGTAAACATTGCCGGTTAGGACCGGTTGTGCCAAATTTTATGCGCAGTGAAGTTCCACTTGAAGAGATATGATACACGAGTCATGGATCGAGCTCACCCATCACCGTCCCCGCCGCCACAGCCACCACCAATACCAACATCAAAATCAACATCAACATCAATATCAACATGTCAACTTAGTACTCCACTTAGTATAATATTTTGTAGATCAGTTTCACAAAATGAAATTCCAACAGATTGGAAAAGGGCAAATGTAGTTCCTATTATCAAGAAAGGAGAAAGAGGGAAAGTTGAAAATTATAGGCCAGTAAGCCTCACATCCCTAGTCTGCAAGGTTCTCGAATCAATTATCAAAGATAGAATAGTTAGTCTTCTGGAAGGAAACAGATTGATTCAAGATACTCAACATGGGTTTAGAAAAGGGAGATCGTGTCTCACAAATCTCTTGGACTTTTTAAATTTTGCTACAGAACAATTTGATCAGGGAAATCAGGTTGATGTAGCATATCTTGACTTTAGTAAGGCCTTTGACAAGGTACCCCATAAACGGTTAATGATGCAGCTTCAGGTCCATGGCATTTCAGGTAGCATCCTAAAATGGATTGAGTTGTGGCTTTCAGATAGACAGCAGAGAGTGATGCTTAATGGTACAAAGTCATCATGGCAAAATGTTCTTAGTGGAGTCCCTCAGGGGTCGGTACTGGGGCCACTGTTGTTCATTATATTTGTGAATAGCATTGAATGTGGCCTAAGCAGTAAGGTTTTGAAATTTGCAGATGATTTGAAGATCTTTAGGGCAATAACAGGGCACAATGAGCAGGTTTTGCTGCAGAACGACTTAGACGAGCTTGTGAAGTGGTCCGAAAAATGGCAAATGAAGTTTAATTTTGATAAGTGCAAAGTTATGCATGTAGGTAGGCAGCATATGAAGGCGCCATACTTGATGGATGGCCAAGTACTATCTGTGACTCAGCAGGAGAAGGACTTAGGTGTTATTTTGAACACAAAATTGGGGGCATCAGAACAGACCAAAGAAGCCAGGAAGAAGGCACTAAGAATGCTTGGGACGATACAGAGGAATGTGTCATACAAAAGTGAGGAGGTCATCAGGAAGCTTTACTGTGCATATGTCAGGCCACATTTGGAATACTGTGTCCAAGCTTGGTCCCCTAGTTATGAGAAAGATTGTTGGCTTTTAGAGAGAGTACAAAAGAGGGCAACACAAATGGTTAATGGTATAGGCAACCTGGCATATGAGGAAAGATTGAAGAAATTGAATATGTTTTGACTTAGATATAGAAGGCTGAGAGGAGATCTCATCGAGGTTTTTAAATTTGTTCATGGTCAGGAACAGGGATATCTCAGGGAAATGTTTGAATTTAACAGAAATGATGCAATTAGAGGTCATCAATTCAAAATTAAAGTTAATCACAGCAGGACAAGGTTAAGACAGTCTTTCTTCACCAACAGGGTAGTAGAACACTGGAACCAGCTGCCAGGAACAATTGTCAGTAGCAACACACTGAGCATCTTTAAAAACGGCATAGACAATCATTGTAAGAATAGGGGGCTTGTTTTTCTGTATTCCAGGGAGGGATGACTGACAGATTTGGTGGGCAACTGGTTCAGTGTACAAAGTGCAACCAAGAAGGGCCCTTGTGGCTCATAGTTGCACTGATCTTTTATGTCTTTATGTCTTTATGTCAACATCACCATCTGCGTACTTTGAATTCTGACCCTCCCAGAGTGGACGGCAGTATAAGTGGCGGGGCGGAGAGCAGGTATGGGCGATAGTGTGAGTGGCGGGGCAGGCAGCAGTGTGAGTGGCGGGGGCAGGCAGCAGTGTGAGTGGCGGGGGCAGGCAGCAGTGTGAGTGGCGTGGGCAGGCAGCAGTGTGAGTGGCGGGGGCAGGCAGCAGTGTGAGTGGCGGGGCAGGCAGCAGTGTGAGTGGCGGGGGCAGGCAGCAGTGTGAGTGGCGGGGGCAGGCAGCAGTGTGAGTGGCGGGGGCAGGCAGCAGTGTGAGTGGCGGGGGCAGGCAGCAGTGTGAGTGGCGGGGCGGACAGCAGGTATGGGCGATAGTGTGAGTGGCGGGGAAGGCAGCAGTGTGAGTGGCGGGGGCAGGCAGCAGTGTGAGTGGCGGGGGCAGGCAGCAGTGTGAGTGGCGGGGCAGGCAGCAGTGTGAGTGGCGGGGCAGGCAGCAGTGTGAGTGGCGGGGGCAGGCAGCAGTGTGAGTGGCGGGGGGGGCAGGCTGCACGGATGGACGATGGTGCGCGACCGTGGGAGCGGAACTATTCGCCTGGTGCGGTGCTGAGTCGGCGCGTTCTGATGTCACGAGGAGCCGGTGTCTGGAAAACCCCACCTGCACCGGAAGGTCATGGGGTCGTGATGTGGCGCCATCGAGATGTGGGTCGTCCGACGGCAGTCCGCCGCCAGCCCGCAGCCGACCCGCACTAGCCCCGCTGGCACTCTGTTTCCGTCGGCCGAGTTGTCACCAACAGCTGATTATCTCACCATGCTTAGTTAGCTGCCACAACGTTCCACATTTTACACAAGTCAATTTTTCCGCGTTTGTGTGTTCAGCCAGAACGGCAGTCTTCCAGAACGGAGGGATGGGCTAACATTTCGGGAAGCGTAATTTACTGGATGGCAAACGCCTAAATCTGGGCTGTTTTCCACGCTTGCACCGAGCTGGCCACGTGGAATGAGCGACCAACTTGGGCTTGAATGAGCGGAGTTTCGCCAAGCTCAACTAGCACCGCCCAAGGGCGAGGTGACGACCGCACTTCTGGGTGACACAAGGAGGATCCGAAGACATCCATCTCTATCCATGTTTTCGGCCAAGTCACATTTACTTGAGGTACATTTGCCGGACTCAAGCCAAACTGAAACCTAAGAACCTCCTTCTGGACTGGAATCGGGCTTCTCCCTTGACCAAAATATTGTCAGACTTTTTAGCAATTAACAAATAATGCAGGATGGATATCCGTCTGGCTAATAGATGTCGGGTCGAGCTTCGTCGGTGCATCCGATATTGATGATTGGAAAGAGTGTTTGATTATCGTGGTCGGAGCACGCTCCGACTACAATGACGCCACGATCTAAACACAGTGATCGCGAGTGAACATTATATATGAATGCGATCATCCGGATGCTTTATCGAGTTGCACATTTCGGTGGTTGTTCGTTGCGTTCTGGCTTTCCAACACATGGTGATGCCGTGATGTCCGAGGGAATGTACTGCAGCCCTCGGGAACGCGAGCTGAAGCGTGCATCTGCTCGTTGAAGTCATCTCGGAAACGCCAGCTGAGGCGTACAGTTGTTCGTTGAATTCATTTGCAAGCGGACCAAATGTCAGTGCTGGAGCTTTGAGCAGCGACGCTGATGCAAGGTGTTCAGCGTGTTGCGCGTCCGAGACGGTGGCAATGTCGAACAGATATCCGATGATGTGGCGACGGTGGCAATGTCGAACAGATATCCGATGATGTGGCGACGGTGGCAATGTCGAACAGATATCCGATGATGTGGCGACGGTGGCAATGTCGAACAGATATCCGATGATGTGGCGACGGTGGCAATGTCGAACAGATATCCGATGATGTGGCGACGGTGGCAATGTCGAACAGATATCCGATGATGTGGCGACGGTGGCAATGTCGAACAGATATCCGATGATGTGGCGACGGTGGCAATGTCGAACAGATATCCGATGATGTGGCGACGGTGGCAATGTCGAACAGATATCCGATGATGTGGCGACGGTGGCAATGTCGAACAGATATCCGATGATGTGGCGACGGTGGCAATGTCGAACAGATATCCGATGATGTGGCGACGGTGGCAATGTCGAACAGATATCCGATGATGTGGCGACGGTGGCAATGTCGAACAGATATCCGATGATGTGGCGACGGTGGCAATGTCGAACAGATATCCGATGATGTGGCGACGGTGGCAATGTCGAACAGATATCCGATGATGTGGCGACGGTGGCAATGTCGAACAGATATCCGATGATGTGGCGACGGTGGCAATGTCGAACAGATATCCGATGATGTGGCGACGGTGGCAATGTCGAACAGATATCCGATGATGTGGCGACGGTGGCAATGTCGAACAGATATCCGATGATGTGGCGACGGTGGCAATGTCGAACAGATATCCGATGATGTGGCGACGGTGGCAATGTCGAACAGATATCCGATGATGTGGCGACGGTGGCAATGTCGAACAGATATCCGATGATGTGGCGACGGTGGCAATGTCGAACAGATATCCGATGATGTGGCGACGGTGGCAATGTCGAACAGATATCCGATGATGTGGCGACGGTGGCAATGTCGAACAGATATCCGATGATGTGGCGACGGTGGCAATGTCGAACAGATATCCGATGATGTGGCGACGGTGGCAATGTCGAACAGATATCCGATGATGTGGCGACGGTGGCAATGTCGAACAGATATCCGATGATGTGGCGACGGTGGCAATGTCGAACAGATATCCGATGATGTGGCGACGGTGGCAATGTCGAAAGATATCCGATGATGTGGCGACGGTGGCAATGTCGAACAGATATCCGATGATGTGGCGACGGTGGCAATGTCGAACAGATATCCGATGATGTGGCGACGGTGGCAATGTCGAACAGATATCCGATGATGTGGCGACGGTGGCAATGTCGAACAGATATCCGATGATGTGGCAACTGGCAGCCGGTGAGGCTGGTTTCCTGGTAGCCAACAGGCCGCAGGGCCCGTCGGGCTGCCCGGGGCGACTGGGGTCGGTGAGTCGCGTGACGCACCCGGGTGTGGCTCCGGCGCGGGGTCCGGTGGGGAAGGCCGGGTCACATAAGAGCCCTGTTCGGCAAGCATGTATACGGTGCAGTCGGAGTAAGCGGAAAACAAGGAGCCAATCAAACGCGTCAGAGTTTTTCCTCAGGCACTTTTGCTATGACGTCACACATTTGTAGTCGGTGCAGGCGGTGTAGTCGGAAAATCGCGTAATCTCCGATTGCAAGTTAACTTGTGCGTGGCTGACGCAGTTGAGACAAGGCTGGAGTAGGGCTGGTTACGGCCGGGGTATAGGTAGATACATACTTCCAGGAGGATTTCACGCATTAAGTGTTCGCCGGTTAAAGTATGCACCCTTAAGCCCAAATAATAAATCAACCAGATTGTTTCGTCCTTTTTGGTCATTACAGCCTTGTTCTTCCAAAGAGCTGTGCAGAAATCAGATGGCTTTAACTCAAGGTTACTTGCCATTTACATTGGCCTTTGGTATTTCTGTAAAGACATAAAAGATCAGTGTAACTATGAGCCACAAGGGCCCTTCTTGGTTGCACTCTGGACACTGAACCACTTGTCCACCAAATCCGTTGATCAACCATCCCTGGAATACAGAAAAACAAGCCCTCTATTCTGATAATGATTGTCTATGCTGTTTTTAAAGATGTTCAGTGTGCTGCTACTGACAATGGTTTCTGGCAGCTGGTTCCAGTGTTCTACTACCCTGTTGGTGAAGAAATGCTGTCTTAACCTTGTACTGCTGTGATTCACTTTAATGTTGAATTGATGACCTCTAATTGCATCATTTGTTAAATTCAAACATTTCGCGATATCCCTGTTCCTGACGAACACATTTTAAAGACCTTGAGATCTCCTCTCAGCCTTCTATATCTCAGTGAAAACATATTCAATTTTTTCAATCTTTCCTCATATGCCAGGTTCCCTATACCATTAACCATTTGTGTTGCCCTCTTTTGTACTCTCTCCAAAAGCCAACAATCTTTTTCATAACCAGGGGACCAAGCTTGGACACAGTATTCCAAATGTGGCCTGACATATGCACAGTAAAGCTTCCTGGTGACTTCCTCACTTTTGTATGATACATTTCTATTTATTGCCCCAAGTATTCTTAGTACCTTCTTCCTGGCTTCTTTGGTCTGTTCTGATGGCTGCATTTTTGTGTTCAAAATAACACCTAAGTCCTCCTGCTGAGTCACAGATAGTACTTGGCCATCCATCAAGTATGGAGCCTTCATATGCTGCCTACCTACATGCATGATTTTGCACTTATCAAAATTAAAGAAGCCCTGTAGAAGCCCATGAGCACAAATTGGAGAAAAACGTATGGACTGGATGTGCTGAGGATTACCTAGCAGCTTATTCATCTACCATTTCTTTAGTAAATCACATGTAGGCAAGATATTCCCTATTTTATGTCACACCATTGCATTGGCACAATGGATGATGCAGAATCCTTTTGTAACAGTGATATTACACAATTCAGCATCAGTAGGTTTTAGGCAATGCAACATCAATGGGCTTTAGGTGACGTAACATCAGTGCATTTTAGAGTACCCGACATCAGTAGGTCATAGCCTACAGGCAAACCAACATTATGAAGTTTTTGGTGATCGAACATCGGAAGGCTAGGTTTTTACTTGCAAGTTTGTATTTTTCTTCATTGTATATATCCCCACCAAAGATCTATGTTCAACCCCACACCTTTCCCATCTTTTGGTGGTGAAGAGGGAATAGCATGTATCTTCATGGTTAAACATGTTTTTGTGGTGTTTGTTTATGGTGCCTGAGTGAATTTGACATTTTGTTGGTGAACTGACTACTTATTGAGATATAAGTACTTTAATTTCAACTGCTTGTATCTTGAAAATTTGTCATTTACCAATAAAATGAAAATTAAGTTCATTCAAATCATCAGAAAGCATCATAAAAATATTTTTGATTGCAAATTGGTGTATGGGCTTCTATGCATTTATGTCAGCTTTTGACACTGATGATGTAGATCTGGCATGACAATTGGTCACTGGGAAATGGTACCATCAGCTCAGGATTTCATTTCTGGAAATATGGCACCTGTAAAATGCTATCGTCCTTTGTGAAGCCAGAAGAGCAAGGCTCTCATCTAGCATACAGCTGGAGGTGCATCATGTGCACCAGGTAGTACAAAAGAAGGTACACCAACTCCTGGAGGAAAAGGTACATCTGGTGCCACAATGCTGGGGATAAAAATCAGAAAAAGGCACGGAATGGACTTGAAGCTTGTCTAGCATTGGCATCTACTGTTTCTTCAGGAACTAAATACCAGCAAGATATTCACTGCTTAAAATCACATCAATCAGCAGATGCATCAGAACCTGTGGACTCCTTTTGTGACAATGATGAGGCATCCCAGCAGCCAGACAATGCAGGCAATCATCACAACACACCTATTGTGGTGAAGTGTAAGGGTGTTATAGGGTGACACTTCACAGGGAAAATATTGTCACTGATTTCAATAGCGATGGTCAGAATTCAGCTGGAAAAAAACTTGCTGAGCAGAGGGTGCACTCAAGCATTCTGGAATGCCACCTCCATAGTTCAAGGCTAAATGGCAAAGCTAAATATTTGGTCTCATTGGAAAGGGGGCAATTAATTATTGGGACTCAGTGCATACAAAGTGACACCCCCAGATTCTGAGTAGATCCTTTCCGGTCATTGCCAGTACTATTGCACTTTAAGGTATCCACAAGACAAGTTTTACACATCTTACCACCATGAAGCAAACAATGTGGTTAGGCTTTGCTAGGTTAGGCTAGGCTTTTCTTTTAAGCTTGGAAGATTTTCACAATTTCTGTGGAAATTTTTCACAATACAAATAATTCAGTTTCTTCCAAATTGAATTAGGCTAGGTTTGGTTAAGCTTTTTAATGATAATTGTTGGACAAAAGTGGTGGGAAGATTTTCCATTTGTAAAAATAATTTTCTTCTAGCATTTTATAACCTCTAACAGGTTCCAACTTCTAGGCTAGGTTGTTACATTTTTTCTCTTTTCATCATGTTTTGCTACATAGCCAAACTGCAAGCCCCTGCCAAACTGCAAGTCATAGTCATAAAATGTTTAGACTTAATAAGAGCCACAAGGGCCTGTCCAGGTTAAGTCTGTAATGGGAAGATACCATAAGCCTGGACAAAAAGACACTCATCACTCTAGCCAACATCATATCACAAATTCCAAGGAAACCATCCACCAACATCCTACACAGCCATCTATGCTTACCTATCCACCAATGTCCCACACAGCCATCCAACGTTTCCTTGCCTATCAAGCCCTATTAACTTGATCCTGTATAGTACAAATGTGGATCAGATGCCCTACCAATAATTTTCAAACTCCACCCATGCCTGCTTAAAGGGGCCTGTACCATGCACACCTACTTGCCAAAAATCTCACCTCATCCACCACTAATTAGAACACCAAAAAAAAATTGTCCACCCTATTTTTAGACACATTCAATGAGGGATGGCCTGCAACATCAGCAGCCAGCCTATTCAATTGATCAACAACCCTTTGACTGAAGACCTGTTGTCACTTAACTGTCCTACACCTTGATTTGTCTAACCTGAATTGATGACCCCTATAGTCTAAATGGAGGGGCATCATTCATATTGACCTGATCTAACTCTTTAATAATTTATACATTTCAGTCATATCACCCCTTAATCTCCTATGCTTGAGTGAGTAAATATCTAATGCTATGAATCTTTCCACATATTATAAGTTACCTACCTAGTCCACTGATGAGTCTATTGGCTTTCCACTGCACACAGGGGCAACTCAGGTCAAACTTGTCTTTTTGGCATTATTTTTCCTGCCAACTGAAAAGTATGTATTTGCAGAGGAAATTAGTGGTCACATGTTAGCCACATTCATAAACATTTCATTGTAACAAAGAAATTCATGAATTTTACATTACCTGAAAGTGGAAATTTACCTAATTTCCATGACTAAATGTTAGATGCCTGAATTCAAAACGCCAGGTGTCGCCGTTCCTAGGTTCCTCCCCTTATTTTACTTCCTCGGACGCCAGTTATATATTAACTGCGTGACCATCCATCATCCACCCATCTTCACTCATCGTCAATGTTTCCAAACGAATCATCCAAAATCTGAACAAAGGCAGGAAGCAGCTGACTTTCATCAGTCATAGTCACAGGTTCTAGATACTGATTAAGCTGGAGTTATGCCTCACAACCATAAAGTTACAAATTCTACCAAAAAAAAACAAGCGGGGCCGACCCAACACGACTTTATCTGCGGATTAAGCACCGCGCCCGCAATTGCACCACAAACGTCTCATCTCTCTCACATTTGTCGACTGCAAGCGCAAAATTGTGTTCGGTGTGACGTCATAGTTCCGTTTACTCCGACTACACCGTATACATGCTTGCCGAACAGGGCTAAGGCGTTACTGCGATTGGGGGGGGGGGGGCTGGTGGTGGTGTTCGCCGGGGTCGACGTTCTGATGGGAGGTCAGATCGCTGACGTGATCTGGTGCGAGGTCGGAGTCGCGTGTCATGCTCGGATAGTTTGCGGTTTCATGGAGGTCGATGTTTCTCAGAAAACGGCACCAAATGCAATGCGTTGGATATGAATTAGCGGGAGCGAGTAGTTTAGGGGTAAGTTGCCCGTCTCAATCGAAAGATTGTGGGTTCGAGCCTCGCCGGGCGCGAACGATTGGCGACGCTAAATCACTCAACGGTCGACGTGTCGTAAAAACCAATAACTACCGGATATGAATTAGCATGCAGGATCCATTAATTTGTGCACGGTAGTGCACAGTATTTATTTGCTTGCTGGTTGCATTAGTCACATCGCTGAACACGTCGTGCGTGAATACGCTCGTGCCCCACAGGCCGACTTCCCGGCCGGATGCTGATTGCTGAAGCCCGAATAGCCGCCGGCTCCCGTCCGTGCTGTTAATATGGTCAAGTCAGCCGTACGTCCTTCAACAATCAACCTTCGCCTGGTCGAGCAGCAAATCAACCCTCGCCGGGCGGTGCTGGGGGAGGGGAGGGGAGCAGACTCTTGGAAGCGTATCCTTATGACGTCCTAGTTGCGTCAGCTGGTTTCCTTCCACGCAAAGCAAAACACCGTTAGAAAACCCTGATCAGGGAGGGCCAGAAGCGTATGTTACGTTTTAATTTGGTCGGTAATGAGATTACCGGTGGTCATTTACGTTGATGTACGAAACTAAGCTTGGTTTAAATCCCTAGAAACGGCAAAGTAATGGCATAGCTTGTTTTCGTTCGGCATGTTGCTTTATTGGTGCGTACATCTGCCACACGTACATTTGCTTTGCGTACATTTGTCCGGTCGTCGGTCCATGCACCCCGCCAGCCGGCGCGTGTTTTGGCCGGTAACCGGACAAATGCACGTAAAGCAATCATACGTACGGCGGATGTACGTACGACAAATGAGCACATGTCCATCGTTTTTTTTACACATGTAGTGTTGTCCATGTTCGTAGACTCGAACTATGTCAAATCTTGTACACATTTTCACGACAATGTGACCTGGTGTGCTTCAGGCATCTGCTGATGCAATGGCGCCACAAATATCGTGGCAACAAATAGTCGATAATTCACTTCTGGCCAGTCTTTTTCTTGAGTTATCACGTTGTGCAGAGGGACGCTGCTAGCTAGTCAGAGGAGCGCCATCGGCCTGTCAGAGGGGCTCCATCGGCCTGTCAGAGGGGCGCCATCGGTCTGTCAGAGGGGCGCCATCGGCCCGTCAGAGAGGCGCCATCGGCCTGTCAGAGGGGCGCCATCGGTCTGTCAGAGGGGCGCCATCGGTCTGTCAGAGGGGCGCCATCGGCCTGTCAGAGGGGCGCCATCGGTCTGTCAGAGGGGCGCCATCGGCCCGTCAGAGGGGCGCCATCGGTCTGTCAGAGGGGCGCCATCGGCCCGTCAGAGGGGCGCCATCGGCCCGTCAGAGATGCGCCATCGGTCTGAAGAGTGGTTTCTGTGGCCTGTGCGAGCCCCCTGTGCGAGCAGCGCAACCACCTCAAGGAGGAGCGATTCTCCTAATTACGGCACTGGATCTAGAACACCACCGTGTGGACATTGTCAGCCAACTCAGGTGACGTATCCTAAATCCAGCCTCCGCTCCCATTAACGTAAGATTACTGGGGGAGGGGGGTCACTTGCGGTGGCTGGGGTGCAGAGCAAGGAGTCCCACTCCACTCTGGGATGCTCACAATGTGTTCTATTTGAAGTCATTGGTAGGCGAAACTGGTCGAGGAATTGGAGGCGGTGTCTGTGACCGGTCCAAATCCTCGCCCAGACAGTGATCTACGGCGCGTCTTTCCACTGAAGGTCCATCTGCGGGGACGAGTAGTCTAGGGGTAAGTTGCCCGTCTCACAATCGAAAGATTGTGGGTTCGAACCTCACCTGTCGCTACTCTTCGCCCGCGACCAATCGGCATGAGAGATTGGCGACGCTACATGGCTCAACGGTCGACGTGCCGTTAAACCAATAACCACCGAAGGGCCATCTGCTACAAACACTGGGGTTTGTGAGATTGAAACGTTGCTGTCCCCTACTTTGGTCTGTACAGCTGTGTGTGAAGCCACTATCATACCGAGTGCTTGTGCTTGTATGGTGCGAGGAATGAGGAGACGACAATTTCTGGTAGCTATTCCCCAACATGTACGGAGAGTAACTGAGCCAATAAGGAGGCTGACTTGTTTCATCCGTGACCAAGTTGCACGGGCTGTGTGAGAGATATACAATGGCATGGATAGGCCTATATCAGATGGATGTAGGTAGATCATTGAGACACATATTAAAGGGTTTATAAAACTGATAAAGATGATGTGGGATAACCATAATTTGTCGATGTAGTCGCTGAGCCCCCCAACCACGTCCGGCCGTTCCTCAGATCATCCCTCGCCCAGCCGGAGGGGGAGGGCGGATTTTGCTTCCCCTAGGATTTCAGGAACTGTGGCGCCCACAGACAAAGACAACGTCCAGATAGCCCGTTGCAGATTTCGGAAAAAAAACTAACCAGAATTTCTGAATTTCTATTGTTTAATGTCGTCACAGATGACGTCACTTGTTAAAACCTGAGTCATTTGTTGGCGATTTCAATAAGACTAGTCCCTTGGAATGAGGTAGAACAGACGTGTCGACGTCTATTTAAAAATAAAAATACATATTCGAGGTTTTTATTTTTCGAACGTCACAATCTTCAATTCTGAAGAAAAAATGTAATATCTTGTATAGGTAGATTTAGTCCAGAAATGGTATTTTGCGTGGACATAGCTATGTAAAATGCATATGCGTTGGCCGAGGTCTGTGATCTTAGCCGTTAGGGGCTAAAATGGTGAAAAATAACGTCATAAAAACCACATTCTAAAGTAAAAAGCAATAATTTTGTTCTCAATTATGTTGAGTCACGGAGAGTTTGATGTAAATGTCTGTTCTGGAATATACGACCTCAAAGTTTTTGGGGGGGGGGGGGATAAGGTGGCCTCACTTTACCGGCCGTAGGTCAGTGACCTTGACAGAGCTGACCCGTCGTTTTGTACAATGCATGGGGAGTGAATATAGGAAAAGGTGTGCCAAGTTCCACCATCACGGAAAATCCACATACGGTGGGGTGGGGGTAAGTAAACCCCAAGCATCGCCACCACTCTTGTAATAGTTTCTCCCCGTGTGTGTACGTGCTTTGTAACAGCTTCTCCCCATGTGTGCACGTGCGTGTCATCTTTGTAACAGCTTCTCCCCATGTGTGTACGTGCGGGTGGGTGACCTTTATAACAGCTTCTCCCCATGTGTGTACGTGCGTGACATCTTTGTAACAGCTTCTCCCCGTGTGTGTACATGCGTGACATCTTTGTAACAGCTTCTCCCCATATGTGTACGTGCGGGTCACATTTGTAACAGCTTCTCCCCACGTGTGTACGTGCGGGTTCATGCAAGAGTTTGCTCGGTGCCAGGCTGCTATATATGTGACAATTTTGTTCTTCCCCTCCCCCATGGTCATGCAGAGCTGCATGACCTTGAAGAGTTCGAAGCTCTTCATGTCACACCTTGTGACACAAGAAGCTTGGGTGCTCATCGTCCCATATGCAGCCAATGCCAATTGATGTAGCTAGCCTAACTGCACTTACACTATATCCGACTTCTTTGTGGAGTGAAAGTAACATAACAGCACGTCGCTATTCATGAAGGTCTCCGGTCGCGGTTATTGGTGACTGTTTCTGGTTGTGTACTGTATGGGCAGGCGGAGGAATTCCTTGTGGATTCGTGTTACAGCCGTTGGTGTACCTCAGAAATACTCGTCAGAATATTCTAACAACCAGGAGGCACCTTTTTCTTCTTTTTGGTGGGTGGAGGATGGAGTTGGCTGCCAGCTCGGCGGCGACAACGTGGTATTTCGACCGTGACTTGCGACTCTCCATTGTTACACTGCTTGGTCGGCTGCAGACCACGTGCCTCGGACATGGCCGTCCGCTCCGTAGCGGCGGCCAGTTGTGTAGTACTCCTTCCCGTCGCGCCCCCCCCCCGCCGCTCGTGCTATCGATCAGCGCCGTGCCTGGCACGGGCGTGCGCCCGTATCGACCCGGTGCGAGTCGATTTGTCGGACGTCGGTCGACGCGCGCGGACTGGCGGGCCAGAGGCGTAGCCAGGGGAAGCGGGGGGGGGGCAGCAGGCCACGCCGGGGGCCGGCTGGTAGTGTATCGAATCCGCCACTGTCACGTCACACCGCCATGACCCGGAACCAGCTCGCTGAGAAACGGCACTGCCTCTTTCGAATGGCGACTGATGGCCTGTGAGTGGGCACGGTCGGCATGTCCCGCCTCTCCCGGCCGGAGGATCCTGCCGGCGGCGGCGGCGCGTTCATTACGCGCGCGCCACGTGACCATTGATCCCGCCGCCGCTACTGCGCAACACCGGCTGGAGGCCACGGTCAAGGTCACGCCGCCCCGGCGGCTCCCTCGCTCTGCCTCCCTCCGGCGCTCTGTTGCGCCGGTGTGCCCGGCCACGGCGAGCCGGCCGGCGGAGGACATGGGAGAGATGGGAGAACTGCGCACCTAGTTCGGCGGAGAGCGGGCGGGTGCAGCTGGGCGATGGCGGATACAGCTGCCGATTAGCAGTGCAGTGATGAATGCGTGAGTGAGGTGCGTGTTTTGTATGAACAGTGCAATGAGCGTGACCAGAAAGGTGCTGGCATAAAGCCGCATGGAATTTTGCGAACTCAGTCTTCTATACTTCGATGGGAGTGTCTTCGCTCTCATAGTCTTGGCAGCTTCGGAGATCTAAAATAGCTCTGGTGTGCGACCCAGGGGTCAAGATCGGGCATGCCCGAATCCGTTCCTTGATGGCACTGGTACGGTGTGTTTAGTTGCTGTTTGATCTGTGATTCCCCGGATTACATGACAGGTCAGCTTAGTGGTCAAGCATGCACTACATACACACGATATGCATGTGCGCTTAGGAGTTACATGCACGTATATTCCCTGTCACATATATTTCCGGTGCTCCAGCTCTCTTGACTATAATTTCGGCAACAGTATACCTATTGGGGACATCAGCAAAACAATTCTGGTTGAAGCTGATTGAGCCCTACATTCGTTTTGGGAAAATTGCTCGCTGCTTACATTTGCAATATATAACTAAGTAAACAATGCCCGGTGTGGCATGGGCCGCCGTTCATAGCTCACATTTCTGTATGTCAGGACCCGTCATCTTCCAACTGGTCTACTGCACCCAAATTGAAGTATGGAGAGTTCATTGACGAACATAGTGATAGGAAGGGGTGTTTGATGCATCCCCACCCAAGTTGTTTTCGTGTATAGCTTAGAAACCGCTCCACGAAACTCAGTGCAGTTTTCAATACTATACGGAGGGTCCTTTTCGAGGCTTTTGGTATTTGTTCTTATGTCGTGTCAGGTCACGGAGCTGTGACGTTATAAAGGGAAAAACCGACCATGTTTAGCTACCTTACGAATTTTCACATCTTGGCATGACATTGCGACCTAAAGCGACATATGTGCGGTTTGGACTAATAGATGACTGGGTTGATATACGGACATTGCTCCTATACCATTCCAAGGTCATTCAAGGTCATTAATCTTTGTTGACTTCGGGTGACCTTTTAGCTTGATACGATATCTAGATTTCATATAACAAATATCGTGTAAAATAACCCTAGGTTTATTATATATATATATATATATATATATATATATATATATATATATATATATATATATATATATATATATATATATATAGTATGTATTAATATAACATATATGTAACATAACCCTAGGGTTATTTTAACCCCTGAATACGATTTTGCCGTCCATGTTTACCGGAGGTGCGTCGAAGCAGTGGTTTTCACCAACATTCTATCAAGTTTTGAAATGTGGGGTCGGATCTTGGCCTGACCTGACCCGTGACCTTTGCTTTAAATGGGGCTTGAATATGTTCACTACATCCGTAAAGCACCGACATGCATCCAGATAATAACTAAAAGTGCATTTATGATGCAGTTTAGGAAGCGTTTGCGGTCAACGTGTGAAAAGTCTTGATTTGTGCGCAGATGTGACCTTTTACCTGATCTGGAGGGTCACTTACCACCCCAGGTACGGAAATCGGGTGTCAATTGCGAAACATTGTCCCACCCTACACGTTCGATTTTGTGTTGCCTCTCTAGCAGGTTTAGTTTGGAAACGTCAGGGGGTCGCACCAATCCCCTCGAAGATGACATCCCAGCGAAGATGACAAAATGCCACACACTGCCGGTGGTTAAAAAGACACGTATATCCTGGTTGTAATTTCTTATATATCTACAATCGAGAGTTCACTTGCCTATGGTCACGTCTCCAGGAAATCCCAGCGGCTGCGTTGTCGTCACCTTTTGGTGTCATGACCCTGTTCTTTAACGCAGCAGCAAGTGCTTTCTGGAAGCGGCGGCCGCCGCATGGATAACGGTACTATCTAATGACGTCACTGCGGCTGGCGTGGCAGCGAATGCCGGCGCCGCGTCTCGCTGCGCAGTCCACAGCGAACCGGACAATCTCCGTCGTACCTTGTGTCTCAGTCCCGAGGCGGGCGCGTGCCTCCAGGAAGCGACCGCCAGGAACTTGGCCGAGCTTTCTCACTTGTTGACGTCACCAGAGTCGGCGTGGTGACCTGTTTAGCTTGACACGATATCTACGGTTTTTAGCTCCTGAATACGATTTTGCCGTCCATGTTTACCGGAGGTGCGTCGAAGCAGTTGTTTTCACCAACATTCTGTCAAGTTTTGAAATGTGGGGTCGGATCTTGGCCTGGCCTGACCCGACCCGTGACATATGCTTTAAATTGAGCTTGAGATATACCCATTGCGTCCGTAAAGCATCGACATACCTCTGATACTGACTAAAAGTTTATGTCTGTTGCAGTTTAGGAAGCGATTGCGATCAACTTCTGAAAAGTCTTCATTTTTTTGCGCAGATGTGACCTTTTGCCTGACCTGGATGGTCACTTTCTTTCTTGGTCATGGATGGTCCTGGATGACCATGACCATGACCTGGATGGTCATGTTCTTTCCCCGTCGGCGCTGACTCGTAGACGCTGTCCGATCAATTGAATGGTCACCAGTGTGTGGTATTGTGGTTCAGTTGTAGTAGAAATGGTGCATCTGTTCTCTGTTGCAGATGTTATTGACCAACAGCAGCCGTGGTTTATAAGCACTTGCATTTTTTTGCGTACAAAATATCGCCGGCTGTGCGGTTTTGGATGTCATGTGTTGGATAGTCGAGGTTTGAACGATGTGCTATCCTGTATTTGTGTGGGAACCAGGAATTTATTGGTATGAAGAAAGGGTCCGTGGAGGTCATTATTTCCAATATCATTATATATCATCAATCCCATATATATCATATATCATCAACCCCCATTGGGCTCATGGTAGCATAATGTATGGAAGCTTTTTCGTATGTGCTCCTTTGGTTCCAACACCCATCTTGCCTACTTAATGTTAAGCAAATGTTGCACCCCACCCGATCGATGCTCCAGACCGAAACCACCAGAGAATGGTACTTGACGCACTGTAAAGCTCCAATTCACCACCACCATCACCACCAGAGGATTGGCTGTTCGCCATAATAACTCCAATAGAATGCTTCTCGGGGAACCTCTTGGTGGTGTTTGCCCGCCAGTGTGTCTTGAAGAGGCCTAGATCCGAACTAGTCACTCGGACATCGCTCCGTTCAGTGGGCGGATCAGTGGGCGGATCAGGCCACTTGACCACATTGGCGACACCACACCACCTCGTTTGATGTGAAGAAGGTGCCCGTTTTCTTTCCATTAAACTGGAGCTACTCTTGAGTGAGTGAAAACCACCAACTTTCACTCGTCTGTCGGGCGTCTGCTATGCGAGCCTTAGCATCTCTTACAGGGTCCGATCCACGAATTGGCACGTGGGGCATATGCCCGGAGGGGCACCTTTGTCTTCCGAAGGGCTATGGCTGAAAAATGCAAGGGGTTGCACTCGAGCCTTCCCGGAGGGGCGCCTTTTCCTCTCAGGGGCGCTTCTACCTGAACAATTTGAGGGATGCACTCGAGCCTTCCCGGTGGGACGCTTTTTCTCATTGGGGCTCATCTGGATGAAACAAAATTAGAGGCGGGATACACTCGAATCATCCGCGAAAAAAAAACACCACCTTTCATGGGGGCACATGCCTCCAGTGCCCCCTCCCCTTCCTCAATCCTTGTGTCCTTCCCTGAGCTATTCTCTTAGGCTTCATAAGTACAGGATGCAAGGAGGAGCATTGGACCTGAAAAAGAGAGCAACATTATCAACACGGGAAAAGGCTAATGTGTGTCTTTTCACTTCCCAACGAAATGTTTACGCAAAATCAATTTAAAGACACTCCCTCCAATGTGTTATTGAACTCAGGTTTGAAAACTGCTCGGTTCTCCATGCTCAAAGACCCCCACTGGTCACTGGTGAAATTCCAAACCAGTACTTAATTACAGCTTTTCAGGGACGCCGTTGGTCCAGACGGATGGCGTTGAACTCATCATCGTAACTGCATAGGTTCAAATCCCACAGCCGGGGGGGGGGGGGGGGTCCCGGAGCCCACCGGCGACCAATCGGTGTCGGAGTCGGCAACGCCGTAACCCAACAGTTGAAGGCGTAACACAACCGATAGTCTTCTTCAACTGCAGTTGTAGAACACGGGCGGCGTCACTTTGAAGATATGGTGTCGCGGTTGTGCTTGGATTTTCCTGCGTCGCGTGCAGCTGTTGATCATATAGCGTCGCCAGCCTCTCACGCCGATTGGTCGCCGGTGGACTCGGTAATCCCGCCCATTCGCGCAAAATGACCAATGCGGTCGACGCGCCCTAAAGCACAAATCCACCACCATCGGTAATCCCGCCCGTTGCGGGACGTTCGCGCTTGGACTTCAACCATTGACGGCAGTACGAGTAGCTAACCGATCGTCTGATGCTATCGTGAGGGATCTCGGCGAGTGTGGGCTTTCCGCGGCTTCGATAGCTTCGGCAAATTCCGCCCGTCCGTCGGTCGGTGGTCGGTTCGCGCACACTTGTCGCCTGTGGCGGTCATTGGCAGATCCAGCCGGCCGACTTGGTACGAATTTGGGGAAAAATTGGCCTGGGGAAGCAAAAGCCGTCACCAATTTTCACACGGACACACACACACACACACGCACACACACCACAATATCTCGGATTATGACATCTTGAATCCTAAGTATGATTTCAAAACAATATTTGTGGAGTGAAATGTGCATATCGTTTGAGAAGAACGCCGAAAGGTCAAGTTTCCGCAAAATCAGGCCTTTTGGGGGTGGAGGCTTCCACGAATGCCCCCCCCGCTCCCACATCCCGATCCGCTGGTGGCAGCGGTGTAGTGTATTTGGCTGCCGACTATGGGCGGCGCCACCGGGGGGACGCGGGAGACACCCACGGTGTCGTTTTCCGGTGGTGGACTGTCTCCCACAGTCGAAGAAGTATCCTCAGCCTCAGCAATATCAGGCGCTAGGCGACTCCTCACCTGGTTCAGACGCTTGCTCTCTTGCTTAGTACGCACTCTCTCCGATTTCAGATGACCCTTCTAACTGATTGCAGCCTCTATCGGACTAAATGCGGTTCGACACAAAGTCAGACGGCTTAGTCCTTAGTCGCACACGGCCTCGTTATGGTTTGGGTGGCCCTGATCCCCAGCGCATATCTGACTCCATAGGCTACTTGATGAATTAATGCAGTCGTTTTTCGAATTAATGCAATCGTTAAAGAGTTGAGCGGACTCCCGACTCCACAATTGGTGACCCCGACGTGATTCAAGCCGTCGCAGCCATCCCGACTTGATTCAAGCCGTCGCAGCCATTCCGACGTGATCCAAGACGTCCCGACGGGATTCAAGCCGTCACAGCCGTCTCGACGTGATCCAAGCCGTCGCAGCCGTCCCGACGTGATCCAAGCCGTCACAGTCGTCCCGACGTGATCCAAGCTGTCGCAGCCGTCTCGCCTCGCCAGACTTCGAGCTTGTCACCAGCGCGGCAGCACACCCGCTCGCCTCGTTCCGTCTGCCTGCATTTTCAGCCGACTAAGCCGAGTTGTGGCCCGAATTGCAAGCGGCAATTCTGGCGCTAACCGCCACCGTCATCCGGTTGGAAGCATCGAGCAACCGCCTCGAGGCAGCACTCCTCTGCGGTCGTGGCCGTTCTCCCGACCACGAGTCGTCGCCGCCTCGCCGCCGTCGTGGCCGTTTGGCGTTCCGCAGCCACCGCGACGGAGCAGCCCCGTCTGCCACCGGCCTCTGCTGGTACCGCGGCCGTTGGGGTGTCGCGGCCCACAAGTGCCAGGCACCCTGCAGCTGGTCGTACTCGCAGCTGCTTGCTGAGTACCCAAGCCCCACGCAGCCCAACATGCGGCCGGTGCCGGTGGCGCATAGTCACGCACCATATCGAGACTCGAGGGCCGCCCTGCTTCGCCCGGCCGCGCTGCCGCCGCCGGACGATGCGCCACCTGAGGCCCGTCTCGCCAAGAGCCTCCACGGCACGTGTTTTCTTGCCACGGCCCCTCCAAGACTGCACGCACGCATTCGTGCGGCACGACGCTAAGCGCGGTCCGCTCGAATGCCCGTACGACGGCCCGTTTCGCGTCCACCACCGCACAGACAAGACCATCACCATCTTCCGCTGCGACAAGGAACAAGTCGTCTCCATCGACCGGGTCAAGCCCGCCTTCCAGGACCTGCAGCCAGTCGCCTCGCAGACCGCCACAACTCGGCATGTGCCGCCACTTGTGGCCGCGTCCCTTCCGCTGGATGGACCACGGCTTCTGCTACCGCGGCCCCTTGGCCGCCCGCACCAACGCCGCCGCCGCCGCCGCCATCGCCCGTCGGGCCACCGCTGCGGCCCGTCCTCCGCACTCGCTCGGGCCGTGCAGTGATCACCCCTGCGTGGTATGTCGTTCGCCACGTCACCTTTGGGGGACGAGTGGTCTAGGGGTAAGATGCTCGTCTCACAATCGAAAGATTGTGGGTTCGAATCTCACCTGTCGCTACTCTTCGCCCGCGACCAATCGGCGTGAGAGATTGGCGACGCTATATGACTCAACGGTCGACGTGTCGTAAAAACCAATAACAACCAATAACCACCGCCACGTCACCTTTGCCGGTGCCATGTCTGGGTAGCCATGTCGTGCCATGTCTGTCTGTAGCGGACCGCATCATCGACACGCGGGCGACCTGGGCGTCATGGCGCTAACGCTGCGCACGTTTACCCCACCGGACAAACACAGCGCCGCAGTCCGTGTGCGCAGCGGTGCAGTATCTGCCCCTCGCCGTGGCTGCCGAAGGGTTGCGGTCTGTGCAGGCGTGCCGGAGCTCGGCCACCGCGCGGCGCTTGGATCGCGGAAGTGTAGACAGCCGTTTCAGAGTGTAACGCGCACACTACCGTTATGTCTTTCACGCGCCACGCATCACGCATCTCTGTGCCAACGTGCGATACAAGCCGTATTCTGTATAGACAAGTCTGTGGCAACCTGTCATCAGTAAAGTGTTGAGCGGTTCCCCTGACCAAGGATTCAGAGGCACGTCTGACCCAATAGTCCCTCTCCAGTTGTAGTTGACCCATCCAACTCGAATATCCTTAGATCCTTAGATAATCCTCCTTGACATTCTGGCGCCAACTCTTGGACCGATATCTGGCACTCGAAGCACTTGATGTCGGCCGCTCTCATACAGCTCAGCGCAAAGCCATACAAGAGCGCAGGGGCCACCGCCGTTCGCCAGATGCTAGCTTTGGCCTGCTCAGATAAAGGTCGGTTGAGCATGCCAACTGGTATCAACCTATTGAGGGCGTCACGTGCGCGGCGCAGTTGAGGAGCGTTTCCCGGAGCCTCGCCGTACAGCTACGAGTCGAGAGATGAGCACTCAGATGCACGGACGAACGTTTGCCCGAGCCTCGCCGTACAGCTGCGAGTCGAGAGATGAACACTCAGATGCGCGGACGAACGTTTGCCCGAGCCTCGCCGTACAGCTGCGAGTCGAGAGATGAACACTCAGATGCGCGGACACCTCTCGCACTAACCGGCAATGACCACACGGTTGCCACTTATATTCTTCAGCCTTGAAATATCATGGTTATCTACTCTTAACAACAATATACCTATAATTTAAATGAACTAATTGTTTTCCTTCCTATTTTTCGCTACACGTGTGATAGGTACTTTCTTCGTGCTATCTGTGTTTTGTGCTTATTATACCTATTTCCCTAATTTGCAGGAACGTACCTAGGTACATAGGGAATGGTCAGGTATACGCACCGATTTGGCCATGCAAGTCATATAGAACGCAGGATGGAAGGACATCATAAATGTGGGCGCTACATAACCAGTAGCAGTTGATGCGCCCCTAAGCTCAAACAATCAAAGAATGGACATCAGAAATGGATACTTCTTAGAATAGCTTAGCATATCCACAAAATAGTACAGAAACAGCAACATAATACACATGTAGTGCAATTAGTACCCGATACATTACGGCCCATACCTAATTAGACTGCCTTACTATTGGTCTTGCGTCGCGTTCGTCTTCAGCCTGCACTCAGATTCTAGGACTTATTTCGTTGCAACTATAAACTGCCTGGCTGGACCAACTCATCAAGCAACCACTAATGATTACCATGCACAGCAATGAAGTCCAAAAAGCACTGGGTACTAATCCCAACTTACGCTGAAAACGCAGGACGATCATTAAACAAGGGTGGCTCAGAAGAAGGTGGCATACAAACGGCTGCAAGAATACGACCATCGGCTGGTGACGTAGTACAGTTACATGTAGCGAAGCCTGAGGACAGTTTTGCTATGGAATACGGTTGCTTGTAGATTAATTGAAATTATTTCAGTAGGATGGTATTTCCTACATATTTTTCTCAAGCACCATTCTGGCAAGCTGCATTCAACTTTGTGGGCTTACCCTTCCTGTTCTCTCATACTGATTAACATCACAAATCAAGATGGAAGCTTTGGAGGGGGTTGTTGGCGTTTGGACGTTGATGGCGCACTGATGACATCCTGGATGGAACTGGGGTGACACAGGGTCAGAACGTCTACAGGCAAGAAGTGAAACGAGGACCGACCCGAACATGAATCGTTTTCAGTCATTGAAGCCTATATTGGTAGCACATTTTCAGGTGATGTGTGTTACATACACGATATGTGTTACGTACACTTTCCTCAATTACATCGACAAATACGCTTACATTAAATCATATTACCTCGTCTTGCCTATTGTTACCATGCGATTTTTTTTTTAAATCACGAGCATGTTTGTGTCGTTCTTTCTGTAGTATTTTTCCCGCCTCTTCGACCATTAGTACCGCGCATGCTCACCGTTTTCGCCGCACCTGGGCTTTATGAAACAAAAAAAGTCGTTCGGCCCGTCGAATGTGCGGAGTTTTGTCGTGACGAAACATGTTTTATTATTGGCTTTATGAAACCCGATAGGCGGAATTGTTTGTTTTTAAGTTCGTCAGCGGTGGATATTTTCATGATACCCGGCTCAGTGAGAAGTTTCAAGTTCTTAGGAGTGCATTTAGACGAAAAACTTAGTTTTAATACACACGCCACCTCTATCTCGGAGCGATGCGTGAAACGCTTTAACATACGCCGTGCACTTGCAAGCACAGACTGGGGAGGAACGGGAAAATACTACTACGACTCTACACATCAATCATGCGACCCATCCTAGGATACAACAGCACCATTTCAGAAAACCAGAGCAAAAAGTTAGAAATCATTCAAAACAGCTGCATCAAGGCAGCCGCAGATGCCCTCAGCACCACACCGATAGCCTAGCCAGTCTTCTAGTGGACTCAAACACGCCACCACTCCACTTCAGAAGGACACAACAGCTGTGCCGCTACCAGATCAAAATCAAATATATTAAAAATCATCCGGCACAGCGCTGCTTTACGCCTGGCAAATACGACAAGAGCAGATTTGGACGCAGGCTTCCACCATATAGCATTCAGATTGCCACGGCTTTCACAGATCTTAATCTCACAATGCCAGCCACTGCAGCTCGACCGCCCACTGGACTCTCAGTCAACCAAAGGTCGAGTACTTGCTCTCGGAAAAGAAATCCACTATCACACCGGCGGAAATCCTTGGCATCTTCCACAAGTTCGCAGATGACAGCAAACACAAAACAATCGTATTTACGGATAGGTCGAAACACGAGGCTAAGGTAGGCATCGGCATCACTGGACCAGACCGTAGACTTTTCAATCGTCTACCAGATAACTTCTCCATCTATTTCGCTGAAGCAATGGCCATTCTGGCCGCTAGTTCCATTCTCATGAGGCGTAAAGCTAGAGACGTACTAATTTGCTCAGATTCCAAATCCGTCCTTCAGTCAATTAGCAACACCCACGACTGTCCAATCAAGTCATTGACAGAATTTAACAAATCGTGTCCCATAACGTAAACATGAACTTTTCCTTCCTCTGGATTCCGGGCCACGCCAACATCCCGGGTAACGAAGAAGCTAACCGGCTCGCAAAGCAAGCCTTAGCATTGAACACTTTCCCTAGCGTGGAATATTCGGTAAACGATTGCAAAGCACTCCAACAACGCCACATTCGTCAACATCAACAAAACGCATGTACACAACACAAGTCCAACCGCACCCACACAATCAAACCAACGGTAGGCACATGGAACACATCAAGTCAATCTCACCGACAAAAAGAGGCCATCCTCACTAGACTTAAAACTGGTTGCACAAAACTAACAACACCTCGACTAGAGGGTGACCAATATACAACACCTCCCTGCGACACTTGCAACACCACATTGAGCATAGACCACATCCTGCTAGACTGTGGCAGCTTTAGCTCTCAAAGACAACGACTCGAGGCATTCTGCCAAAGAGAGGGCATCACCCTGTCGCTTCCATCGCTTATCGGTGACAAGCATCTAGAACTCCTTTAATTGCTATTTGAATATATGTATGCCACAAAACTAGCAGGAGCACTGTAGACACCGCACCACCAACACTCGCATCAACTCGCAATGCATGCCCGCGAAGAGCTCGTAGGAAATACGTAAATAGCCATCCCCGCATGGCGCGGACGTACATGAGCCGATTTGCTTCCCAATTAGAAATAAATGGCTACCTAGAGGTGCCGTCGGACGTAGATGAGCCGACGTGCCTTGCAACTCAGAACGTAAAACAGCTACCCAGAGGTACAGCGGACGTAGAAGAGCCGAATTGCAAAACACCGTACCAGCCAAACTGACAGCCCTGCATGGCATGCTTAGACTAACCCGCTACTAACAACTAACACGCGGCGGCCGGCATGATAGGCGGTGTGGACAATTAATTACCTTCTTGTTCGCACGGTAAAGATCCATCGGTACTCTTCAATAAGAGTAGGCTAAAGCCGGCATCCTGGCAAAATCAACTTCCCGTCACTATCGAAACGCCCCCCACCCGCACCCCGCCCCAACTACAAATCATTTTGTGGAGTAGTGAAGTAAAATTAAAACCATTTAAGCATCAGGGAGATGTCCCCAGCCCAGCCCCAGCCCACCTAAAACATCACACGAACTATAACGTTGACGTAAAACTCAACGTAAATTTCCACTTGCCTGCACTTTGCTTGCAAACACTCGCTTTAATAGAGACATGTAACTTGCTCGCTTTAAAGGCGGCGCAAATGGATGGTCCGGCACGCGTAAAAAAAATTCGTGGTGATTTTCCGGACAACTTCGCTTCTCTGCTTGGTCTTCAAGATCAGTTCTGGCGGACCTCCCGGGCGAGATTTTCTTGGTGCGCCACAAAGTATGCTGGTGTACTTTCCATCACGTATTTCAGGGTACATGCATCTTCTATGCATGCTCCTCATTGTCGCTTCAATTTGTGAAGAAAGTTCATAAGTTCTTCGGAGGACAAAGAGCAGAATAAGTAGCACCGGGGGGGGACAGAGGAGATCGCCCCCCCCCTACCAAACTTTGGAAAAAGTTTCACCTTGACCCTATGTGTGTTGCATGTGAAGAATATACTTCAAAGTGCCTACTCCGCACTTTGCGGTAGTTAGCGTGCCACCAGGCAGTGGAATTATCACTCGGCCGCACGCACACGTCTCCTGGTCTGGCCGGATCCCAATAGGGTTAGGTACTTCGCAAAACCACAGAGAGAAGGCTGCAGTGTCGGATGGGACCATGACCACTGTTCAGCTCTACCAACGCCCCATGTAGCCGCAGTCGGAAAATCCTGGTGCTGGTTTTGCCGCATACTGTATTGTTCCCTTGCCTCCAGTCCTTGCTGCCCTGTCTAGCTGGGGCTGCTCACTGGCAAACGTTCGTGTGTGTGGGTGGGGGGGGGGGGGGTGAGTTGTTTGAGTTTTGAAGTTCATTCAGTGTATGGAGTGGCCTCAGGTGTAGCGATATACGAGTATGCCTGTGTTGGGATCTGCCCGCCATGCTTCCCGTGTCAGAGCCCTTGATATACCAGTACGCCCATGTCGGGAATCTATGCCCCTTGCTTCTCGAGTCAGAGCTCCTGATATGCCAGTACGCCTATATTGGAGACATCCCCACATGCCACTTCTCGAGTCACAGCCCCAGCATCAGGGCCGGAGCAGGTGGTGCGTGACCGCACCGTGTGTGCTGATGAGATGAGCCGGGAGTGGCGCAGTGATCTGGCGCACCGCACAGTTTCCGGTGGCTGGGAGTGAGTGCGTCGTGTCGTTGAAGGTCGCAGCAGGGGTCAGCCAATCAATGCCGTGTCGATCTGCCGCCGCCGGGCGCGTCCATCCGTGAAGAGAAGCGATCCATGAAGGGAATCGATCCGTGAAGGGAAGCGATCCGTGAAGGGAAGTGATCCGTGAAGGGATCCATGAACGGAAGCGATCCGTGAAGGGAAGCGATCCGTGAAAGGAAGCGCAGGCCGAGTGGCGCCATCTGCCGTACACACGTCTGTGACGGCGCACGTTAGATTTCCAGATCTGCGGTATGTTAGGTCGGTTCCTTGATTGGTCTAGTGGGCTGCGTCCAAGTTTGGTTGAGTCATCACAGATGATCAGGTCAGCGGTGATGGCAGATGGCAGATGGCACATGCCGGTCACTGTGGTGGAGACGCGTAGGCTGGATTTGGTCAGGCAGAGGCCGTGCAAGGTATTGGTGCCCATTCTGGGAGCAAGTGTTGGTCACCATCACCGATGTGTCCTCTGTTCAGATTTTGAGTGTTCACTTTTTCTGACAGTTCTAGTGCACTTTAATTTTCTAGGTTTCATCTCTCCTTAAAAAAAATCCTACGTACTTTGTAGATTCAGGTGCTCCGCCATTTCCCTACATTCGCAACTGAGCCTGATCGTGTTTGCATGAGTTGTGATTTCCATTGGACAGCGGCGTAGCGGCGGACGCGGCTGTCTAACGTCTGATAGTGTCTGTAGCGTCCTAGCTGAGGGATTAATTATATGTCACAATTGGTGGGGTTAACTGCAGTGACACGGTGAACGCCAACATCGAGCTGGCTTACTCGGGCCTGACGCATCTGCGGAGTGGCCTGTGATGAGCCGAACGTCACGTCAAGGTCAGGGTTGAGCAGAGCAGACAGACGGAGCAGCGTCCGAGTGGGGAGGATAGGACTGTCCTGGGACCGACGGACTGGACAGCGTCAGAGTGCGGAGGATAGGACTGTCCTGGGACCGACGGACGGGACAGCGTCCGAGTAGGGAGGATAGGACTGTCCTGGGACCGACGGACGGGACAGCGTCCGAGTGGGGAAGATAGGACTGTCCTGGGACCGACGGACTGGACAGCGTCAGAGTGCGGAGGATAGGACTGTCCTGGGACCTACGGACGGGACAGCGTCCGAGTGGGGAGGATAGGACTGTCCTGGGACCGACGGACGGGACAGCGTCCGAGTGGGGAGGATAGGACTGTCCTGGGACCGACGGACTGGACAGCGTCAGAGTGGGGAGGATAGGACTGTCCTGGGACCTACGGACGGGACAGCGTCCGAGTGGGGAGGATAGGACTGTCCTGGGACCTACGGACGGGACAGCGTCCGAGTGGGGAGGATAGGACTGTCCTGGGACCGACGGACTGGACAGCGTCAGAGTGGGGAGGATAGGACTGTCCTGGGACCTACGGACGGGACAGCGTCCGAGTGGGGAGGATAGGACTGTCCTGGGACCGACGGACGGGACAGCGTCCGAGTGGGGAGGATAGGACTGTCCTGGGACCGACGGACGGGACAGCGTCCGAGTGGGGAGGATAGGACTGTCCTGGGACCGACGGACGGGACAGCGTCCGAGTGGGGAGGATAGGACTGTCCTGGGACCGACGGACGGACAGCGTCGAGGAGGATAGGACTGTCCTGGGACCGACGGACGGGACAGCGTCCGAGTGGGGAGGATAGGATAGGACTGTCCTGGGACCGACGGACGGGACAGCGTCAGAGTGGGGAGGATAGGATAGGACTGTCCTGGGACCGACGAATAGGATTTCCGCGTGCCCCGACGTACCTTGAAGAGACTGTTTTAGTTGTGTAGTCGAATGTGAACTAAGCATCTGGAGCTATAGAGGAAGTTGTGCTCTTTCAATGGTATGCTTATTTTCGCTTCTGTTGCCTCTCATTTATTTTCCCTAGTTACCCGGCATGCAGCAGGATTATAGTCGGGTTACGCTAGTTCACGTTCCCAGTACTGCTATTGGCCGCCAGTATCGTTAATACCAGCCAATTAGCTTGCGAATTGTTCCCACTATGACAACAGCAGCAACAGCATGTGACATAGTGGGATCCAGCAGCGTCGGCCATGTTGGTGGTACATGTCGAATATCGTTCGAGGCTCTTGGCTGTTCTGAAGCAATGTGAGATCTTCGGTTGGCCCGTGAGATAGTTGTCCCTATATATCTATGTGAAGTATTAATAGATGTGATGCTCGACCCCTGTGAGGTATGTAGCTTACAACATGTAGCTGATTCGAGTTGGCCACCAAAGTATGCACTCCGTTCGAAGGAGCGCAACATCCTCCATAGTTCAACGGGATCGATCCAAATTCGATTGTGCAGCTGGAACACTCCTCTGAATACCGTTAAATCCGTGCACAGGGAAGGATTGAAATCAACCCGGTTTGGCCAAGCACGAGAAAATAAACGGTTGGCTAATCTAGCGAATGTAGAAGATGGTATTGGTGCGATGATGGTAGGAGGACCGGTGGATGAGCAAGTAAGCAGTCGCCCGCCCCAAAACGCCGATTGGTAATAAAATGCACAAGGCGACTGTCTACAAATCTAGGGAACATTTGATGTAGAAAATGTGGGTTTATAACGACCACTCTGAAGTGGGTTATCCAAATTCAGACATTCTCAGTAATTTCCAAAGCTTCAAAAAGTTCAAGAAGCCTCCCAGACCTGTTTCGCCCCTGCCATATCGGAGGTTCTGTCTTCTCTGGTGAACATCATGGTCATCAGAATCGTGTATAGTGCATCACCAATCCCCAGATTATGGGACTGGTGGTGGAATACAATACAAAGATCGTGCTCACTTCAATACAAAAATCGTTTGATGGTGATACAGACTCACGAACCCTGGCTTTCGACACCGGGAGGAATATGCCCGCCCAGGTGTGGCGGTTCGCCGTGCGTCCACGCTCCTCGAGCGTGCAGTATCGGTGGTCGGACATGCAGTATCGACGTCCACGCTCCTCGAGTGTGCAGTATCGGTGGTCGGACATGCAGTATCGACGTCCACGCTCCTCGACTGTGCAGTATCGGTGGTCGGACATGCAGTATCGACGTCCACGCTCCCGAGTGTGCAGTATCGGTGGTCGGACATGCAGTATCGACGTCCACGCTCCACTGTGCAGTATCGGTGGTCGGACATGCAGTATCGGTCGTCGGACATGCAGTATCGACATCTCCGGCGCACGACCACCAGTGTTGGCGACGCTGAACCCGGACCCGCTGCGCTATCTGTTCTGTCTGCACTCGATAGTGGACAGCCGTGGTTGGTGTGACCAGCGACCACGTGACATCACGTGCCGGCCGTTCGACACACACGAGCACACTCGGCCCGGTACTTAGTGGCCGTGGAGACGACACCGGCACCGGCTTGTGTTCATCGGTCGCGGGGCGTTGGTAGCTCAGTGGTTCAGATGAGTGTCTGGCACACCAGAGTTGCGGAGTTTGATTCCCCGCGATTCCCGCCGTTCCTGCCAGGGTGGGAGGCAGACGACGCCATATGGCCTCAGCTGCTGAGTCCGTCGTGAAGCCGCAATCCAGTCCGATCATCTGTCCAGGGTGTGGTGCCGTGCGCTCCTGCACAGCCGCCCCTTCGTTCTTGGTCCAGTCACGTGATCTGTCGCCGTGAGCGCTGCTATCTGCCTGTCGTCCGTGTTTTACGTCGGACTTTCATCCGGAATACCCCAAGGCTGCGCCTGAGGACAATGCCCGCCTGCGGTATCTATCGGACAGGTGTTACGGAGCGCGCAGGTCGTTGACCTTTGATCGCGTCCTGCAGGTGTTGTTGTCACTTGACGTTGTTTGCGGATGGGTGAGATGAGGCCTCATGAGGTTGATAACCATAATCTTTTAAGCGGAAGATATTTAAAAGAGAGTGGGATATATATATATATATATATATATATATATATATATATATATATATATATATATATATTGTATGTGTGTGTGTGCATGTGTGTACATATACGTGTACGTGTGCGTGTACGCATATGTAGATATGTATACAATCTGATGAAAACTAGGCGCGGGATAATAATGTTCGTATCAAATATGCAGAGTTTCAGTACCACATCGTGCTTTCGTCAGCGCATTGGCTTTGCACTATGTGTTCGCCACACTCGATAATGAAGCAAATCATGCCAAGCTGAAAATCGGGTGTCAATGGAAGCTGTCTCCGATTAGGCATAACCAGGTAACAACGCATCCAATAATCTAGAAGGCGAATTCATGATAAAACTATCATATGCCAACACGCGTGGTAAAATAAATGTAAATGATACAGTTTTAATGCGAACATTTACGACATAACAGTAGCAAGATACCAAAGCGGTCGCGACAAATCGTCACCGTTAAAGTACATAATCTTACACATCCACGATATCACCTCTTAAATCCTTCTTTTCTCCGACTAAGTTCCCCTAGTTTGACTCCGTTCCCAATATGTTGATCTAACTATTTTTCCCTTGCCGTCTATAAATTGCATTTTCCTTCCAAACACTAGCTCAACCATGCGGAAATCTTCGATCTCGTGGTCCGGTCCGTCAAAGTGTTTACTCACAGGAAGCTGTCCTCGTCTGCACCGAGAGGATGACAAGTGATTCTGGACCCTGGCATACAATTTGTCCTCTGTTTCCATCGTTGAGAACAAAATTGTTCAATTTGTCCCTACGAATCCATGATATAAACTATTGCATACCAGCACGCATGGTAAAATAATTGTAAAGGAAGATGCAAGCCGAACATCGGATCAGCGTGATCAGCTGCCGCTGCCACGTGACCAGCTGCGGCTGCCACGTCTTGATCAGCTACCGCTGCCACGTCTTGACCAGCTGCGGCTGCCACGTCTTGACCAGCTGCGGCTGCCACGTCTTGACCAGCTGCGGCTGCCACGTCTTGACCAGCTGCGGCTGCCACGTCTTGACCAGCTGCGGCTGCCACGTCTTGACCAGCTGCGGCTGCCACGTCTTGACCAGCTGCGGCTGCCACGTCTTGACCAGCTGCGGCTGCCACGTCTTGACCAGCTGCCGCTGCCACGTCTTGACCAGCTGCGGCTGCCACGTCTTGACCAGCTGCCGCTGCCACGTCTTGACCAGCTGCGGCTGCCACGTCTTGACCAGCTGCCGCTGCCACGTCTTGACCAGCTGCGGCTGCCACGTCTTGACCAGCTGCGGCTGCCACGTCTTGACCAGCTGCCGCTGCCACGTATTGACCAGCTACCGCGTTCAATGCGGCTCCAGCTGATAAACGACAACCAGACGTACCGACTGCCCGTGCGGCGGCTGGCCGTTCCTGTCTGGCCCCGTGGAGAGTCTCTGGACGGTGACGGCCAGCCGCCCCCGCCTACCAACTGCGGCGGCGGTCAGAACGCGTCGGCGCCCCGCCCCGCGTGCTGACGCGCCTGTTGTATGTCGTATGCAACATACAACCCGCCAGTGTTGTATGTAACATACAACATAAAGGCACCCGCCGTCATAGCGGATGATGAAGATGTGTGACCTATACAAATTGCGAGATGAGGCAAAGTAGATTTTATGCTTCTCCAGGAGGAGACACGCCAGAGAAGGTTAAATATGCTCCCTCTTCCTGAGCGCGTGCCCATGGTCCCACGTTCAGCAAATGCCCATGGTCCCACGTTCAGCAAATGCCCATGTACCCGCCCTGGCAATGGCATACTCTCGTTCCCCCTTGAGCACGTGCCCATGGCCCCACGTTGGCAATGGCGTACTCCCGTTCTTCCTTCTTGAGCACGAGCCCATGGCCCCACGTTGGCAATGACGCACTCTCGCTCTGCGATATTCCCGCGTTGGCAATGACGTCTGTGGGACTCCCGTTCCCTCTTCCTGACCACGTCCCATGACCCCACATTGTCAATGGCGTGCTGCCGCTCTGCGATTGTCCCACGTTGACAATGACGTCGGAGGGGCGGCGGCCGTCTCCGCTGTGGCGGCGACAGCACGAGAGCAGTACCGGCGCCCGATAGCCACCCATTGTGGCCAGCCGGCCGACAGCCGCGCCGCCAGTCGGCCGCACGGCTCGCTGGTCGTCCGAGCGACACGGCCGGCCGGCGGAGAGATGTGTCGCTGCGGAGACTGGCGGCCGTGCGAGTGTCCCGTGCTGTCGCGGCCGGCCGACGACCACCTGGACTGGGGCCTGGCCAGGTCAGTGCGGCGTCCCGAGACACGGCCGGCCACGCCGTGCCGCAGTGCACTGGTGTGTGTTGCGGCCGGGGCAGGCGACGGAGCTGGTGTGTGCGCGAGGATGCGAACACAGCCATGTGCTGGGTTTGGCTCGCTCAAGACGTGATGTCTCCCTGGATGTTATCCTGCTGTTTTGCTACGCTGATTAGAACAGTAGCGTAGTGGAAGACTGGCATGGCGTTGAAGTTGCGTGGTTATCGCAATTGGATATTTCTCAAATATCTAATTGAAATTTTTGTATCGTTTGTGATGGTGAATAAAGAGCATTCTGTTTGAAAACGTAATCTACTATTTTATATGGTATAGATGCAAATAATTCATTGTATTATATTCGGCATTTATTTTTTTGCATTCCCTAATAAGTGGCTTCTTGATAGTAGTTTAGCTTTTTATATTCCCTGTTTGCAGTTTATGTTAATATTTTAGCATTCCTTACTATAGAAAGTGTTCACAGCTGTTCCTCAAAGTTGGCGGAGTTCCCTCCCGACTGCCATATAGCTATATTTCGCATCAACTGGTTCTAAAAAGTAGGGCATATTTCTTCGTGGAATTTTCAGTGTTTTGACTTGCCGCAAGTCCACCGAAAACTCGTTCTCACTCGGCATCTTCTGAAAGTGTCCTGCTGTTCGTGTCATTCGGCGAGTTAAACAGACTCAAACAAACACCGACGTATGCATAATCTGTGGCATCTGGTATGGTAGGGTATATGGTATCCAGGTTCCAATGTAGGGTATAGGGTATCCCGGTGCGGTATATTTTTGGACTATATCCTTGGTATGGTGTGCGTGGAAACAAGGTGAAACAATGTATCGTGCCATTCGTTTCTGTATGGGTATACGAGCTACCCACTGTGCCTGCTGGAACTACAGAAGGTTAACGTAAATGTTAGTGCCAATTTATGGCATGCAACGTTTATGCGTGTTTTTCGAATGCAGACTTTCTGCTGAGCAATGATGCACGTGAAATCTGCGAATGGTTATGGGCGCTGCATGACCATTGTAGTCGATGCGCCCCATAACCTCAATACACAAACAAACAATCTGCGAATGGTGTGGCCTAAATGTACCCCAAATTAAGCGCATCGCTTCTTCAACGGTGTTTCGACTGTGCCAGTATTCAGCTGCATGTGCGTCGTTAGACGCATGGTTGGCTGTGGTCGCGACCGTGCCGATGGATGTCAGGGCAGACAGGCACCGGTTCCCGTGCCGATGGATGTCAGGGCAGACATGCACCGGTTCCCGTGCCGATGGCTGTTAGGGCAGACAGGCACCGGTTCCCGTGCCGATGGGTGTCAGGACAGACAGGCACCGGTTCCCGTGCCGATGGGTGTCAGGACAGACAGGCACCGGTTCCCGTGCCGATGGGTGTCAGGACAGACAGGCACCGGTTCCCGTGCCGATGGGTGTCAGGACAGACAGGCACCGGTTCCAGCCAGCTTGTCGCCCAACCCGACACCAAAATATCAACGAATGCGGACGCAGCCAACGGCACGCAATCGCGTGATGCGACGCGGCCGAAATAGCGCCGGTCGTGTGTGAACGCCGGCTGAGGTTGCCAGAGACTCGTCCTCCAGCGGTGGCTGAGGTCACCCGCTGTCAAACACCTGTCTGGCAGCTGGAAATCCTGTGCGGCAGCTGGACACAGCACGAATACAGCGCACAGCCACACACGACCGGTCGAGACTTGCGGTAGAAGTCGTGCTCCGGGAAGTGGTTGCCCGACGCTTGTCAGTCTGGCTGGGGTTCTTCTCAGATGGTGAGATTCGCCCAGCGGTGCAGTCTGACGACTCCCATAGTTGGGTCGGTGCAGTGTGATGCCTGCTATAGTTGGGTCGGTGCAGATCATGTATTTATGGGGAACACGAGCGTTATCGCGATTCCAGAACTCTACGCAGGGTACCTAGGCTTGAGAAGATCGTGCCACGCAGTGTAAAGTTAGGCTTTATGTCATACGTCGTTTGATGTTCATTTAAAGGGAATGTAAGATGACCTTTTCCAAGTAAGTTGAGATAATGCCTGAAAACGATTCTTCAAACCAGGAAACTATAGAAAACTACGATTGTTTGGTTCAGAATTGTCTTGAGATGCCAAAAACGGAAAGTTTATCTGCATGCTATTCATTTACCAGTGAAGAAAAGAAAGGTGGATAAAGAAGTACAAGGTCCTTTAGGACTAGTTCATGCAATTCATATATTTTATTTGTAGCACAACATCTAGCCTTCACTTTCTGTTCATTATCGCTGCCCAATTCATGTAAGCCCCCCCCCCCCAAAAAAAAAAAGTATGAAAGGCTGCAGTTTCAGCCAACGAATTTTCAGGCATGAATATATTGGACCTGCCATAGGGTTCTGCGCTGAAAAACAACGCATTTCAATCACCCACTAGTTCTTTCTTTCTTCGCTCGACACATGACATGCTCCGCAAACGTCCGTCTACTTTGCTTGCAACACGGAGCTCAGTACTGATACAACTGGCCTGAATGCTGGGATGGTCGGTGCCAAGGCATTCACCCGAAATGTCATCACTTCCTTTCACGACTGGTGATATCATCAGCTGTATTGATCTTGATAACATCACATGCACCATTTTGACCACACCACCTCCATCAGGTGTTCGCTTAGGAGATAAGAAAAAGAACAGCTGATCGTCCTGACGGGGAAATATTAATATATGAGAGAAGAATACCAAAAGACCATTCAGTGGAGCCGACATTGACCATGAATCCGACGAACTCTATCAACGTTGTGCTCCTTACGTCCTAATATTGCCTTTCAATGGCTCCTGTTTCATCGCACATCCAGCTGATACCCGTGCCAGATGACACCGACGCTTAGCGCCAAGGTCGGTTGCCCTTTGCAACGTCAGGGACGCAAAGGAAACACCAATCTGGATAGAGATATCGATAGTCGATTTAGAAAGAAAAAGATAAAGTATAAACATTCAGACAACTTAAAGCGGAAGCCAGCGCAGCGTCGTCCCAACTGGCGTCCTGTTGATCGGCTGTAGTCGGTGGCTTTCTGTCGCCCAATCAGTTGCCGTGGGCAGCTTAATCGGCCGATGAAAAAGCCGCCCAAGACGGCCGTAATGGCCTGCTGCAGCGCGTAACGTAACGCCACTCAAACGCCGCTCGGAAAACTGCCAGAGACAGGAAGAACACATCAGCAGTGGATAAGCGGAACTGTGAACTAGGCGAAGTGTGAGAATCACTGCTACGTTTAATCTGACCGTCTTCTTGAAGTTGTAAAGATATTTCCCCTCAAAATACTATATTTCATAGGGACTGAGCTGTCGTGAACGGCACTTCATCAGAATTCTGATGAACTCTTAAATATCTTTACAACTTCAAGGAGACGGTCAGATTAAATGTAACAGTGATGCATTATCATGCTCCTTGCAGCCGCACTGAGACACGTAAAAGTATGCGAATCTGCGACTGGCGGCAATTCCGCACGACAGATCCCAACATCGCTGGTAGTGGCTTAGCCTGCTACTGGCACCGCTGGTGATGGTGGGTCTCTACGTTGTGCACCACTGATGCAGTGGCCACTGGCACCGGGAGAAGCCGCCACCTCGCGCTCTCAGTCGACACTTGCCTTTTATTGTGATGGTCAGCTTTTTGTTGTTCATCCTATTTTCACATCCACATATGTCTGCTCCTGTCGAGGTTCCACCGAATCTTCCAGAACTACACAAACATGATCACTGATATAATAGTTTGTGCGATGTCGGACGACGCCCGTCTTTATTATGTCTGGTCACTCGCTACTTGTTGGAATATCTATCGTAACACAGCCCCTGCGCAGTCAGAGCAATGCGCGCTCACCCAACTCGCAGTCCTTGGCTCAGCTGGACGTTTCATCTCAGTGCATCTTTATTGCATTCGAAGTGCTGACGGTCGTGGACATTATTCGAACATTATTGGGGAATTATAGGGACATTATTGGGGAATTATAGGAACATTATTGCAAATCATTGGGACAGTATTCGTGAAGCTGTTAGATGTTCTCCCCTACTCGGGCACGAATATGGTCAACAAGTTGATCACTTAAAAACATGCATCCCCCGCCATCCAAACAAAAACTATTTGATTTGCTATCGATTATTGGTCTTGAACATGCCATTGCTGGGTGCCGCATCACCGAGAGGCGCCTCGTCACGTGGATCCGGTGTGTACGGCGCGCTTCACGTCCGCCAGCTGAGTCACGAGTCACGAGTCGGTCTTGTGATGTCCTCCCCGGAAAATGACAAGCAAAATGCATATTGACCAGTCTGACCATTCGCTTCTGTTCCTCGGCGTATATGCATGGGTGTACTTATTGACATCTTGATCGCCTAGCCTAAAGTCCTTCCTTGTTCTCGGACTGTCTGGCGGCTGCTGTCCTGTCCACTTGCTGTTCCTTGTTCTCGGACCGTCTGGCGGCTGCTGTCCTGTCCACTTGCTGTTCCTTGTTCTCGGACTGTCTGGCGGCTGCTGTCCTGTCCACTTGCTGTTCCTTGTTCTCGGACCGTCTGGCGGCTGCTGTCCTGTCCACTTGCTGTTCCTTGTTCTCGGACCGTCTGGCGGCTGCTGTCCTGTCCACTTGCTGTTCCTTGCTTTCCTTTCATCAAGTGCCCTGTAGCGGATCGCGATGTTACAGTTGATTATAAGGGGACGAGTAGTCTAGGGGTAAGTTGCCCGTCTGACAATCGAAAGATTGTGGGTTCGAGTCTCACCTGTCGCTACACTTCGCCCGCGACCAATCGGCGTGAGAGATTGGCGACGCTGCATGACTCAACGGTCGACGTGTCGTAAAACCAACAACCACCAACAACCACCACAGTTGATTATAGTTGTGGTGTGGCCTGTTGAGAGATTTCATGGTACTCCTCCCGTCACAACCATAGAGTGTTCGTAAGAACATAAATCCAAATGCAAACATGATGGACCATGCATTTAATATCATTTTGCGTTCGCTGCATGCATGAAATATTATGCATTCCAAAATAATGTATATATCGTAATTGTAATGTGTGGTGCAGGATACTGCTGAACTCTTCCACTTGCCAGCTGCGGTATTTTCGTCTCAATCGTCATGGATAGGATTGGTTGGTCACCCGTACCCTCCTCCCATCCCCACCCCTGCCACCCGCCGGCATACTCGTGGTTAGTGACGTCATACGACCCTTGTCATCAGCCTTTCGTGGAATATGAGGTTATTCCAAAGGAATGTCACTCTGTGGAATGCTTCACTATGCTACCTCCGATCATCCTCCAGTCATTGCATGTGTTGTTCCCCTTTTCCCGCATCATATATTGTATGCACTTGCCAGATTCTCGTGTACAATGGCGTGACATCTTTTTTTTTCGCTACTCCAACTGCGCGCCAACGTTGTGTTTCGCGCCATCTTTTTCCCGCGACTCGTGCCGGCGCTCGGCGGCCATGTTCGTGGTCCGTTCTGCGCCGTCGGGTCGCGATGTGCGTCGTGCGTGATGGTCCGTGACGTCAGCCGTTCACAGCGCCAGCCACGCCCAGTGTTACGTTGCGGTTGCATTAGCTGGGACGGGAGCGGTGTTGGTCCGACACTGGCCGGTCTGACACTTCCCCCGTCGCTGGGACGAGAGCGGTGCTGGTCCGACACTTCCCCCGTCACTGGGACATGAGCGGTGCTGGTCCGACACCGCGGGTCTGACATTTCCTCCGTCACTGGGACGGGAGCGGTGCTGGTCCGACACCGCGGGTCTGACATTTCCTCCGTCACTGGGACGGGAGCGGTGCTGGTCCGACACTGTCACTGGGACATAAGCGGTGCTGGTCCAACACCCGCGGGTCTGACATTTCCTCCGTCACTGGGACGGGAGCGGTGCTGGTCCGACACTCCCCCCGTCACTGGGACATGAGCGGTGCTGGTCCAACACCCGCGGGTCTGACATTTCCTCCGTCACTGGGACGGGAGCGGTGCTGGTCCGACACTTCCCCCGTCACTGGGACATGAGCGGTGCTGGTCCAACACCCGCGGGTCTGACATTTCCTCCGTCACTGGGACGGGAGCGGTGCTGGTCTGACACTTCCTCCGTCACTGGGACGGAGCGGTGCTGGTCCAACACCCGCGGGTCTGACATTTCCTCCGTCACTGGGACAGGAGCGGTGCTGGTCTGACACTTCCTCCGTCACTGGGACGGGAGCGGTGCTGGTCTGACATCTGCGTGTCTGACACTTCCCCGTCACTGGGACATGAGCGGTGCTGGTCCAACACCCGCGGGTCTGACATTTCCTCCGTCACTGGGACGGGAGCGGTGCTGGTCCGACACTCCCCCGTCACTGGGACATGAGCGGTGCTGGTCCAACACCCGCGGGTCTGACATTTCCTCCGTCACTGGGACATGAGCGGTGCTGGTCTGACATCCGCGGGTCTGACACTTCCTCCGTCACTGGGACGGGAGCGGTGCTGGTCTGACATCCGCGGGTCGGAGGCGTCCTGGTGTCACGGCGCCACCTCCGACTGTGTAGTGTCGCCGGGACTTTGGCGTTCGTCCTGCCGGTGAGTCAGCGTCGGCTCTCCACTACCTGGAGCTCCCATGCACGCCCCAGAACAAACATTGGTGAAGGATCCGGGATAAGTTGGACTGTGCAGGTTCTCGGTACCGCGGTCACGTACGGGTGATAAATTAGCTGTTCGCGCAACGATGCTGTATGGAACACTGGTGCACAGCATTTCAGTGCTGGAGTCTCGTCTAACGAAAAGGATTTGGTGAACACATCGGGCTCCCTTAAGAACAAACAAACAAACGCTCAGTCTCAGTGTCATTGTCACTCTCAGTCATTAGAAGGCCTGGCTTCGTCTCTTAAGAACAAGTCAGGCTCAGCCGGAATATTGGAAGGTCTGGCTTCGTTTCTTGACGACAAATCTGTTGACCGGGGAGCACTGACGCTCTGAATTATTCCGTTTCACATTTGTTGGACACAATTTAGCAATGGAGGTTCACGTGCTCTTCGATCAGTCTACGAAACGACAGCCGTGTTTCTGGGCATTACTTCAGTGTTCAATGTGTGCTCGAGGTTGGGTTCTGAGTAGTTTCGGAACTGATGACCAATTGAAGAGAACCTGACATGTTTTGGCACAAATATCTTGAAGCCTCATCCAACCTTCAAAATCTCGAAACCAGTTTCGGTGGAGGTGGACAATGAGTTCGGACGAGATTGGGGAGGAGCTTCGAGGGGCGTAGAGAAGGTTTGAGATGGTAGGAAGCGAAGGATTAGCTTAGATAAGGTTTGATGAGCTTAGTTTGTGACCACAGAAACATACTCCTGGCCAGCCGATCGGCGGGGGGGGGGGGAGGCGTGGGTCACACCTGTAATCTCGTCAATGATACAAGGTGGAATCCCGTTTGTGTCTGGATTTTCGCTGCCAGTTGTTGTGAGATCCCCTCGTAATGCCAAGCTGTGGTCACGGGTGGTCGGTGTGTGTGATTATCCGCGATGGTCGGGACTCTATTATCCTGTGGTCGGTGTGTGTGATTGTCCGCGATGATCGGGACGCCATTATCCAGTGGCTGGTGTGTGATTATCCGCGGTGGTCGTGACGCTATTGTCCGGTGGCAGATGTGTGTTTGTGTGATTATCCGCCATGATCGGGAAGCCATTCTCCGGTGGTCCGGGGCCTCATTCTCCTGAGAGTCAAAACTTACTTTTTCCGAGATTATGCACCTCCTTATCCGATGATTTGAAGCTTCTTCTTCGGTGATTCTGAACTGCATTCTCCGGTGTTTGAGCGGACAACCCGCCAGGACCATCACTTGTGTGTCCACGGCACTGAGATGGGGAAGAGGCGATTTAGCTCCAGAGCACCACTGCTGTACAGCTCGTTGCCACCCGAGCTGATGCGGCTTCCCGTGCCGATCTTCGGTTGCCACCTACGGCGGCACCTGTCTAGCGTGCCACCCGAGCCGAACTGATTTGCTGTTCGCCCTGCTGTGTTTTATTATGACATGCATATTATGACATGCAACCACCGGTTCAATTATTCTGTGATTTTGACATTTTCTCCCCTGCTGTTTTATCATATTAACGCTAGGTTGTAATAGCCACAAGTCCATTATGGATTACCTCAATACAAATATGTGTCTGTATCTGTATCTGTTCAGGGGCCTCGTTCTCCGGTGGTCGAGGGCCTTCTCCGGCAACTCGGCGCTTAATCTCGGTGCTGTCGGCGCGATAGCAGGTTGTGCTCAAGCCTGCACCGAGCTGTACCCACGCGCGCCTATTGTCCCCGTGGCTTATGCGGCGATAAGCGCTGTGACTTGGCCGTTTTTTTACGAGCCGTCGCCGTCACGGTGTTTGGGTCGCTACTTGTGAGACTCATGGCCGTCTGTGGACTTTGCCGTGCGGCTGAAGAGGTGTCTGTCCGCCAGCGGTTCTGGCCAGATTGCGGCGTAGAGGTCACAGCGTCGTGTGAAGGTCATGACGACGCTTGCACCACCAGATAGGCTCCGCTCCTTCGCTGGGATATGTTGTGTTGTAATGAAGTTATGAATAACAATGGTAGAATGAGCTAAATTAATAATTATCTCTCGTATTCGAGTACTAACATATTATCATTTGTATCAGCCTCTATGTTAGTTTCTTTTGTTAGCAATTTGAACCCAAACAAATATTTATTGACCGCTCCGATTTCTTGGATTGTTTTTTCTCCATTATATCTGCATGTTTGTTTTGCCGTTGTATGGGTCGTTGACTTGTTTGAGGGACCAACGATATACTTGTGCATGCAATTTGTCGTACCTCACGAGATATCCAAGTTGGCGGAGGGGCGATTTTTTCTGAGAAGTGAAGGCAACCTCGCCTACATCCATATTCGCATGCATTTTATTCGCACTTGGCTGCCAATGATGTTGTTTTCCCATCGAAAATGATTGCTTCCTTCAGTCGCGCCTTCATATGTCGCAACAGAACATGATATTTCACGCCAGCCTCCCTTGTCAGAGCCTGTGCGCCAGTACGACCGTAGGGGACGAGTAGTCTAAGCGTAAGTTGCCCGTCTCACAATCGGAAGATTGTGGGTTCGAGTCTCACCTGTCGCTACTCTTCGCCCGCGACCAATCGGCGTGAGAGATTGGCGACGCTACATGACTCAACGGTCGACGTGTCGTAAAACCGATAACCACCAGTACGACCGTGCATGGTTACCACCTGAGCCATACTAATCGGTTAGAACTTCAAGAGTTGTCAACTTCGAGCCAAATCCACGCCGGCTCTCACGATCTCAGCGAAGCGTCAGCGAAGCGTCAGCGAAGCGTCAGCGAAGCGTCAGCGAAGCGTCAGCGAAGCGTCAGCGAAGCGTCAGCGAAGCGTCAGCGAAGCGTCAGCGAAGCGTCAGCGAAGCGTCAGCGAAGCGTCAGCGAAGCGTCAGCGAAGCGTCAGCCAAGCGTCAGCCAAGCGTCAGCCAAGCGTCAGCCAAGCGTCAGCCAAGCGTCAGCCAAGCGTCAGCCAAGCGTCAGCCAAGCGTCAGCCAAGCGTCAGCCAAGCGTCAGCCAAGCGTCAGCCAAGCGTCAGCCAAGGTCAGCCAAGAGCAGTAGCCAAGCGTCAGCCAAGCGTCAGCCAAGCGTCAGCCAAGCGTCAGCCAAGCGTCAGCCAAGCGTCAGCCAAGCGTCAGCCAAGCGTCAGCCAAGCGTCAGCCAAGCGTCAGCCAAGCGTCAGCCAAGCGTCAGCCAAGCGTCAGCCAAGCGTCAGCCAAGCGTCAGCCAAGCGTCAGCCAAGCGTCAGCGAAGCGTCAGCGAAGCGTCAGCCAAGCGTCAGCCAAGCGTCAGCGAAGCGTCAGCGAAGCGTCAGCGAAGCGTCAGCGAAACGTTAGCGAAGCATCAAGCAAAGTGTCAGGTTGATTGGATGGGTTCAATTAACCGACTCCATGTTCGCCAGCCTCGATACTGCTGGGAATGTTTTCCGAGGCCGTTCTCGGCTGGTGGCTGGTCGCCCACATCGGCGTCGGCCGGTGCGGAGCTCGCAACGATGCCGCTGCAAACGGACTCGGCCGTCTCGTTGCGCAAGTGAGAGTTCACCTGTGATGCTGTGTGACACCAAAGGTGGACTGGCCACCGGCCACCCACACCGGTCCTCTATCGGACATGGATTGCACACGGTCCCGTCTTGCGCACAGCTTCGTGAGACCGCGTTGCAGAATGTGACGTAATGCGACGTTTGGGCGCAATGTGATCAACGAAATGGTCGACGCGCCCTTGAACCACAATAACTAACTAACTAACTAACTAACTAACTAACTGAAGAATGTGACGTCATGTACGCTGTTCAGCCACCACGAGACTCGGGGCCGGTCGTGTGCACGGCCAGCTGCGCGGTACCAACGTGCCAGCTGTCCGCTGCTTATCCTTCAGCTATCCGTTGCCTACCTGTCGGTCGTCCGTTACCTACGTGTCGGTTGTTCGTTGCCTGTATGTCGGTTGTCCGTTACCTGCGTCTGTCGGTTCTCCGTTGGCTGCCTGTCAGCTGTCCGGTGCCTACGGCTGCCAGCTGTCCGGTGCCTACGGTTGTCAGCTGTCCGGTACCTACGTCTGCCAGCTATCCGGTGCCTACGGCTGCCAGCTGTCCGGTACCCACGTCTGCCAGCTGTCCGGTGCCTACGGCTGTCAGCTATCCGGTGCCAATACGCCAGCTGTCATACGTGGTGACTGGGCTGTGTGATGTGCCTGAGGACCCACTGGGCGTGTCACGATGCTTGGCGACTCTGGGCACTGGAAAATTCAACGGGGTAGGTTGAGGACAAGTAGGAACTGCTCACAGCCAGGAGCAGTTCCTTTTCAGTGTTTTTGCGTGGCGTTAATGATGAATGGTTCGGCCCCGAGAAGGGCAGCATCGGTCCACGTTGCTAAGCCCATGGCTGAGGTTGTGCCGCCACCCTCCCTTCAGCCAAAATTTGCCTACCATTCACTGTTCACTGTTCACTGAACCCAGGGTCGTCATCAAATTGCTCCTAAAGTATACAGCACTCCATCAACACCGGTTCTCTGGGTTCACCAACGATGACTGTGACGTAAAGGTACCGGGAATGCCGGGGGTGCTGTTGGTGTGGCATTCATCGCATGTAAATGTCCAGCTAGAGTTCCGTCCCTCTCATGACAATATCCGAACCTGTTTGACTGTGGTGTCTGTGCAGAGTGGCTACCAATGTACTGTGACCGGCGTTGCAGCTGCCGGACCGCCTTCTGTGGCTGCAACACAAACTTCCTCATAATGTTCACGCATACCCGGCACCACCAATTGTATATCTGATCGCATAAAGGGTCGCGGTACCTCAGTCGGTAGGGCATTGGGCTCTTGATCGTAAGATCGCGGGTTCCAGTCCCATGATCGGCGAGATTGTTGACGTGCAGCCGACCGGCGTGAGAAGCTCGTGACACTGTGTGATCTAGCAATGGAATGCGACGTAAAAGAACCCAAGGCTATTCTTCTTTCAAATGCAAAGCAGGGCGTACTTTGCAACATAAAACCTGTTGACTATCTTCTGCTCCCACTCATGCTGGACAGGATGCCTCCTGGCTGCAACCTCAGGGCGGTCCTGGCTCAGTCTCCGGAACCTCTTTGAAGTATCCTGAACGTAGCACAATGTCTGACTGGCATTGCTTCGCACAGCTTTGAAGTGTTTCGATTCGCAATTTTTCCAAGTCATCTGAACTTTCAGAGTATGCCAAACTCTGCACCCACGCGTAGTATTTGGACCACCCACGCAGTGTCCTGAACCATCCACCTATCCAGTGTTCTGGACTCTCCATCCATCTCGTGCTCTGGGCTCTCCACCCACTCAGAGTTGTGGAATCTCCACAAATCCAGAATTCTTCGGACTCTGTACGCATAGTGTTCTGGAATATCCACACATCCATTGTTCTGCAATCGTCTACCAATCCGGAGTGTTTTGGACTCTCAACCCATCCAGGGTGGGTTGGGCTGTTGCGGTAATTACGATGCACTTCACGGCCAGCCACGAAGCCAGCAGTCAACTCCGTCAATCTGTCACGTCGATCGGCCTCAATCTGTCACGTCGATCGGTTGTGACCAGACCTGTTAGTCTGGTAGTGGGTTGGATTGCGTGTGGCTTAGGACCTCGCCAGTATCTGGGACACCCGCTTACGCGGAGTTTTCTGAATGCTCTACCTCTCTGGCATATTCTGGACTCCGCACCTCTGCAAAGTGCTCGGAACGCTGCACGTGCTTCCCTCCCGCTGGATACAGCTGCTTAAGTAGATTGTGCCAGGGGATGTGTTTGGACGGTCGTGATATGAGATTGTGCCAGTAGATGTGGGTGGGCGGTCGTGATGTGAGATTGTGCCAGGGGATGTGTTTGGACGGTCGTGATGTGAGATTGTGCCAGTGGATGTGGGTGGGCGGTCGTGATGTGAGATTGTGCCAGGGGATGTGTTTGGACGGTCCTGATGTGTGTGCATGGTATCCCAACTCCCGAGTGTGTTTGAACTGTGTATGAGTAGTGCATATAAGTGTCATGATAGTTCTGGTGTGCAGAGGTAGCATCATTAGCATCTTGTAGTGTATGGGTCGTGTCATGAGCATTCTGTTACGTACGTGTAGTGTCATGAGGGTGGGGTCACGGGTATTCCGTGGACCGGTTGGATGTTGATAGCGTCACGAGTGTCCCGATAGTCGTTAGTAGTGTCCCGATAGTCGTTGGTAGTGTCATGGATGCCCTGTCGGGTGTGGGTAATGTCCTCAGTATCCTAATGGCTCCACGTGAGTCATAATTCCCGCGCTGGGCGTGGCCATGGAGGTGCAGTGCACCACCTCACCCCCTCCCCCGTGCCATCAGCTTGTGCCGCTCACAGCCTTCCTTGGCAGCTGTGTGCCGACGACGTCAGGCGCGCGCTCAGAAACTAGCTGGGGGCGGGCGCGGCAGGATGAACCGTGCATGGCGATATCACCGCGTATCGTGTCTGAAGCTTGCAGTGCGGTCGGCCGTGTGCGAAACAATCTGCCCCCCCCCCCACACACACACACCTCCACTCTCCCCACAGTGTCGCACGGCTGCTGCTGTTACCTTTTCCATCGTGGGAACGTGTCGAGAACATGGGCGTCCGTGCAGCTGAAGCTCGGATAACCAACCGAATGACCGAGGTCGGAACCGACCACGGGCCAATGGGAATTTCTCCAGACGCCGACGATGTCACCGCGCTTCGAAATTGAACCGGAAATTGAACCGCCACGCAAGAAGCCGCTGCAGGAATGCGGCAGCTGTTGACGCGTGTCGAGTCGGCCGGTGTGAGTGCGCCCCGGCGCCCCCACGGAGGCCGGCGCCTGCGGGCGCCGCTGGATGATGGCGCGGCGCCCGGCCGGCCGGCCGGCGCGGCGTTGCATCATCCGCATCTGCGCCGCGTTTGTCGATCGTGCTCGGCGGCGCAGGCGGCCAGTGGATCGGCGGACGCGGCGGGGTGCGGCAGTCGGCGCGGTGGAGACGACATACGGCCGGGCAGTGAGAGACCGGACAGCCAGTACAGACGAACAGTCGGGCGGTAGGAGGCCGAACAGTGGGACAGGGCAGCCCGGCCTGGACGAACAATGTGCCCCATCTGCGGCAAACACCAGGCCCAGCTGACGGCCGAGATGGACGACGCACTCGACCTGGACCGACTTGACCTGGACACCCTCGACCTGGGCCCCAACCTCAGTTTCGACATGCTGTTCGTGGATGAGTCGGTGCCGTACGTGATGGAGAGGTATGTGGAGAGGACGTTGGCCAGCCTCGAGAGGTCGTGCCCCACGCCCCTGTTTGTACGCCCGCATCAGTGTCGGGGTGTTTGAGGAGATGGCAGTGAGGTTGGCCCTGTTCCCATGGTGTTCGGATAAGGAGAGGTCACGGCTGAGAGATACAGATGGCGGGTCACGTTCTGTGTGGCCGGCACCCCCGTGGGATCGTGAATGGTGTGCTGGAGAGGTTTTCTATGCCTGTCCAACGGGCACGTGCCACTCCATTTGGACAGGCACTTGCTTAGGTGGTTTGGGGCGTTTCGACCCCCTCCGTCCTTCTATTCCGAACCCTCTCGACGAAAATGTAAGATTGTGCTATGGTTTCTGCAGGTTTTTTCTTAGCCCCAAAAGCCCAACTTTGAAGGCAGTTATCGAGCATTGGTCAGGCTTGGTGAAGCGAGGTGCAGAGCTGAAGTGTTTGAGGTGTTAATTCAACCCGAAATTTTGCTCTGTATTATATCGTCCTGAATCGCGCTGAATCCTTATCACGTAGACTTAAGCCAACCGATCTGCCGCTTACCAACTCAGAAGCTGGCATCCCAGCAAAGTAAAGGATATGAATTAAAGGCGACACTCAAAGTTGGACGTTTTGGCCATTGCCGGATCGCCGAGCATGGCCAAAAGAAACGTCCAAATGGTTTCGAATAACTGGTGCCCGCCATCCACACTGCGCCCAGCTCTGTGAACACGTCACGTGGTGCGGCCGATAGTGTTGCGACGGTGGCATCCGCCACCTGACCTTGAGCAGACCGCGTGTACTGTGACCACGTGCTCGATGGACCCACTGTTTACCTGTCATAATATGCTACGTTTTACGGTTGTAATTGTGCTGGGTAAAATGATTTAATGCGTAGCAAGTACGATACGTTACCTTCTCCAGCATGAAGCATGATGCATTTTAGGACTTCTAATAGTGACTACATCCCTTTTAATGATTTGATTCATGAATATCAAGTAAGTTGTATTTCAAGTTTTGAATGTTGCAAGCTTTTCAATGCATTTATGATGTAATGCAATGCATAGTTTCTCGTTCGTGTAGTTTTGTTTGCTCTTCCTGGGATGAACTGTTGATGTTACCCAGTGTTGATAAGTTGAAATTGTGGTGTGGTGGTAAATCGTTGAGCTCTCACCATTGGGAGCGAAGCTCGATTCCCGGCACGGCCGGCTTTTTCGTCAACCGAAGCAGTGTTGCGGTGCAAGTAGGAGAGCGTCACTGGACGAGAAGTCGAGAAGTCGAGAGCGGATCTGGACGCAGAGTTAACCGAGACGCTCTTGACTGGGCTGAAAACTACACCTGGACCCGTCATCCCGGTCCGCTACTGCCAACCGGCGCCGAACGGTGGGGGTGGGGGGGTCTAGAGCGGACGGTGAAGCCCCTGCAGGCGGCAATCGTTCGTTACCCGTGCCGCAGTATCATCGATATCGGGGGTTTTAACATCCCTGACATGAAGTGGAGTCCATCAGACTCCAGGTGGGCTGGAGGGATGGTGGTGTGCCGTACGCAGACCAGGTCGAAGTTGCTCAATCTCTGCTCACTGGCTGTATTCAGGCAGCATGTGGACCACCCCAGGTGTGGTGTGAATACGCTAGACCTCGTCCGGTCCACCACGAGGGCGTTTTCTAGTCTGACCACGATGAGGTGGTGTGCATTGTAGGACGGTTCAGGGCTGTGTCACGTTGGTCACAGGGACCACCGCCTTCAATTACCAGCAGGCGGACTTTATTAGCCTGAGATGGTCTTTGCAACTGCTACCCTGGTCGATATTTGGCGACATGGAGGCAGACGACGCTGTTGCCAAATTTGCATGTCATCAAGAAGTGGCCAGGAATTATTTTGTTCCTGTCGTCTGTATCAAGCGTAGGTTTCTTCTCTGGTTCAACCGAGAACTAAGAAACGCACTGAGGAGGATATAAACGGCACATAGGAGAAGAAAGCACAAAATGTGCGGAAACTCGCTCACTTTCACGAGAGCAGGAGTACTTTTTCCAAGTATGGTGGCACCGAGTATAGCGATACTACCGGACTGCCATTCAAAGACAAGCCGAAAGTTCGTTGAGAAACGTCTTTATTTCCCTGATAGTTGATCATCCCACATGGTGGTTAACATTAGGTAGAAAGCAGGCATAAAGTTCGCCTTGATTGACAGTTGAAAATAGAGATTGAGATAGATAACACTTTAGTAATAACTCAAGTTTTCGGCTCTAGGTCTTCAGAGGTGCGGTCAGTATGCCTGTGAATGGTCTTTTAATTGCTATGTGACACGCGGCCCAGGTTGGGGACGTTTCGACGTGGTCCTGCCAGAGCTTTGGCGATATGGTGTACCTGAGATCCTGACGTGTAATTGACTTTCGGTTGCAGCCCTGCGGTTCAGCAGGGATTCGGCTGTGGTGTCCGTGTCACCAGAGCAATAGTAACGGCGGGCGGCGGTGCGATCACCACTTGAGAAGCTTTGCCTGCTTAGGTCACGCATTGCAGGATTTGCATGGTTCTCGTGAAGCTTCTCCAGCCTGTGAGTAGGGATGGATTGGGTGGAGGCAGATTTGAAACGTTTTCTTAAGTAAAAAGCATGAGTTTGAGTTGACATGAACGTTGAACGTTCTGGTGTGATGCTGCCATATCAGGGCCGCACAACTCTGCCTGGCGTCTGGCTCGTAAACAAGGCACTCTTGGGCAGATGCTGTCATCTAAGGTAGTGGTCCGGCACACCGCTCCCTCTGGCGTCTGGCCCATAAACAAGGCACTCTTGGGCAGATACTGTCATCTAAGGTAGTGGTCCGGCACACCTCTCCCTCTGGCGTCTGGCTCGTAAACAAGGCACTCTTGGGCAGATGCTGTCATCTAAGGTAGTGGTCCGGCACACCTCTCCCTCTGGCGTCTGGCCCATAAACAAGGCACTCCTGGCATGTTGCTCAGCGTGCGAAGAAAAAACGCCGACATCGTGACCTGGCGTTTGTTTTTGCTGCGCTGGTAATTGACTGTTTTGCGTTGGCAAGAGCTGCGTGTGGTGGAATACGTGACAAGGAAGGAGAGAATTATACCGATACATCAGTGACTTGGGTATGCAGTTGAGGAGGCGCTGGGAGGTGGCTTGAAGGCTGTTCTGCACAGCCGTTTGCTGTTCGGCACGTGCCACGTGCCACATAAAGCGACAAAAGAAGAGGCGTATCATAGAGCACGCCATTTTGTTTTCAAGTCCATGTTCAAGGTTGCCTGGATCGGTGCCAAATTACCTCACCTGTGGTCAGCAGCGCGAAGGAGGATGGCCCCTGCCTGTCGGACAGCTGCAGTTTTATAGACTTGGCAAGCGCATATTTGATCGCCACATAGCCATAGCAATAGTTGAAGCGCCAAGGTAAACACCGAAGCAAGTAATGAATTGGATTTGCGACCTGGTTCAGCTGGCGCCCGACTGTGACCTGTATCGTGATTGGTCTATTATGACCTGCAAGCTTGTGTATCAGTCGTCATTCCTATTTGCCTCCATTTGACTCTGGTTCCATCCTGCCTTGCCTGATCCGCCCTGCGCTGCCGACCGACGGTACCGGCTAGTGATGATGGTGGTGGTGGTGGTGGTGACGGTGATGGTGGTGACGGTGATGGTGGTGGTGGTGATGATAGTGATGATGATGGTGATGGTGATGGTGATGGTGATGGTGATGGTGATGATGATGTTCATGATGATGTTCATGATGATGTTCATGATGATAATGGCGATGAGGATGATGTTGATGTTGATGATGATAATGACTGTGATGGTTGCGGTGATAGTGGTGGTGGTGGTGATGATGGTGATGGTGATGAAGATGGTGGTGGTGGCTGTTTGGAGGTCCACTAGACCCCCGACCAGGGAAATGGTCGCACGGGGCTCGGGTTTGATCGTACTGATCGACCCGATCAGTGAAGCGATGAGAACACCGACACCCGTCTGGTCATGTGACACAGGCTGTCCATTCCGTATCCACCACGAGCTCCACCACAACCAAACGTTTTGGGGGGGGGGGGGCGACAATTTTATGCCGATGGTTTCTTCTCGCCGGTCACAAGTTCACGTGTCACTCAACACATTAGAATATCGGGCACACCGCGTACTGAATGTGGTCCACACGTGCTGGTGTCACGTATTGTGCATGGCGCCAGCGGTCCGAAACTAGTCTCGTAGTCTTGGCAGCTCTGCAACTCGTCGGAGAATATTCGGTGTCGACGATCTGTCCGACCTGCAGAGACTCGGCCAGGTCTGAAGTCATGTGACCTTCATTGTGCTGAGTGCACTATCAGTGACGTAGCCAGGATTTTCCCGAGGGGGTGACCAAAAGTAAATGCAATGAATCAGAGAAGGCTTTTTGTGTGGTGAAAATCTCGACATTTCTCGTTTGATTTAGTTGCTTTCTATTGCTAAGGAGGGGGCGTGCCCTCGGGCCCCGCCCCCTTGGCTACGCCTCTGTGCACCGCCTGCACGTAGAACATCATATGATGGCTTGACCTCTGTTGACTGCGAGATGGAAATGTTGGAGCATGTGAGCGGATGAAAAAATTTTTTGTTTCGTTGGGCATCAGGGTGTAATTAAGCAGTTTCTGCATAGATGTGTGATAGATAATGGGAAATGTACCTGCATTCAGTTGGCTTCTTACCTCGAAATAGGCCGAAATCCGATTTTGATGACCATATTGCTCAGGAATGGGCGAAGAATGACCGAAGTAGTCGGCGCGCTATCAAATACCAATACACCACCACCATGTCAGAACTTGGAAGCTCTCTCAATCCTAAGTTATATTTTCGTCCCTTCCTCGGCGCCAAAAACCGCGAATTTGGCCACACCGGTTATCATGCCGCCACGCACCTATGTCGGCGGCCGCTGCGGTGACGTACCATCTGGCGGCTCAGGACCCGGGGCTGTCACTAGCCCCCCCCCCCCCGCGGCCGGAAATGGTCACGTGGTCAGGTCACGGTGCCAGGCAGTGTCGGCCGGCCGCGCTCCTGCATATCTATCTCGCTCGCTGCTCATGGAAAGCAGGGCTGATGCAAGCTGGCGGAGACGTCAGAACGGCGGCGGTCCTTGACACGGAACTATTTCGGGAGACGAGCTGATGTCGGAGATGGCTGCGGATAGCTGCGGCGCCGGCCGTTCCGGGTCGTGGGGTGCCGGCCGTTGTCTTCGCACCTCAGTGTTCACAAATTAGTTTTGAGATTACGTGTGTCAAAAGCACGTTCGAAGTATGTACAATTGATTGTTCGAATCAGATGTAGCGGAAGTAGTGAGTTGTAACCCGGTGCGGATATCAGCGATCCCTAACTTGGGATCTATTTGTTGAATCCTGAGATCTGCTCGATTCTCAATTTTCGAAATTGGAATTTCTGTAGTAGTCCAGTTGACATGTAAGCACCCTTCTTGCGAATATTTTCTAGATATACTTATTTTCCTCGCTGATGTATTTATAGTTACAAGTATATAACTTGTTATTTTGTCAACTATGAGTTTTCGAAGTTACAAATAATGAGGAAAATGCGCCTCCAGAATCTAACCCGATCATGCAACCATTTTTCTTGAAACATTAATTGGGATACGACGTTGGTTCCAGGAGGAATCTATCGTCACTTGGCTTCTCAAACTTTGGGCAATGATTTCTTGGTGAAAGTCATCATTTATATTTAGTCCATAGTAATACTACCGGTGCATTTCTGTGCATTGCTCTTCTTTGGCGGAGTTATTGTGGGTTATAGCTGTTGGCACTGCGCATAGAGGTTGGTACCTGTACCCAAGATAGGAATGACATTATACCAGACATAGCATTGCCATTTGCATCGTGCCAGGACTGTAAATGAAGTTCAGTATAATTTGCATTCCCGTAGTTGGGTGTTGAGAGGGCGGGCTGCACCGTTGCCGGGCCTTGGGCTGCCGTCGTGTTGGCCTGCCGACAGCGGTGTCGGCCGGGCCCCATATGGGTATACCGCGGCGTCAGATGGTGACACCGGGAGCCGGCTCCGACCCGGCGTCAGGTGGAGACGGCTCCAACCCGGCGTGGGATGGTGACACCCGGAGACGGCTCCGACACGGTCAGGTGGTGACATCCGGAGACGGCTCCGACGCGGCGTCAGATGGTGACACCGGGAGCCGGCTCCGACCCGGCGTCAGGTGGAGACGGCTCCGACCCGGCGTGGGATGGTGACACCCGGAGACGGCTCCGACACGGTCAGGTGGTGACATCCGGAGACGGCTCCGACGCGGCGTCAGATGGTGACACCGGGAGCCGGCTCCGACCCGGCGTCAGGTGGAGACGGCTCCAACCCGGCGTGGGATGGTGACACCCGGAGACGGCTCCGACCCGGCGTCAGGTGGAGACGGCTCCAACCCGGCGTCGGATGGTGACACCCGGAGACGACTCCGACACGGTCAGGTGGTGACATCCGGAGACGGCTCCGACGCGGCGTCAGATGCAGTGTTCCGCATACCCGCGCCCTGTGTCGCCGTGCCACCGGCTGATGGCCGGCCGGCAGAGCAGCCCACTCGGTCGGAGTACGCTGGTCGAGTGTGATCACGCCATTGTGTGAATGCGCCATGGTGTGGTCACGCCAGGGTGTGGTCACGCCAGGGTGTGGTCACACTAGGGTATGATCATACGCCAGGGTGTGATCACGCCATGGTATGGTCACGCCAGGGTGTGATCACGCCAGGGTGTGATCACGCCAGGGTGTGGTCACACTAGGGTATGATCATACGCCAGGGTGTGGTCACACGCCAGGGTGTGGTCACGCCAGGGTGTGATCACGCCAGGGTATGATGACGCCAGTATGCCGTTATTGTGATAATGCGCCGGCGAGCTGGGTGGCGTCAGCTGCTCAGTGTTGCCGGGCAGAACGTGCGGCGACGAGACCGTTGTATCTGTCGACCTTGCAGCCGAGAATGAGCCGGGTGAGGCGACGAGCGACCGGCCGTCCTCGAGTGGCCTGTTGCCGGGAGTGAGCCGGGTGAGGCGACTAGCGACCGGCCGTCCTCGAGTGGCCTGTTGCCGGGAGTGAGCCGAGTGAGGCGACGAGCGACCGGCCGTCCTCGAGTGGCCTGTTGCCGGGAGTGAGCCGGGTGAGGCGACTAGCGACCGGCCGTCCTCGAGTGGCCTGTTGCCGGGAGTGAGCCGGGTGAGGCACGAGCGACCGGCCGTCCTCGAGGCGACGAGCGACCGGCCGTCCTCGAGTGGCCTGTTGCCGGGAGTGAGCCGGGGGGAGGGACGAGCGACCGGCCGTCCTCGAGTGGCCTGTTGCCGGGAGTGAGCCGGGTGAGGCGACTAGCGACCGGCCGTCCTCGAGTGGCCTGTTGCCGGGAGTGAGCCGAGTGAGGCGACGAGCGACCGGCCGTCCTCGAGTGGCCTGTTGCCGGCCAATATTCAGTCGAAGGGGGACTCGGTTGGGTTGAGAGATATGTGTCACAGATTGTCGCTCCGTGTGAGGAGTTGCTGTGCGGAGTCGCGTTCGCCGTGGTTGTCTCGACGGGAGTGGCTGTTTGCTCGTGGTGACGCGTGCAGGCACGTGTGCCTGGGCCGCACGTGGTCTGACTCGACCGCACGTGGCGTGACTCGACACGCTGACGTGGCGTCTGTCGCCGGTCACCCTTCCTGTTTCTGATGACGTGGCGTGTGTCACTGGTCACCCTTCATGTCTCTGATGACGTGGCGTGTGTCACTGGTCACCCTTCATGTTTCTGATGACGTGGCGTGTGTCACTGGTCACCCTTCATGTCTCTGATGACGTGGCGTGTGTCACTGGTCACCCTTCCTGTCTCGGCTGACGTGGCGTCTGTCGCCACAGCAGTCTGGCAGCAGCAGCAGTAGTAGCAGCAGCAGCAGCAGCAGCAGCAGCAGCAGCAGCAGCAGCAGTCATGTACGACGTCCTGAGCAGTCCCGTAGCACCAGCAGCAGGCTGGTCAGAACAGTCCCGACTTGTGCTAACGCCTGAACAGTCAGGCCCGTACTGGTGTCCCGAGCAGACCGTCCGTACTGCGTCCTGAGCGTCACGTGCTTGCTAACGTCTGAACCGTCACGTCCCGTATTGACGTCTAACAGTCACGTCCTGAACAGTCACGTCCTGTACTGACGTCCTGAACAGTCCCGTCCTGTACTGACGTCCTGAACAGTCCCGTCCTGTACTGACGTCCTGCACTGATGTCATCCAGGACAATCTACCCTATACGTCTTATCCTGATCCAGGTGCATTGTCGGATCCAGAAGGGGACGGGCCACTGGAGTATTTGATCCCACCCCTCTCCTCCGTCGGAGAACGGTGCCCCCTAAGCGAGAAACGGCTCGTCATCGGAAAGGCCCGACTGTACCCGTCGTTTTGTTTAAGCTGAAGGCACCCCTCTGGCAAGCTCGAGTGCACCCTTGTGCCGAGATTTGCAGCGAAAGGTCCACCTGCACCCCACCCGTTCCCAATGTTCGTGATCAGCGGGCTCCTGGCAAGTGGCGCTCCTGGGCGAGTGCCTCTCCTTCTCCCGATGGCAACTTCAGTCCTCCAATCGCGAGGCGCTGTTGGTTGGATTGGTTGGTTGTCCTCCATTGGCAAGGCGCTGTTGGCTGGTGGGCTGGCTATGCCGGCGGTGCCGTGTTGTTGTACAGTGGTGGTGCGGCACAGCTCGCCTTTCTACAGCTGCATGCCGGTTCTCCTTGGGTGATTGCCGGCGCTCTGACCTGCGGTTGGCATGCGGCGGTCGGGTAGAAAATTCAGATGCGGTCGAGTGCCACTGCGAGCGCCTGGTGCATATCGCAGGTGGTGTGAGACCGCCTGTGTGGCAGGGACACGACCATGGCGGCGTCAGGGGCGTGGTCAGCCGGTGGGCGGTGCTAGCGGGCGTGGTCAGGGTCAGGGTCAGGAGACACCTTGCATATGCTTTTGAAAGGCGCGTATGATTTGAGAAACCTTGCATGTGCTCACCCATTTATTTCCATTATGAACCCCGAAGTCTATGTGAGTACGGTGGGTTATACGGAGTTCGAAGTCCCTCGAGTTATTCCCCAGGTTATGTTGGCGAAGTTCTCGCTCAGGTCTGCCGATTGGCGGTGGCGATGGGGTCTCGTGAGCTGTCCGTCTCGTAACCGCAGGGTCACGGTCCGACGACGCCAACTTTCGCCCTCCACTGGCCGTGCGGCGGTGACGATGGGGTCTCGTGAGCTGTCCGTCTCGTAACCGCAGGGTCACGGTCCGACGACGCCGACCTTCGGCTCGCACTGGCCGTGCGGCGGTGCGTTTTGTCCTTTTTGTTAACAGGGGCGAAGAAGCCTCCACTGGCCGTGCGGCGGGCGATGGGGTCTCGTGAGCTGTCCGTCTCGTAACCGCAGGGTCACGGTCCGACGACGCCGACCTTCGGCTCGCACTGGCCGTGCGGCGGTGCGATGGGTCGATGGGGTCTCGTGAGCTGTCCGTCTCGTAACCGCAGGGTCACGGTCCGACGACGCCGACCTTCGGCTCGCACTGGCCGTGCGGCGGTGCGATGGGGTCTCGTGAGCTGTCCGTCTCGTAACCGCAGGGTCACGGTCCGACGACGCCGACCTTCGGCTCGCACTGGCCGTGCGGCGGTGCTTGGTTTGCCCCTTTTGCAACCGGAGGGCGGGGGTCCGACGGCGCCGCCTTCGCCTCGCACTGGCTGCGGCGGTGCGATGGGGTCTCGTGAGCTGTCCGTCTCGTAACCGCAGGGTCACGGTCCGACGACGCCGACCTTCGGCTCGCACTGGCCGTGCGGCGGTGCGATGGGGTCTCGTGAGCTGTCCGTCTCGTAACCGCAGGGTCACGGTCCGACGACGCCGACCTTCGGCTCGCACTGGCCGTGCGGCGGTGCGATGGGGTCTCGTGAGCTGTCCGTCTCGTAACCGCAGGGTCACGGTCCGACGACGCCGACCTTCGGCTCGCACTGGCCGTGCGGCGGTGACGATGGGGTCTCGTGAGCTGTCCGTCTCGTAACCGCAGGGTCACGGTCCGACGACGCCGACCTTCGGCTCGCACTGGCCGTGCGGCGGTGCGATGGGGTCTCGTGAGCTGTCCGTCTCGTAACCGCAGGGTCACGGTCCGACGACGCCGACCTTCGGCTCGCACTGGCCGTGCGGCGGTGCGATGGGGTCTCGTGAGCTGTCCGTCTCGTAACCGCAGGGTCACGGTCCGACGACGCCGACCTTCGGCTCGGCTGCCGCGGTCCGATGGGGTCTCGTGAGCTGTCCGTCTCGTAACCGCAGGGTCACGGTCCGACGACGCCGACCTTCGGCTCGCACTGGCCGTGCGGCGGTGACGATGGGGTCTCGTGAGCTGTCCGTCTCGTAACCGCAGGGTCACGGTCCGACGACGCCGACCTTCGGCCGTGCGGCGGTGTGATGCGACACGGACAGTCAGCTTCCTCAGCCAGTCCGGGGCTCCTCTCTGAGCGGGCTGTCGATAAGTGGCGCACGGCGCCCCGCGCGGCACGGCCGGCACGACTGACCTGGCGGTCAATACGGCGGCGCGGCCGCGGCCGCCGCCGGCCGCCGGGTCGGGTCAATACCACGTGTGCGGCGGCTAGGTCGGGGCCGGGCCGGGCCGGAGCGAGAGGTCGCCGGCGACGGCTGAGTGGACGCCGGCGTCCCTGTAGAGGGGACCTGTGGCACCGTCCGTGCCGGTGCCATAGATCGCCAACGACGGCTGAGTGGACGCCGGCGTCCCTGTAGAGGGACCTGTGGCACCGTCCGTGCCGATGTCATATGACGCCGGCGTCTAGAGGGGACCTGTGGCACCGTCCGTGCCGATGTCATATGTCGCCGGCGTCCCTGTAGAGGGGACCTGTGGCACCGTCCGTGCCGATGTCATATGTCGCCGGCGTCCCTGTAGAGGGGACCTGTGGCACCGTCCGTGCCGATGTCATATGTCGCCGGCGTCCCTGTAGAGGGGACCTGTGGCACCGTCCGTGCCGATGTCATATGTCGCCGGCGTCCCTGTAGAGGGGACCTGTGGCACCGTCCGTGCCGATGTCATATGTCGCCGGCGTCCCTGTAGAGGGCGTGGCACCGTCCGTGCGATGTCATATGTCGCCGGCGTCCCTGTAGGGGACCTGTGGCACCGTCCGTGCCGATGTCATATGTCGCCGGCGTCCCTGTAGAGGGGACCTGTGGCACCGTCCGTGCCGGTGCCATAGATCGCCGACGTCCCTGTAGAGGGGACCTGTGGCACCGTCCGTGCCGATGTCATATGTCGCCGGCGTCCCTGTAGAGGGGACCTGTGGCACCGTCCGTGCCGGTGTCATATGTCGCCGGCGTCCCTGTAGAGGGGACCTGTGGCACCGTCCGTGCCGGTGTCATATGTCGCCGGCGTCCCTGTAGAGGGGACCTGTGGCACCGTCCGTGCCGATGCCATAGATCGCCGACGACGGCTGAGTGGACGCCGGCGTCCCTGTAGAGGGACCTGTGGCACTGTCCGTGCCGGTGCCATAGATCGCCGACGTCCCTGTAGAGGGGACCTGTGGCACCGTCCGTGCCGATGTCATATGTCGCCGGCGTCCCTGTAGAGGGGACCTGTGGCACCGTCCGTGCCGGTGTCATATGTCGCCGGCGTCCCTGTAGAGGGGACCTGTGGCACCGTCCGTGCCGGTGTCATATGTCGCCGGCGTCCCTGTAGAGGGGACCTGTGGCACCGTCCGTGCCGATGCCATAGATCGCCGACGACCATGTGGCTGTCCGTGCCGTGCAAGTCGCCGGCGTCCCTGTAGAGGGGACCTGTGGCACCGTCCGTGCCGGTGCCATATGATCGCCGGCGTCCCTGTAGAGGGGCCTGTGGCACCGTCCGTGCCGATGTCATATGTCGCCGGCGTCCCTGTAGAGGGGACCTGTGGCACCGTCCGTGCCGGTGTCATATGTCGCCGGCGTCCCTGTAGAGGGGACCTGTGGCACCGTCCGTGCCGATGTCATATGTCGCCGGCGTCCCTGTAGAGGGGACCTGTGGCACCGTCCGTGCCGATGTCATATGTCGCCGGCGTCCCTGTAGAGGGGACCTGTGGCACCGTCCGTGCCGGTGTCATATGTCGCCGGCGTCCCTGTAGAGGGGACCTGTGGCACCGTCCGTGCCGGTGCCATATGTCGCCGGCGTCCCTGTAGAGGGGACCTGTGGCACCGTCCGTGCCGATGTCATATGTCGCCGGCGTCCCTGTAGAGGGGACCTGTGGCACCGTCCGTGCCGCACGTCGGCGGACCCACCGTCCGTGCCGATGTCATATGTCGCCGGCGTCCCTGTAGAGGGGACCTGTGGCACCGTCCGTGCCGATGTCATAGTCCCCGGCGTCCCTGTAGAGGCCGCGGGGGCCTGTGGCACTGTCCGTGCCGGTGCCATAGATCGCCGGCGTCCCTGTGATGTGACCTGTGGCACCGTCCGTGCCGGTGCCATAGACGCGCGTCGGTCCGCGCCGGCGTCCCTGGAGATGGGACGTCGGCGGATCGGACCTCAGGGCGGTCACCAGCCCCAGTGGCCGCGGGCGGCGGCCGCTGGGGACCCCCGGCCGGATGTGCGTGGGAGCGGCTGATGACGCGCGTCGTCCGCCAACCAATGGGATCGCCGGCAGGGCCACGGGTCCGACTGTGACGTAGTTGTGACCTAGTCTGACTGCGACATAATGTGATTGTGACATAGACTGACGGTGATATAGTGCTGTTCATATATCGGTGGCGTTTCCTATTGAGTGAGTGAACCAATTTTTGTGCAATTGAGATGCCCAAAGATTGTGGGAATTTCTATAGTCACAGTCTGACTGGACAGTCTCACTGTGACATAGTATGACTTGCATAGTCTGACTGTGGGATAGTCTGGCTGTGGCGTAGTCTGAATATGGCGTAGTCGCATGGTGATATAGTGTGGCTGTGACATAATGTGACGCACATGATATGACTGTGACAAAGTCTGACTGTGATATAGTGTGACTGTGACGTAGTGTGACTGTGACATAGTATGATGGTGATATAGTGTGACTGTGACATAGACTGACGGTGATATAGTGTAACTGTGACATGGACTGACGGTGATATAGTGCTGTTCATATATCGGTGGCGTTTCCTATTGAGTGAGTGAACCAATTTTTGTGCAATTGAGATGCCAAAAGTTTGTGGGAATTTGTACTGGTGCCCATTTTCAGTAATGATGACGCTTGTCATATTTGTAATAATGGTGGGGCAATGTGGCATGCTATCAATTGGGTGTACTACCAATACTACTCTTTGAGGTATGATTATTTCAATTATCGTAAATCGATCCTGCCATGTAATTGCTTGTGTTCTGCGTGTCCTCCTACCGTTGCCCTACCTGCAGTTTCTCCCTCGGCACCCTCCCCGTCTGCCTGTCGACTGTTGTCTTCACCTTCCCTTCCGCTCCATTTGCTTCCTCCTCCCGTCTGCCTCTCATTTCCTCCTGCTGGTCGTTATCCCTCCCCCCCCAATCTCACGCCTTCTTTGCCATGTTGCCTGCCCCCCCCCCGTATTTTCCTATCCTATCTGTCTGTATCGACCGTCTGCCGATGTCCCTTCCGTCACGTCGGCCGGGCCTCCTCCATGGTCCCCTCTTTTGGGCGCTGCATGACCTCTGCAGTCGATGCGCCCCTAAACCCCAATAACCAACCAACCAACCATGGTCCCTCCATCTCCGTCCGACTCGTCTCAGGCAAATCCCCGAGTGACATCGGGAAGTCGGTATGTGATGGCGAGCCAGTTGCACGCGTGTCCCCGTGTGTCTGCTCCATGCATTATCGTGCTGACTCGGACCTCGCCTGTGTGCCGCAGACGCGTCGACAAGTCCATCCAGGCGGCCGTGACGTCACACCTGCTGGCCACGGTGACGTCGTGCGACGACGAGGCCGGCGACCGCAGCGGCGAGCCGCCCTGCAAGCGGCTGGAGGCCGAGCGGTCCGGCGGCGGCAGAGGCTTCCGTCACAGTCGTGCGTCTCGTCACTCGGCCGGCAGGTGGGTCGGCGGCCGCGGCTTTGGCAGCGTGGCGCGTGGCAGGTGGGTCGGCGGCCGTGGCTTGGGCAGCGTGGCGCGTGGCAGGCGCCGTGGCTGGGCAGCGTGGCGCGTGGCAGGTGGGTCGGCGGGTAGCTGGGCTGGCAAGTGGGTCGGTTCAAGTTCAGTTATAGCGGTGTGTGCGTAGCGGAATTTCACTACGTGTAGCCCATTCTCAGAAAGACGAGAACGGATGCTTAGAAATGGTCTAGTGGCAGAGCATAGGGGACAGATAATTTCTCTTTTCACGAAGACACAAGGTAATAACCAGGAAGAAACATTGTTCCCTTTCGGGAAATGAAGCGCCACTGAGTATGATCAGCAAACACGTGGCAACCAAGCAATAAAACACCGTTTCGTGGCTTCTAGATTTCGTGTGATTGGAGACCTCATGGCTGGACAAGTTTCTACGAGCCCCAGAATGTCCAGAGACATTTCGACGTTTCGTTTTCATGGGAGACTTCGATTTTGTTTGTGCCGTTGAGTTGGCGACAGCGGTGTCCTTTGAGAACACCGCTGTGCAGGCGTGATCTGTGTCGGTGTCGGACTTGTGCCCTGTGTGAGCCCGTGTATGCCCCCCCGAACCCGTGGATGGTCGCCACAGGTGGGGTGGGCTTCCGGCGGGATGCCGGCGTTTGGCCACGCCGCACCACCCGGCCCGCTCCGCAGCAGCATCACGTGGCCGTTTGAAATACCATGACACCTGTACGTCGTGTGTCGTGTAGGTCTGTGGAGGGTCCTCGTGGTCTTCTCGGGGCAGTCGTCAGGACCGGGCCGTCACCGGCACCGGTCCGTGGAGACGACGGTCCTCGTGGTCCCCGGGGGGACGGTTGGTGGAGATTGCGACGCCTCGTGCCGGATCCGTTTAGCTGCCCCGCATGTTTGCGAATCAGCTGGCGAATCAGCTGGCGAACTCGGCACGTTTCTGTGAACCTGGTCAGTTTGAGATATGTTTTCGTGAGGCGAATTGAGCTGTCACTCGGCACCGTTTCCAAGGAAAGGCCAAAGACGCACTTCGACGTACTGGCAAGTGGCAACCAAACATATCCCCTTCACTTGCTCATTTGTTTCGAGTAACTGACTGATGTGCAGCTAAACGCTGCTATTCTTATGTCTCCCCTCACCAACGTTATTGACTCTGCCCCTGCTCTGTTGACGAAAGTGACGAAAGTCTTGTTTGCGGTCCCGGTTCGATCTGCAGCGTATCACGGACCGAACATTCCTCTTCGAACCACGCGTCTGCACCCCGGTGGCGATGCGATACACGCGTCTGCAGGCAGCGGTTGGAATCACTCTCATGGTGTGACCTTTCGCCCGGCTGGTGGCGACCGTGCGGGACGGGCGCAGGGTCGTGTGGTGGCCGCAGCTGCAGCTGGCGCCCGGCACCCACCCGGCACCCGGCTCACCGGCCGGCTGGGCAATGCGGGCCGCTGGTAGCAGCAGGGGCGGCGCCAGGAGCCACTCTTGGGAGGCGGTCCGCGTCATGGAAACGCGTCCACCGGCGGCGTGGCCGACGTCGGCAGTGACGCTCGAGTCGGGTGGATTCGCACCACGTTACCGTCGGGCCGTGGTGTGGCTTGACACGTGTGTCGTGTGACGTCACAGGTGTGTTGTGTGACGTCACAGGTGTGTCGTGTGACGTCACAGGTGTGTCGTGTAACGTCACAGGTGTGTTGTGTTGCCGTCTGGCCTGCGGCATGTCCATACGTGTGTTGTCTTGTTTTGAAAGTAGCTGAGTGCGACCACGCATTGGTGAAACCCTAGTGATAATCGCTGGAGCACCACCAATAATGCATCGTTCTAAGTACGGATAGGAAGACTAACCTCCCTGCCCCTTCACACACACCTCAGCGATATTGCCGCTCAAGTTTCCAGTGCAGGAAGTTTCAGGAATTGGAGACGCCGGTGCTCAGCTGAGTTGAGCGGCGGGACACTGGCTCTGCCACTGCATGGTCGACTCACGCGCTGTCGAGTGCGACGTGATGCTGGAGAACCGGCGGGAAGAACTCTTTCCAATCCAAATTATTGTATTTGATGTGTGTGTGTGTGTGTGCGTGTATGTAGACTCTAGGAACACCGTGTGATATCAAACCAAATGCAACACTCAGGACGTATTAAAGTATTAGAGCAATGCGACCCGTTTTCACAAGCCGGACCTCTCCCTTCTGTGTAACATTGGCCCGGTTCACGAAATTCGACTTCCTGTCGCTGCGCCCTTTGCCAGCGCCGGCACCGGCACGCTTTTTGTTGTGGTTCGGTGCACTTGCACTCGGCGGCGGCGGCGGCGGCGGCGGCGTATTTCCTGGCGGTCACCTTCATCGTACGAGTGGCGCGCGCAGCCCGCGCGGCGGCCGCCGCCGCCGCCGCCGCCTCTTCCGCCCCGCCCCTTCCCGCCGGTGCTGGCGCGTCACGTGACACGCCGGCAGCGCGTGGTCGGCCGTGCGGTGGCCCAGCGCCAGTGTTCCGCCGCCAACTCCGCCGGGCGCCGGCGTCGGCATTCGGCGATACGGTGGGTGAACAAGTGGGCTTGTGGCGGCCGGTGTGAGGTCTGCGAGTTGTGTCGAGCGGCGTGAGTTTGAACGGGTGGGTGGTCGTGGCGTATGGCGTCGTGCCGTCGGTGGCGGCGGGGACGAGCTCGACGGCGTGCGACTGGTGTGCGGACGACGGTGTGCTGCGGCGACGCGGCCCTGGCCAGGTATGGGACCGGTGTGACTTACAGCCACTATGTTATCCCAACATACTTACAGGCACCATGTTATCCCAACATAATTACAGACACTGTGTTATCCCAACATACTTACAGACACTATGTTATCCCAACATACTTACAGGCACTATGTTATCCCAACATACTTACAGGCACTATGTTATCCCAACATACTTACAGGTACTATGTTATCCCAACATAATTACAGACAATGTGTTATCCCAACATTCTTGCAAACACTATGTCATCCCAACATACTTACAAACACCATGCTATCCCAACATACTTACAGGCACTATGCTATCCCAACATGCTTACGAACAATATTGCCGTTCAAACTGACCTGGTAGGTCAACCAGTAGCCCAAGGTATACAAATCTAATATCAATGGCGAGTTCTCGTCGCGCGCTATTTTTTTTTTCTGTTACCAACACTCCTTGTTTGAAACCTTGGAGGCTCGCACCCCTCCCCAGCTGCACTGGGGAAAGTGGTAAGGTGTCGTGCCTGCGCAAGAGTTAACATAGCATTGGCACCATCGTATGGGCGCTGTTACCACCGTTCACTACTGCTCTGAGATCTACCGTGCTATTGAACTGATGTGGGTGAAGCACTTTTTCTTTTGTATTATTTTTGTATTTCCCCTACCCATTAATAGGTAGACAGAAGTGCCATTCCATACTCGTGTGACCTAGTTACATTAAATTCCAGGGATGAGAAGTAGGTCATGGTAAGCAAGTCAGGATAGGTCACACGACTCCCCGATCGTGTTTCTTGCTGGACAGATCCCTCCACCAGATATTAGTAAAACAAGATGTTCCTGAAGCCATCTTAGACAAATAGCAAAGCTAGTATCGTCGTCGAGGGCTCCAGGAAAATCTGCTATAGGTGTTAATGGGGAGTTAATATACAACCCCTAATCTTGCATTTGTATCTCCTAAGCTATGACCACACTAAGGAGAAGAGACGAACTTAGAACCAAAAAATGAAGGCGAGAAAACACGATACAAGAAACGAGAATATCAGAATAAGACAAGCAGATCACCATGCATAGCACATCATTGTCACTGACATTCATTGCCAACCTTGACATATGTGCTGCTCCATTGGCTAACTGTGGCTGTGGTCGGCAGCAGTTATGTACGGCGCCGGACCAAGGGTTGTCGGCTGGGATCTCAATTGCGACCGGGTTTTCGGCTCGCTTGCGGAGTATAACGGCGGATGGGTGGGCGGATAGGCGGGCGGATAGGTGGGCGGATAGGTGGGCGGATAGGCAGGCGGATAGGCGGGCGGATAGGCGGGCGGATAGGCGGGCGGATAGGTGGGCGGATAGGCGGGCGGATAGGTGGGCGGATGAGTGGGCGGATAGGTGGGCAGATAGGTGGGAGATGTAAGTGGCGCCGTCAGTCGGGTAATTAAATAAAATGCCGGATATCAATACATAAAATGGCGCATATCAATAAATAAAATGTTAAAATACCAATGAAATGCTCAGAAAATCTGGGAGTAATGGTGACCGTCTGCGTGCGACGGTTTATGAAATTGATCGGCTGAGGGCGGAGGGGTATGCATGCATTATCAAAGGGTTCCCGGTATTGGTAGGTGATTGGAATTGCATACGGTCCGGTGTTGAATATAGAGGATGAGGAAAATATTTATCAAAGTGACACTGATAATGGCCCTCCAACGTAATCTTTTTTTTCTAAATTTAATCCGAGTTCTTGCTGGGGTGGCTTTATGAACCAGGGTCCTATTGCTAAGCAGAGCGTGTTGCGTGAACCCCGGCCCCACCACCCGATCCATGGATTCCAGTTCAAGGGCAGAATCTTCCGCTCCATAACACGTCACCTTGTGTTCATCTATAACTGTGCAGTGGCTGTAGCCGTTACAACAACTTGTGAGCTGAATAAAGCCCAGATAACTATTGAGCTGACACTTGAAGCCTGCCGGTGCGGCTGAGGCCAAGCCAGACGTTCGCAGAGACCAAGCCCGTTAAGAACTGACAGCGGCCGTGGCGGGCGCAGTATTTCCAGAGATTTGCACCTCCAAAGTGGTGGCACTTTTGCACTCACGGGGCTGGCGAACGGCCGGAAGGCCGAACCTGTGTGTGACTCAGTCGGTGCCCCCTCCCCGTCTACCGAGAAGGGTGGGGACACCACGCCACGAGGAGGTCGTCCACATGCGGCGAAGTGGCACGCGCCAGTGTTGTGGTGTTGCGTTTGTGGCGAGGGAACTGGTGAGAGAGGTTGTCTTGTTTTTGGTTGGTCCTGTGACACCCAAGTTGTGCCGTGCGGTTTCCTTTTTGGCCGGGAAGTTCCGAACTGTGATCGGCTGTGGCTTTGCTCCATCTGCTGCACTTTCCGGATTTTTTTGGTGTTTTTAACTTCCAGCAGATCATGTCCCGCGAAGTTCAGGGTCGGCGTTGTAATTGGCGTTTGATGGTACGCTCATGACAGGGCGTCGGAGGTCGTGGATTTTCGCATGATTCGCTGGTGACGTCACCTAGCATTTGCGTGTGTGATGATTAAATTGATATAATCGAATTGTTTAATCAGGCATTCGTACTTTCTGCTGGCATTGAACGTGGTGCAACCAGCCGCTTCTGGCATGAAAACCGGAACGTGCCGCCAGTTTTTCTGACTGAATAGCATACTCAAGCAGCGATTTATGTAAATTGATCCAGCGAAGTTCGGTAACCGCTGATTTGTGACTGACGCTTTGGTTATGGATTGTGAGTTCGGTCCCGCCGCGTAGTAGTTCGTCAATGTATTTAGAGGTCTCGCTGATGTCCCCCTCCTGGTCCATCTCGGGGCCGTCTAGCTGATCAGAGTTCATGTCTGGGAGGATTGTTGTTGGACGGGGCGCATCAACAATTGTACAACCAAGCGCACTAATCAATTCGCTGCCGATATTGTTGCCGTTACAGATGCCTTGGGGTTGATGAGTGGCTATCCAGTGATGGCGTCTAAAGCGGATGAGTTGGTTTGTGCTTTTAACACACGGATTGCCACTTCCCCGCCGTCGCAGGCCGGGAGCACATGTCTGCGGGCGTGGGGTACGGCGTTGACTCGGTGAAGATGCCTCGTCGCTTGTCGGTTGAAGATGCCTTGTCGAGGTTGCTGAGAGAAGTAGGCCACCCGCCGGCACCCTGAAGAAGCTACTCCAAATCCCCCTCCTAACAAAATTATCTTGAAGGGCTGAGGTAAAATATCATTATTGAGGATGTCTCTGAGATAGATCTGCCTACTCTTCCCTAGTCTCTTCCCCCCCCCCTCCCCCTGTGCGACACCTCACCACACTGGCGCCTTCAAGCGCACACAGAAATTAACATCACGGTTCCCCTAACGTAGATACGGACGTGGACTTTCTTATGGACGTAGATTAGATCCCGTAATATGATCTGAGCCCCTTCTGTCATGATCCTAGTTGCGCCCGTGGTTTGATCTCAGCGCGCAAGCTGCAGAGGGTGAGTGATGGTGCAGGTCGTGCTGTGGTCGTGGTCGTGGTCGTGCTGTGGTCGTGGTCGTGGTCGTGGTCGTGGTCGTGGTCGTGGTCGTGGTCGTGCTGTGGTCGTGGTCGTGGTCGTGGTCTTGATAGTGTGGTCAGTGGCAGTGTCCACGAACGGCCGGACCATCTGCAGACGGTGCAGTGTGGCAGACGGGTCTGGTCCCGCCGGTCCGTGCGTCATCCTTCCGACACGGGGGGGGCGGGCTTGATCGATGGAGCCGGCCGGGCGGCGTACTACGCCGTAATCGCGTGGCATCGCCCCCCCCCCCGCCCCCGCCCCGCACACAACTCCCGGCCGGAACGGAGGGGGGTCATTCATGGTGTAGTGGCGCTCGTGCAGCGGAGCGATCCACCCGAGGTGAGCGTGTCGGGTGATTGTGGTGTTTACCGGTGGGGTGAGAGGTGTGTGGGTGTGGGTGGGCGTGCGCTGAGGCGGGACTGGCGGGGTGTGGTGTCCATCGTGTTGTGCTCTCGGTCGAGATCCGCCACTAGTGCTGCCGACATTCGCCGTCCATGTCACCTCCTCACCCCCTCATCCATCCTTTGCTCGTCTCTGACTGTTCGCCGTGTTTTGATCTCGTGCCCTCTTTATGCTCACGAGCGTAGACGTCGCTTTGAATTTGCACAGGAAGACTCACTGAGTTATGTTCTGTCTGACAAGTCTGGCAATGTCCAACCGGGAGGACTTATCGACTTCCTTTCTGATGTACCGTTCTCGGCAATATATGCTCCTCACTGATACGCATTACATGTCGAATCAGCAGCACGATAGCACCACTTAGGCGGTGCCAACAATGGGATGCTTGGTGCTTTCTGTAACCGTATTTCGATGGCTATCTGAGTTATGGGCGCGATATGGCCAAAGTCGTCGACGCGCCCAAAAGCCCAAATAACCAACTGACGTTACTCGTCTCTGTTGGCTCTCTACTGGCGCCGGCCGACGCTGTGTGGCCGTGCGGGTGGGGGTGGGGGGGGGGGGGGGCTGCTGGCGTCACGTGACAACTGGCGACCGTGCCGCCCGCACCGCTGCCCAGACTGGCTGTCGCCCGCTGTCCCACCTGCTGTCAGCTCAACCGCATGCGTTTAGACCGGCGTTTAACACGCGCGCGGGGCGGGCCGGTATTCGGCCACCCATCCTATTTTCGCAGATGTCGCATAAACGGGCGGGGTATTGTGATGGACTCTTGTTACTGTGTTAAAAATTGATCAGCGTATCCCATGTAGCAAAAAAAAAACTAAATCCGTTGGTAGATATAAGAACTGCGGCTGTGCAAAGTCCATCGATCGTCCGACGGCCGGCCGCCGGACGTTCAAGGTCACGAAGACTTCGTCGGTGCAGTGGAGCGGCGCACTGTGGGCTATAATCCATTAAATGCGAACTTGAATCGTAAAATGAAGTTAGATGGAACAATTCAGAGGGTCCGTAATCGGACGTAGAATTCACCACGTAATTCAAATATGGCACTTATTCCTTCGTGTTGCATCATTTGTATCGGACATGACTAATCAAGCGTATGTGTTTCCCTTCGCTTCCGCACTTGAAACCTTCCTTCCTTCTTAGCCGACTACTTTGCACGGTCAGATTCTTAACCTGACAATGGTTGTACAAACGTCTTGTTGCTCGAACAATCTCGTTCCCTCTAGAGTCTGCAGGAGTCTTGATTTGATCACAACTTTTCATGTGTTTTATCGACCTATAGCCTAAAGGTATGTCCAGCGACAACAGTTTTAAATACATTTATATTGGGGAAGATTTATTTTCATGAACTGAGTTCCACGCTAAATTTATTATTAGCATGACGATTAGAATAAGGACTAAGATGAGTAATCAAATGCAGTTGTGCATATTTGCGCGAGATCATTTTGTTGTTCACTCTTACCCTGTATCATGACCTGTCAGCCTGCCATCTAAAGGCGAAAAACGTAACTCAGCAAGTAACGTTGCGGGCAAATGTCGGCACACAAATATCCGACTCCAGTAGAACTTGTAGCAGAAATAGATGGATATCCAATTGTGGAAACCTGTTCAGATTTCCGAGGCGTGGTTCAACGGCATCAAGGGACCAGGGAATTTCAGTTTTCTCGCTTCTGCGATGACAACCTCCCGAGAAACCTATTTTGGGCTTCTCTCGGCCTCTCGATTGCCGTAGCTCTAAATATATTTTATTGAAACTACATTTTCGTGTGTACATTTTCACGAGTCCAAGGCGCCGAGAACTGATTTAAGAATGTATTATCTGCAGGGGATGGGAACTGTTCGAGAATTATGCGGAGAAATAGTTGTTGTTTTGTTATACCTTACCTGGCATTGCCCCGTGAAAATGAGGATATTTCGGGTCACTCGGCGGAGGGAGCAATTGTCCCTCCAGTTAGCACGCTCTTCGAGTCCCTGCAAAGGGCTCCTTACGATCCAGCCGCGCGGGGTTTCCATACATGTGATGAGTTGTTATGCGAAGCACATCGTGTGCTTTCATCGGTCGAAAGGCACTGCCATTTTCGACCCACGAACATTTCTAGGTGTGCGGGAACGATGCTGAATGGATTTTTATCGGGATTAACCCGCGCCCAACTGGATCTCAGATCGCCCTTCGCCGATTAGGGGGATATCCGCCTCTCAGGATGTAGAACCTATGCGTCGCACATAAAATTGAACTCTAACTGAGTTTCCATACTCCCGATGAAGTACAAATTGTTTAATTTTATCAAATACATTCCTACCGTTTTAGCGTGCTCAAAGATCCACGTAGTACTCAGGCCACAGTGTCGATGTAACTTGACTTCAAATTCATCTGTGAAATAAGACAATTCGATCGTTTCTCAAATTTTACCCCGATAGATATTGCATTCAGTGTATTGCAGTCCAGAAAACAGCAGAAACTCAACCAAAGCTGAACGATTCCAAAACAGTGCCCTTCCCCGAGGTCAATGACCTTGATCTGAATAGAAATCCTGAGACAATAAATCTTGTATTTGGTCCCCTAAGACATGCGTTCATTCCGCAAAGGTTCCAAGAGATAGGTCCACAACTGCAAGCTGTATTATTCCTGAGACATTTTTCCAGGATTGACTCTGGGGTAAAGTTTTTCTCCCGCAAAACATGTGCAAAGAACGTTAAAAAGGTGCTGAAAATGTCAACGTGATACAGACTGCAGTTATCTGGCTACCTTGGAGGCAGGGTGAATATCTGCCCCACACTCGATTTCTACCCCTATTGCACTAGCAAATGTCACTTACTCATTCACACTAATGCCAGATTCTGTTTCACCATGCTTTTCGTTCCAGAATACCAATTTTCATAGCTGTGGCAATGACCTTTGAATAAAGTCCGCTTTTGAATGCCATCTGACCCACCGTGCGGCCGCAGCGCAGCCTATCCCAATAACGGGTTATGATTTAGTGCGGCGTATATATTCGGTAGGCTACCCGGGCTACCGTACGAATGGTTAACCCTCCCTGTGGAGATGACAGGTGTATGGTGAGGCGACTGGTTACACCTCCCTGTGGTATTGACAGGTCTGTGGTTAGGCGACTGGTTACGCCTCCCTGTGGTATTGACAGGTCTGTGGTGAGGCGACTGGTTACGCCTCCCTGTGGAGATGACAGGTCTATGGTGAGGCGACTGTTACACCTCCCTGTGGTATTGACAGGTATGTGGTGAGGCGACTGGTTACGCCTCCCTGTGGAGATAACAGGTCTGTGGTGAGGCGACTGGTTACACCTCCCTGTGGTATTGACAGGTATGTGGTGAGGCGACTGGTTACGCCTCCCTGTGGTATTGACAGGTATGTGGTGAGGCGACTGGTTACACCTCCCTGTGGTATTGACAGGTATGTGGTGAGGCGACTGGTTACACCTCCCTGTGGTATTGACAGGTCTGTGGTGAGGCGACTGGTTACACCTCCCTGTGGTATTGACAGGTCTGTGGTGAGGCGACTGGTTACGCCTCCCTGTGGAGATGACAGGTCTATGGTGAGGCGACTGGTTACACCTCCCTGTGGTATTGACAGGTCTGTGGTGAGGCGACTGGTTACACCTCCCTGTGGTATTGACAGGTATGTGGTGAGGCGACTGGTTACGCCTCCCTGTGGAGATGACAGGTGTATGGTGAGGCGACTGGTTACACCTCCCTGTGGTGTTGACAGGTCTGTGGTGAGGCGACTGGCTCAGGTTTGGAGCACATCCTATGTACCCCCTGTATGTACATCCTGTGTATGCAGGTGCTATATCCGTGCAATGCACACTCTTCATCCTAACACTTCATTAAATTATAGTTAATCACCATCACCACTACATCGTTTGTATAGCGTCAGCTGACATGTGCGTTAATTGTTCCGTTGCTTTGAGGAAGTTGCTGATTGCACGGGTAGCGTTCGGGAAGTGTGTTCTGCCGGTTGGTGATCTCGGAATACTACAGGCAGCTTCGGCTGGCTGCCGGCGGTGACAGTCTGCTGCTCGAGGAGGCACAGGGGTCACTTGTTGTGGCCGGCAGTGACCGTGCTGGTGTCGCTGCTGTGGCGAGTCAGTGTCCTTGGTAAACACAGCGGACCCGGTGGCTCGAATGTGACCGCGCGACACGTCCTACTCCCACTCCCAATCCTAGCTTGGTGGCAGAGCACAGAGGGATCGTCAGAGCAGATATATCATCATTTGTACAACGGATCAAGGCTGGCGAGATACTGGGCCAAAATCCACGTTGCATTCGGTCCGGTAATTTGAAATGGTGTATGTCAAAGGTCGATTTCTCTGCGGTTGAAACGATGTCGATTCCTCAACGTAGAACGCTGTCACGTCGCACTTCGAATTTGTCATTGCGCCTCGGACCGTACCATTTTGGCAATGTATATGATTGTGCAAACAGCGCTAATCGTAGCCGGCAAAACTTGGCTGACAGGCCACGTTTTGCAATGTTGTGCACACCTGCGTCATACTGCAGTCATACCGTGTCTCACGAGTGTGTGATAGTCTAAACGTCGCTGTGTGGCCACCTGCTACACCTCTAGCAGTTAGCCACACCCGTGCTAGTTCACTTTGGGCGCTGCACGACGGTGGCAGCTGTGCTCCCGAACACCCAAATGGCCAACTGCAAGTGGTGCCGTGCCGCCTGTCACCAGTTCGATGTGCGAGCGTCACAGCCAAAGCGGCCGACTGCTCAGCGGCTCCGACACCAGCCACGCTCGGCTGCGCCTGTCGTGCCCGCCCCCGTATTCCCGCCATTTCGCGTGACGCGGCGCCACGTGCGTTCGCGCGGAATGTCTGGGAGCGGCTGGGCGGCACCAGGCGCGCCGAGCGTGCGGTACGGCCGCCGCACAAGTGGCACTGTGTTGGTCGCCAGCTGGGCACTGTGTTGGTCGCCAGTTTGGCATTGTGTTGGTCGCCAGCTTGGTATTGTGTTGGTCGCCAGCTTAGCACTGTGTTGGTCGCCAACTTGGCACTGTGTTGGTCGTCAGCTTGGCACTGTGTTGGTCGCCAGCTTGGCACTGTGTTGGTCGCCAGCTTGGCATACTTTTCAGGCGGTCTAGGTATACTCTAGGTATACTTTTCAGGCGGTCTATGGAATACTCTTGAAGTGCCTGAAGATTGGAGAAATGCAAATGTAGTTCCAATTTTCAAAAAGGGAAGTAGGAAGTGTGTAGGGAACTACAGGCCAGTCAGGCCTCAATAGTTTGCAAGGTACTAGAAAATCTGGTTAAACAGAATGTTCAGATTCATCTTGATAGGCACAATCTTTTAAGGGATACTCAACATGGATTTCGATCTCGAAGGTCTTGTTTAACTAACCTTTTGGAGTTCATGGAGTATGTTACTAAAGAAGTAGACCATCAAAGCAGGATGGATGTTGTATACTTGGACTTTAGCAAAGCTTTTGATAAAGTTCCACATAGGAGGCTAATTCATCAACTACAGCAACATGGGATTGTTGGAAAAGTTCTAGGTTGGATTGAAGCATGGTTGAGGGGAAGGAAACAAAGGGTAATGTTAAATGGATGTAAATCTGATTGGAAGGATGTTCTGAGTGGAGTACCACAGGGTTCTGTTCTAGGGCCACTTCTCTTTATCATCTTTGTGAATAACATTGAGGTGGGGCTGAGGAATAGAGTGTTCAAATTTGCTGATGACATCAAGCTGGTAGGAGTGGCAAACAGTTGTGATCAATCTAGTAATATTCAACGAGACTTGGAGGACTTAAAAAAGTGGGCTGATCAATGGCAGATGTCATTCAACTATGACAAGTGTAAAGTTATGCATCTGGGGTCTGGAGGTGAGACTTTCAGATATACAATGGGAGGGAGGGAACTGGATGTTATTGAAGAGGAAAGGGACTTAGGTGTGTTGGTTTCAAAAGACCTTAAAGCAGAGAAACAATGTAGCTCAGCTAGGAACAGGGCACTCAGAATGCTGGGACTCATTAATAGAAGTGTGACATATAAGAGCAAGGAAGTCATGAAAAAACTGTACTTAGCATATGTTGCGACCCCACTTGGAATATTCTGTGCAAGCTTGGAGCCCCTACCTAGAAAAAGATATAGACAAGTTAGAAAGAATGCAACGCAAAGCAACTAAACTCATCAGTGGAATAGGTAGCTTATATTATGGAGAAAGGCTTGTGGCATTAGATATGTACTCACTCAAGTATAGGAGATTAAGGGGGGACATGATTGTAATGTACAAAATTGTTAAAGGATTAGATCAGGTCAATTTAAATGGTGCTCTTCAGTTTAAAGTATCACACAGGGGTCACCAATTCAGGTTAGACAAGTTGAGGTGTAGGACAGTTAAGCGACAACAGGTCTTCAGTCAAAGGGTTGTTGATCAGTGGAATGGGCTGCCTGCTGATGTTGTGGGGAGTTCCTCATTGAATGTATTTAAAAGTAGGGTGGACAAATTTTTTAGACGGGAAAATCTTGTTTTTGAGTTCTAATGTGGATGGATGGGGTGAGGTTTATGTTAAGTGTGCATGGCACAGACCCTTTAAGCAGGGGCTATGGTAGCACAATGGGTATGATGGGAGGAGCTTGCAATTGTTGAGGGCGTTATGCAATAGCAAGTGGATGATGCTAGATAGGCTGGGATATATAGCTTCCTAGGAACTTGGGATAAGGGATTGATTGTGGTGAGAATATGTAAATTTCTAGTACCCTTTCTAGATAGGCTTAACCCAGATGGGCCCCTGTGGCTCTTTTTAAGCCTTAACACTTTATGACTTTATGGCATAGAGTTGGCCGCCAGCTTGGCACTGTGTTGGTCGCCAGCTTCTGTGTTGGTCGCCAGCTTGGCACTGTGTTGGTCGCCAGCATTGGCATAGAGTTGGCCGCCAGCTTGGCATAGAGTTGGCCGCCAGCTTGGCATAGAGTTGGCCGCCAGCTTAGCTCTGTGTTGGTCGCCGGCTTGGCGTCAATAGCAGCCGCTAAGCTGGTCGGATCTCGCGGCCGGAGTGAAATCGTTCGAGCCGTTCGGTTAAACCTGAGCAGATTTCGACATTTGCTGGAAAGGCCACTGTTGGTTCAGACCGGACTCGCGTGTGCACCTGTTATGTGCAGGTTCGCGTGTGCACCGGCTAATTTGGCGATTGTTTGGCGGTACTGCGGGGCCGTCGCCAGTGGATCGTGTCTGGATGCACGAAGCCGCTCCACAGTCGTGTTGACTCGGTGCCTTTTCCAGACCGGACTGGCTGCCGCCACGACAGACACAGTCCATAGCCCATTGCCAGCCCTCTATAGGTTCGTCCAGCTAATCGTTTCTGTTGGCATGTCCACTGTCCGACTGTGTGCCAGCTTTCTTTCTTTCTGACCCCCTATCGGTCTGTCGAGCTCCCCCTCCCGGTTCCTGCCATCATGTCGGTGTGTCGAGCTCCCCGTACCTGGACCCATGTCGGTGTGTCGAGTTCCCCATTTCTGGCCCCATGTTGGGCTCCCCGTTCCTGGTCCCGGACTATGCCTGCGTGGTCCGGCCCTCTGTCGGTCGGAAGGCGAACTACATGTTCCCTGCGATGCCACCCGCCAATGCCGCCTCGCGCGCTGATTGGCTGCTGTGGCATGACGTCATCGCGAATGCTACCTGTGCGGCCGGCGCGAGTTGTCTGCAGTGACCGTCGGCGAGTGGTGTGTGGTTGTGTTGGGTCGGTTCCGCACGAATGTGAGGTGGTGCGCGTACGTTTGGCCGAAAAGTGCGCATGTGCTGTGACCACGGTGAAGCTGCAGTGGTACGCCTGACGGAGTGCGGTTGTCTTCATACTTAGCACACCAGCACTTGTGTCCGGATATGATTGACCTTCTGGGATTGTCATTCGCACATTCTCTGTGGTAAGTTGGCCACCGATTTCTGGTGCGTGCGTTAGTTTGTGCTCTTTTTCCCACTGCTACTCATGTCGTTCGATTAGAACTTGTTTCATTTTGTTAAATTAGGCGCTTCGGCCTCCTAAGACCGTTCAGAACTTGCTGAGTGGTATGTTCTTGGGGACATGTATCCCCATTTAGTCAATGCGCATAGGATGATGAGTTTTGACCCGCACGATGCCAACGTTTTTGCTCATCGAACAGGCGTCCAGTGAATGCGCCAACCTGTTGGAACACACGGGTCTCGCTATTCTAAAGCCCCGGATGGGTGTGCCCACCCGAAGACGGTGAGCCGGTCTAATCCGCCGTCGCGCACGCGATCGGCCGGCACCTGTAGTGGGCGGCGCCAGCGACAGACACGTGCTGCCCGCTCCGGTCTGTGTACGTTGGCGAGCCGGGCCAGCTGCCGCCGCCGTCAGAACGTGTCGCGACTTGGTGGGCGCGAGACGACCGGCCGGCCGGCCGGTCGGCGGCCCGGCCCGGGGCCTAGTGTGTCCGGCGGTCGGTAGATGGCAGCACGGTCGGGTAGGTCACGGCCGCTCCCACGGCCGGTCGGCTGGTGTTAAATGGCTCCGGACATTCGCGGATCCCGGCGGATGGCGGGGAGCAAAAACTGTCATTCAACAAGTTTGGCATAATTTGCAGTGTGCCGAGTGCATGCAATTTCAATTTAGGTGACCTTGGTCAGCTATGAGGGTGCAATTATTTTTCAAAGCTTTTTTTGACTTGTATGAAGCCTCGTATGACTTCACTGGACAATACAGTATGTTACACATTTGTCCCTAGTAGGTTTCAAATTGTGAAAATTTTGTGTCGGATCCAAGGATGCAATTTCTACAACTGAATTTCTCGCTTGCAGACTTGACCGATTTTCACTCACCACCACGAAACAATTAAAATTTATTTTTGGTATATGGCAAATGATTGGGGTTTTGACATTTGCGACCCTGGATTAGGTTAAAGGTTACCAAAGTTTTCAAAGCAGAGTTTTTGTCTTACAGGCGTGACGAATCGAACAAACTATGCAATTGTTGCAGTTTAAATTGTTCACATGTCAAGTTTTGCACACATTTTACCTCCGAAGGCCAAATATAGAGCTTGGGCATGGTTTGGTTACGTTAATTTGTTTCGATTGAAAAGTTTGACGGTAGAAATCAAACTGACAAGAATGTTATTAAAAAGGAAGTTTGGCTAAATTATGTCAAGTTAGGTTAGGACAACCTAATGTGGTTGGGAGGGTTCTGCGAACACTCCCAACCACATTTATAGCCTAATGTGGCTGAGAGGGGTACCCCTCTCAGCCATTTTACATGACAGCCAGAAACACGACCGACGTGGTACCGCCGTGAGCCCCAACGGAATTTCGAATTGATGCGCGCTTGTACTTTGCCGACAGTGTCGGATTTTGCCATGGGTGGATCAAGGAATTGTCACGAGGGGGCACTTGCCTGGGGGACGCCGCTGCGAAGATACCTAGAGGGGTAGCTTTTCCTTCAGAGGGGCGCCTCTGGCGGAAAAAAAAATCGTGGGAGACTGGTACACTCCCGGCTGGTACCCACCCAGTGGCACAACTGGTACACTCGGATCTCCCGGAAGGATGTGCCGGATCTCCCGGAAGGATAAGGAGGGTCACCTTCGCCCTTTCCCTCTTTGGACCTGTCTGCCCCCCACCTTCTCTGGTAACCATGACTGGGATCCCGGGTTTGTTATGGGGGAGGTCTGGACCCCTAGTTTGGTACCCTGCTGATGTTAATTTGTCATTTTCCCTACTCAACCTGAAAGTATGCGTTCAAAGTAAGGACTTCGCCCCCTCGCTCCATGAGAGATCTCCAGCCCTGTTTGTTACGCTACTATGCAGTCTGATCGACATGCTACAGAGTGCTACCATTTGCCGGTTGTCCGACCATTTTTTACATGGCGAATTTCCTGTCGCGAATGCCTTCATTTCACACTAGGACAATTACCGAACGGTCAATCATAAACCAATAAAAAAAGAACGGCAAGGTTCTTTGATCAATTCTGTGTCGTGGAATACCGATGCAAACCATCCGCAATCGTTGAATCAATTGGAAAAAGGCAAACACGAAATGCGTGCCCCGGACTTCTACAGGCGCACGGCCTGAAACCGATATCTTGCCTGCGTACCATATTTGTCGAAAGCGTACGGGCGCTGGCACGATCGTGCCATAGTGGTAGCGCTGGAGAAAGAGGTACGTACGGAACATGTCAGTTTTTAGAACCAAAAATTGTAATCTTCAGATGAAAGTTATGTGAAATGAGAATTAATTTGTTTGTACAATATCAGTTCGTACGCCGAATAACGGACCGTTCCTTTACTATAATGAATATAAATTGTCTGTAAAAAGTAAACTTACTTTACGTTATGCTAGCCACTAACTTGTATACCATATGCATTGTTATTATACCAGATATACCAAACAATAGCAAATGTCCGCTGTAAAACCGCCTCTTGTGCGCCTGCTCGTCTTCCTCGCAGTCGTGCATGCCCTGATGCAAGTCTTCACACCCGGGGATCGTCCGCTGCGGTCGTCCGGCCGGCCATCAGCGCAGGAGCTGTGGCGAACCGGATGACCTTGGAGTCTGCCCCGTGGCCGGTCACCAGCTGACCTAGTGATTACCCCGGGCGTCCGCCCACGCCGGACCCGGCGTGGCAGACGCGCGCCCGGAGCGCGGCGTCGCGGGAGCAGAGGGGCGCGTATTGTCGCGGTGGCCGACTGCGGGTCACAGTAGACTGTACCGTCACGGTGACCGACTGCAGGTCACAGTAGACTCGTGACGTTTGTTTGTTTGTTTATTTAACACATCATAGCACACATATAGCATGGACAATTTAGCGATTGACACGAAAGACCAAGTTGGTCTTAAATCTAGGTGCCTCTCGCAACAACGTCTTCAACCAATAAAACTCTTGACCACCGACACGGTGCGACAATCGCTACCCGCCCCCGCCAGCACGCCCCGTGCCACACAAAGCATGCACTGATACGTGCGGTACCCAGCACTGTGCCTGCACCCGGTAGCACCTGGTTAGTTCCGAATGTTAGTTTGCTGTGTAAAAGCGTTTTGTGTTCACGAGAACGTCTGAAATGCTAATGCAGCACATTGCTCGAGGCGACGGCACACACGCGTGCCGTCGCGGTGACCGACTGCGAGTCTGTCGCCAATGTTGGCGCGCTATTCCACTTTGGCGCCATGCTGGTCTGTGACGTCAGCACCACGCTGATGGTGTGGCGGGCGGTGGAGGTAGCCGCACGAGCGGACACCTGCGGCTCGTGCCGGGCCGGCGAGTCACGCAGCTCCTCGGGTCGTGTGGCCACGTGGCACTGTCAGCTGACTGGGGTGCACGTGCACGAGAGCGTGGCGGGAGTGTACGCCGGGCGACAAGGCCACTCGAGTGTGTGTGATGCGCAACACAGACCGCGCACTATTCGGCCGATGTAGCGGTTGAGACACACCTGTGCGTTATCGCGCCAGGTGGAGCTCTAATGGTGCCACTGTTGCATCTGTGCTGGCTGCTCGAGTCGGGTGATGCTGACGCTATTCTTACGGCACTGCACAGAGGTTGATGTGCACTCTGAGTCACACGATGCCACTTTGCGTCACACGACATGGTCTGCGTCACACGACATGGTCTGCGTTACACGACATGGTCTGCGGCGGTCAAGGTCAGCTGTTCTTGTGATGCCGGTATATTCGGGCTGCGATGATACGTGAAGTGTGGTCGACGGAGCACGATGCTTTTGTTTCGTTTTTTTTAAAAGGAATATTGTCGGAATTCTTGCATCGGTGGCTTATTGGTCAGCGTCGTATTGTCAAGCACAGCTTGTTGCGCAAACCCTGGCCCACCACCTGATCCATGAATTCCAGTTTGACGGCAGAATTTCGACCGAAAGTTTAACGTGCCGTCAATGGTTACACTCACACGGCTTACACGACCTCCCCGGTGGCTCGTCCCCGGCCTTATCGGGCCAGTTGCAAACTGACACTCCCAGTCGGAGATTAAATGTGAGCGCGTGAAGCGGCTCGAACCTGTCTTGCCAGGATATGGAAGAAGAGTGAAGGCCAGCACTCGAACGAGCTGAGCTACCGAGGCGGTTCCGCCAGTTCCTCCATCGATAGATGGCGATAAGATGTCGTATTTTTCGTCCATGAACCCGGGTTCGAATCCCACCAATACCGAATGACTCCGATGTATGCGTCTCAGCAGGGTTGTTAACAGATCGATGTCCTTGTGAGGAAGCGGAAGACAGCTGGTCAAAGCGTTGTGTTCCATAGAACGCATTCAACGAGGACAATAGTATGTGAATGTCTCATCGCTGGCATTTCCAGGCGGACCGGACCGTGGCGGCTGATGGGGGTATGTGTTTCCAGGCGGACCGTAGCGGCTTACAGGCGTCTGTATTTCCAGGCTGACGTCCGTGTGACGACCGACTGGTCTGGTGTTGCAGGGCGTCGTACCCAGGCTGACAGTCCGTGTGACGACTGGCTGGTCTGGTGTTGCAGGACGTCGTACCCAGGCTGACTGCCTGTGTGACGACTGGCTGGTCTGGTGTTGCAATGCGTCGTACCCAGGCTGACAGCCCGTGTGATGGCCGACTGGTCTGGTGTTGCAGGGCGTCGTACCCAGGCTGACAGTCCGTGTGACGACTGGCTGGTCTGGTGTTGCAGGGCGTCGTACCCAGGCTGACAGTCCGTGTGACGACCGACTGGTCTGGTGTTGCAGGGCGTCGTACCCAGGCTGACAGTCCGTGTGACGACTGGCTGGTCTGGTGTTGCAGGGCGTCGTACCCAGGCTGACTGCCTGTGTGACGACTGGCTGGTCTGGTGCTGCAATGCATCGTACCCAGGCTGACAGCCCGTGTGATGGCCGACTGGTCTGGTGTTGCAGGGCGTCGTACCCAGGCTGACAGCCCGTGTGATGGCCGACTGGTCTGGTGTTGCAGGGCGTCGTACCCAGGCTGACAGTCCGTGTGACGACTGGCTGGTCTGGTGTTGCAGGGCGTCGTACCCAGGCTGACTGCCTGTGTGACGACTGGCTGGTCTGGTGTTGCAGGGCGTCGTACCCAGGCTGACAGTCCGTGTGACGACCGACTGGTCTGGTGTTGCAGGGCGTCGTACCCAGGCTGACAGTCCGTGTGACGACCGATTGGTCTGGTGTTGCAGGGCGTCGTACCAGCCGTGGCCGGCCGGCCGGCAGGCGGACTGCGTGCGCCGCGCCAGCAGCCACGACGACGTGCGGGACTGGGCGGCGGCGGGGCCGGCGCCGCCTCAGGGCGCGTCACGGTCGACCGTGGCGCGCAGTCGCAGCGCCCACCAGGTGGCTGCCGAGACGGAGCCGATCACGGTGCCCTGCACGGCGTCTTTGGTGAGTGCGGCCCGGGCCGGCCGGGCCAGCGGGAACGCGTCGGGTGGACTGGAGGTCGCAAACACATTTTTGGACATTCGGGGACCGGAGAGTGGAGACCAGCCGGTGCACTGGTGTTGACGCCTTGTGCTGGGCACCACGGTGGGGGCATCTGGAGACCGGATGGTGGTGACCGGCCGGTGTGGAGGTGTCGGTCCGCCTTGCGGGGTGGCGCCAGGTGGTCCGGGTCGGGTCGGGTCAGGTTACTTCCGACATGCGACTCGGGTGGACGGTGACCGGGGAGGTACGTGTTGTGTCGGCTGTTTGGCTGGCGGGCTTTCCCGGTGATGTGCTCGGGCCCGTTTGGTGTGTACGCTGGATGCCTTGAATGCCTGGTGGCGTCAGGGGGCATTAGGGGCATGTGCCCCCCCCCCCCGCCCATGGAGGGCGCCCCTCTGCATGAACTTTCGTAGTGGCCTCTCAGGAAATCATGCTCTTTACGCAGATTTCTGAATCCGGCCCTTGGTGTCGTCTGGTTGGCTGCCGCTGGTCGAGTAGTGGTGGTTGTTTGGTGACATAGCTGTGGACGGCAAACACGGTTGGGAAAGCGATGTTTGGTAGATGGTTCATCTTTGGTAGATGTTTGTCATCGGGTACATTATGTTCTCCGAAGTGGTCTCTCTCCCCTCGTTTCGGCCCGGGACAGTTAAATTGAGTGTTTCACGTGCACTAATAGAAGGCAAAAGCTAAGACTGCGTCACATGTAATTTCATTTTTGTGTTGTGCACTGTTCCATTATTGCAAACCATAGTAAAGAGCTCTAATATTCGCTGATTTCAAATTTATGATGCGAAATAAACTATTATCGCGTTCAATATTTCCAGAATCATCCTTTGAGAAATATGCCATTCTCCTCGCGTTCAATGATTTCAAAATCATCCTTTCCAAGTCCAAGGGCAAAGTGCAAGTCCAGCCGTGGTGGTGCCAATTGGGACAGTAGGCTTCGTGTCTTGTGAATCAGTCCCCCGATCGTGACTGGACGGGTACAGTCCACATGCCGCGACCTGTGGAGTAATGCGTCCGGCCCGGCCCGCCTCTCCAGTGTGTCCAACTACGTGTCGCGACCTGTGGAGTAATGCGTCCGGCCCGGCCCGCCTCTCCAGTGTGTCCAACTACGTGTCGCGACCTGTGGAGTAATGCGTCCGGCCCGGCCCGCCTCTCCAGTGGTCCAACTACGTGTCGCGACCTGTGGAGTAATGCGTCCGGCCCGCCTCTCCAGTGGTCCAACTACGTGTCGCGACCTGTGGAGTAATGCGTCCGGCCCGGCCCGCCTCTCCAGTGTGTCCAACTACATGTCGCGACCTGTGGAGTAATGCGTCCGGCCCGGCCCGCCTCTCCAGTGTGTCCAACTACGTGTCGCGACCTGTGGAGTAATGCGTCCGGCCTGACCCTCCAGTGCGTCCAAAGTCCCGATGTTGGCCGGCGAGGCAAGAATGTAAGAACAATTCCATGTTGATATAGCATCCAAGTCTTGAGGATTATAGGCATCAAAATCGCGAGTATTTCGAGGTAATGAATCACCTGAATGCGGTTGTATTTTCATTGCATATTACAAAATAGCCAGTGAATTGTTTTTGTTACATCCTGACTCCTAACAGTTAATTTGGACACCCTGCCGCTCCTCTCCCCAAAACACGCTTTGACTTCATTCGTTTTAGCACCGATGACCCTTCCGATAATTTTTCGGCAATTCCACCTCCAGAGAAAGGGGTGCTAGCGTCGCTTCTTGGAGTCATGGTTGCACAAAGCTGCCTCTTGTAATCTCTGTTTTTCGTGTTTCTGGCTCCCATCGAGTGACTAACACAACCGACAAACGTACTTACTGTATAACCTATGCAGTTAATGCGCCTCTACCCCCCCGACAAACGTACATATCGTACCAATTGGCAGTGGCTGTGTAAAAAGCGTCGTTCAGTGTTCCCATCTGGGGTTGCGTGGCCAGTCCTGGAAGATCGAAGGTTATTGAGTCGCTGGGCTCGTTACTCTATCTTGGGCGCGTTACTGGAAGTGCTGACATTTGTTCGATGGGGGTCCGTAATGACCAGTAACTATTTCGGTGCCAGGCTGTGTGATTGTGCTGGGGCGTCGCAGAGGTCATCAAGGTCGTCAAGGCTATCTTATCATCGAGAGGCTGTGGGATGCGGTCGAGCAGGCACGAGCGTAGCGGCTTCTGCGTCGTACCGCAGGACGCAGAAGTCCGGCTTTGATTACATGCACGACAGGCGGTCAGCTTCCATGGGTTAGGTTTTCGATTGAGTGTACTTCATTGTGGTATATTACCCTGACTATATGTGGTACACTCCCATTAGCGAATCGGAACTACTGCTGCAGTATTAAAAAAAAATGTCATGACTCATGTTTCTCAGCGATTATTCGCGTTCATTCCATATGACTTGTTGGTATTGAGACGTATGCAAATATTAAAAGTGGTGCGAAAATATGAGGTCTACGATTATTTCATTGTTGTTCCTTGTTTTGACGTGTTTTATGATGGCGTCTATTCGATGCGAGTGCAACAATGTGGCCGTCTGTGGGCCTGGTCTGGTTGGTGTGTGCTATGTAGGTCTTGTGTCTGTATGTCCGTCTCCAGGCCATGTCACATTGTGTGGGCTTGTGGATGTATGTATGTGGGTGGTGACCCCGTGCTCGGCCTGCCCCAGGGATACGTGTACAGGCCACGTGGCGTTGTGTGTGTGTATGTATGTATGTGGGTGGTGACCCCGTGCTCGTCCTGCCCCAGAGCTATGTGTACACACCACGTGGCGTTGTGTGTATGTATGTATGTGGGTGGTGACCCCGTGCTCGGCCTGCCCCAGGGGTACGTGCACAGACCACGTGGCGTTGTGTGTATGTGTGTGGGTAGTAACACTGTGCTCGGCCTGCTCCAGAGCTACGACCTGCCGACGCCCTGGTCGCCCGTCTACACCGACGAGGTGGTCGAGTCGTCGTCAACCTCCAGCAGCAGCAGCGAGTGTGGCGACACGCCGCCCGCCCTGCAGGAGGTATGTCTGCACCTCTGCTCCAGGCATGGCTGGGACCAATGAGACGCACCAGTCGGTCTCAGGTGTGGCTGATTGGTCCGCCAACCTCTGGCGGCGAAGCTGATTGGTCCGCCGACCTCTGGCGGCGAAGCTGATTGGTCCGTCGACCTCTGGCGGCGAAGGCTGATTGGTCCGTCGACCTCTGGCGGCGAAGGCTGATTGGTCCGCCGACCTCTGGGGTGCATCCGGTCACCATGCTGGCAAAATCCACTTGGAAAGGCCACGTATCCCCAGACAACGCGTGTCAATTTGTTCCCGGAATTTGCAAACCACAACTGGATTTGGATTCGGAACATTTTAAATCCAGTGAGTTCAGTGCTCGGAAAAAGATCACTTGGTTCGACTTCGTAGGCACAATGCCGAGTTCGAATGGCCGTCTAACACGAATCTGTTCGACACAGAAGCTGAAGTTGTGTCGCCGTATTATTTGGATACTAATGCGGCCGTGGAGCACGTGTCGTGCGCAGGGCTGGAGACCTCACGAAACTTGGGGGTGAAAGTCCTTACTTTGAAGACATTTTCAGATTGAATTGGGGAAATGACGAATTAACCTTAGCAGGTTACCAAGCTAGGGGGTTCCAGACCCACCCCCGACCAACCCGGAATCTCCAGAACTATGTGACGTCACTGGTCCATCCGGATGACTTGTGACTGTCTGGATATACGAGGCTCGGAATGCATTGCTGAGGAACGAATGAGACATTCGGTGCGAGCAGCTGCTGTTACAGGTGTCGATCACAGTGGCGGATCCAGAGGCGGATCCAATGGGGGGGGGGGGGTCAAGTGCCGGACCCAGAGAGAGAGAGGGGGGGGGGGGGATCCGCCACTGTACAATATGCCGGTAGTTCGTCGTCTGGCATTACAATAAATAGAGAAGTCAGATGTGCCCCAAAACTCTAATGACTAATAGCAGGCGTATGGTTGCATGATCTTTCTAGCGGCCCAATTGTGGGAGTTGGAGCGATTAATTGGCTGACGATTTTGTTGGCGACATAGAACAGGGGTGTTTTATGTGACGGTCCATGTTGACTTGCCAGCGCAAAGAATGCCGTGTCCGCAAATTTATGTGGCCGAACCGGAATTGCTGCGGCCCCAACCGGTTCGGTGCGGTCCAAATATCGCGTCGCAAACACTCGCTGCAAATGGTCAGTCTGGCTGGTGGCGACTGCAGTGCGCCTGGCGCCAGAGCGGTGCGCTAACCGTGGCACGCAGGTCGGTGGAAAGCCAAGCCGATAGCCTGTCTGCCGTGTCACCAGCAGTGGCCGTGTTGGGGCGGAGCAGCGGTCGGGACTTGGGAGTGTCGTCTGTGGACGCGGCTGCCAGATTCCGTGGTTTAGGTTTCCCCGCGCCGCGTGGACTGCGTGCCGTGCCGTTACGCGTACCGAAATTCGGCCAAATATAATCGCGTCCCAATGAGCATTGCATTGTACACTCAAATAGTACTGCAATGCTGTTGTTGACGAGCAAGTGTGTTCGTGGGCAAGACCATGTTCCAATCAGTACATCACTCAATCACAAATATTACGCAATCGTTGTGAATATTTCACAGTATGATTTTCAAAAAGCTATCAATAAATATGACGATTTGTACGGTGTAGTTTGCCGACTTCCCTAGCATGTGTGCATGTTTTGTTTGTTGCGGACGAACTCATGATTTGCTCTTCGTCTGTTTAATCACTGAATCACCTGATCACTGTGCTGTTGGCTGTACTGTCGTCAAGTGATCACTGCGCCATTCGTCAACTGACCGCCAGCTGCGATGACCGCTTTGGGTATTTTGAATTTGTAGAGGTTATGACCTGTGGAGGTTATGATACACCTCCGGCCGGCTCGAGTGGGTGCTGCGCTGGCAGCGGTCGGCTGTCGTGTCTAGTAGGTCAGCAGTGTGGGCGACCGTCGGCTGTGCTGTGCTGTGCTGTGCTGCTGACTGGCTGGGTGGCGCCGTTCGCAGATCATGTGTCGTCACGAGCAGCAGCGTGAGAGCGAGCGGCTGGCAACGTTCCCACGCGCCCGCGACAAGCCGTCCCGCTCGCGGGACGTGCGCCGGCGTCGTCACAGCCGCGGCGACGGCAAGGTCAGTGGATATACCGGACATCGTGAAGGCGAAACAGTGTTACCTACGTCTCTGAAATGGTACGATATTGTTTGGGGGCGCATTCATTGAATTTTTATTCCGTGTGTAAATCATGTATATTTAATTGTTTTTGTATTTCACAATGGAGATACAGAAGACTGGCTGAAAGCCTGGTATACACGTATATTCCAAAGGCCGGTCAAAAAGCCCGCCGGTCCTCATGTGGCAGCCCGATCTGGCTTTCGATCCTTACATTTGACACAGGTCCTCTGTAGTCGGCGCGCCCTTAAACCCAAATAATCAATCAAGGTCCTTGCCCACACTGAATGTGCGCTGGGGCACGTGGGCTGAATGCTAACCTATAGACGTTGTCAACGAGCCTCGATGCGTTTTAATGTAGTGAAACATGTTAACTGGGAACACCGCTTCCCGTCTGAGAAAGTGGCCTGCGTGGACATGGTCGCAAATGGCACGAATGTGGGTTTGTGTGCCAACGGCGTTTAAACTCGTCATGGCAAGGCTTGTGGTCATGACCAGACGTCAGTGACCTGTCTAGCCGTGAGCACGTGTGGAGGATGACTGCCCGGCTGGCGGGGCGCCCTGTTTGTTTGTTTGTCGGGCGCGACCTGTCTAGCCGCGAGCACGTGTGGAGGGTGGCTGCCCGCCCTGTTTATTTGCCGTGGCGGGCGCGACCTGTCTAGCCGTGAGCACGTGTGGAGTATGACTGCCCGCCCTGTTTATTTTCCGTGGCGGGCGCGACCTGTCTAGCCGTGAGCACGTGTGGAGGGTGACTGCTCGGCTGGCGGGGACGCCCTGTTTGTCCGTCGTGCCGAGCGGTGCAGGTGACCCTGGGCTGGAACAGCTGCCAGGTGTCATTGTTTGGCGCCATTGTTTGGTGCCGTCGGCAGCAGTCTGGGATACCCGTGGCCGTGGCAGTGTCTTGGTGGACGATCGGCCGGTCATGTGGCCCGTGTTGTGGTGTGTTGGCCGGCCATGTGTGGGGTGTTTTTGTGTTTGGGGGGGGGTTTTTTGTTTTGTGTTGTGGTGTGGGGGGGGGTGGGGGGGTGTGGGGGGGTTATGTGGCCCGTGTTGTGGTGTGTTGGCCGGCCATGTGTCCTGTGTTCCCCTGCGTGATGATTGCGCGACTGTCTCTTAGCCTGTCGGCTACTCTAATTGTGTTGTGCTGACCGCGCTGTGACATCTGTACCAACTGTGCCGTGACATGTGCTGACCGTGCTGTGACGTACATCTGTACCAACTGTGCCGTGGCATGTGCTGACCGCGCTGTGACGTACATCTGTACCAACTGTGCCGTGACATGTGCTGACCGCGCTGTGACGTACAGCTGTACCAACTTTCGTGGCATGTTGCTGACCGCGCTGCGACGTACATCGTACCAACGTGCCGTGACATGTGCTGACCGCGCTGTGACGTACATCTGTACCAACTGTGCCGTGGCATGTTGCTGACCGCCTGTGACGTACATCGTACCAACTGTGCCGTGCATGTCTGACCGCGCTTGACGTACATCTTACCAACTGTGTCGTGGCATGTTGCTGACCGCGCTGCGACGTACATCTGTACCAACTGTGCCGTGACATGTCTGACCGCGCTGTGACGTACATCTGTACCAACTGTGCCGTGACATGTGCTGACCGCGCTGTGACGTACATCTGTACCAACTGTGCCGTGGCATGTGCTGACCGCGCTGTGACGTACATCTGTACCAACTGTGCCGTGGCATGTGCTGACCGCGCTGTGACGTACATCTGTACCACTGTGCCGTGACATGTGCGACCGCGCTGTACGTACATCTACCAACGTCCGTGACATGTGCTGACCGCCACGTACATCGTACCAACTTCCGTGGCATGTTGCACCGCCACTACATCTGTACCAACTGTCCGTGACATGTCTGACCGCGCTGTACGTACATCTGTACCAACGTGCCGTGACATGTGCTGACCGCGCTGTACGTACATCTGTACCAACTGTGCCGTGACATTGCTGACCGCGCTGTGACGTACATCGTACCAACTTGCCGTGGCATGTCGACCGCGCTTGACGTACATCTGTACCAACTGTACATTGGCATGTGCTGACCGCGCTGTACGTACATCTGTACCAACTGTGCCGTGGCATGTGCTGACCGCTGTACGTACATCTGTACCACTGTGCCGTGACATGTGCTGACCGCGCTGTGACGTACATCTGTACCAACTGTGCCGTGGCATGTGCTGACCGCGCTTGACGTACATCACCAATGTGCCGACATTGCTGACCGCGCTGTGACGTACATCTGTACCAACTGTGCCGTGGTATGTGCTGACCGCGCTGTGACGTACATCTTACCACTGTGCCGTGGTATGTGCTGACCGTCTGTGACGTACATCTGTACCGACTGTGCCGTGACATGTGCTGACCGTGCTGTGACGTACATCTGTACCAACTGTGCCGTGGCATGTGCTGACCGCGCTTGACGTACATCTGTACCGACTGTGCCGTGACATGTGCTGACCGCGCTGTACGTACATCTGTACCAACTGTGCCGTGGCATGTGCTGACCGCGCTGTGACTACATCTGTACCAACTGTGCCGTGACATGTGCTGACCGCGCTTATGTACATCGTACCAACTTCCGTGGTATGTGCTGACCGCGCTGTGACGTACATCTGTACCAACTGTGCCGTGACATGTCACCGTGCTGTGACGTACATCGTACCAACTGTGCCGTGACATGTGCTGACCGCGCTGTGACGTACATCTGTACCAACTGTCCGTGACATGTGCTGACCGCGCTGTGACGCACATCTGTACCAACTTGCCGTGGCATGTGCACCGCGCTGTACGTACATCTGTACCAACTGTGCCGTGGCATGTGCGACCGCGCTGTGACGTACATCTGTACCAACTGTGCCGTGACATGTGCTGACCGCGCTGTGACGTACATCTGTACCAACTGTGCCGTGACATGTGCTGACCGCGCTGTGACGTACAGCTGTACCAACTGTACATGTGGCATGTCTGACCGTCTGTGACGTACATCTGTCCAACTTCCATGGTATGTGCACCGTGTGACGTACAGCTGTACCAACTGTGCCGTGACATGTGCTGACCGCGCTGTGACGTACATCTGTACCAACTGTGCCGTGGTATGTGCTGACCGCGCTGTGACGTACATCTGTTCCAACTGTGCCGTGGCATGTGCTGACCGTGCTGTACGTACACCTGTTCCAACTGTGCCGTGGCATGTGCTGACCGCGCTTACGTACATCTGTACCAACTGTGCCGTGGCATGTGCTGACCGCGCTGTGACGTACATCTGTTCCAACTGTGCCGTGGCATGTGCTGACCGCGCTGTGACGTACATCTGTACCAACTGTGCCGTGACATGTGCTGACCGTGCTGTGACGTACATCTGTACCAACTGTGCCGTGGCATGTGCTGACCGCGCTGTGACGTACATCTGTACCAACTGTGCCGTGACATGTGCTGACCGTGCTGTGACGTACATCTGTACCAACTGTGCCGTGACATGTGCTGACCGTGCTGTGACGTACATCTGTACCAACTGTGCCGTGACATGTGCTGACCGTGCTGTGACGTACATCTGTACCAACTGTGCCGTGACATGTGCTGACCGCGCTGTGACGTACATCTGTACCGACTGTGCCGTGACATGTGCTGACCGCGCTGTGCTGTGCTCTCGTCAGGAGTCGGCTGCCAGTTGCAGCACATCAGAAGGCGACGAGGACGATGACGACGATGAGGAGGAGCTGTCCGACTCGGACGCCATCCCGCCGCTCGACCTGGACTGCACGGGCTCCGATCCGATCTCCAGCACCGTGCTCAAGGGTCGACAGCTGGTGAGCATGCTGTCATGTCCTCGGCCAAGGTCAACATCACCGCCGCGAATTGGACACAACACTGTTCGTGTTCTCGGCAGACGCGACATCAGGATGCTTCCGACAAGCACGGCTTCGGCGGCGAATTTTCATAAAGTCGGGGCGTAGCAGGATGATTCATTGATCATGCATCGATTTGCCCGTAGATGCGAAGCTACCACTAATGGAGACTTAATTTGGCGTCCGCGGATCACGCAGACACGGGGTCGGACGTCTGTGGTGGCGTGCGGCGCTTGCCAGCCGCTGGTCCACAGCAAACCCGTGTCCGCTCGCCGGCTGTCAGCTGCAGACGTCGTGTTGACTGTACGCCGGCGGTGCCCTTCAGTGGGTCGCGGTTTCACAATGTTTTGGCGGCGGGCGCTTGAGCCCGACCCGTTTGTCGTCGACGTCGATTACGCAGCAGGCGAAGCGGGTCGTGCTGTTGGTCCGTCGGCGGCCGTCAGCACCGATGTCGGGAGACTGAGATACTACGTGATGTCTGGAGACCGTCCGATGTCTGGAGACTGAGATACTACATGATGTCTGGAGACCGTCCGATGTCGGGAGACTGAGATACTACATGGTATCTGGATACCGTCCGATGTCGGGAGACTGAGATACTTCATGTCTAGATGCTGTCTGATGTCGAGAGATTGAGAGACTGTGTGATGAGATTGAGAGACGCCTGCTGGCTGTGGACTGTCCGATGGGAAGATACTGAGAGACTGTCTGGTATCCGGTGCCCGTCTGGTATCGGGAGACTGAGCTTCATGATGTCTAGATACTGTCTGATGTCGGGAGATTGAGAGACCGTCTGATGTCGGGAGACTGAGAGACCGCGCAGTGTCGGGTGACTGTCGGCGGGATGGGGAATGCTATGGAGAGACTGAGAGACCACGCAGTGTCGGGTGACTGTCGGCGGGACGGGGAGTGATATCGGGAGAATGAGAGGCCGCGTGGTGTCGGGTGACTGTCGGCGGGACGGGACGTTCGGCGAGTCAGCGCCGAGCTCTCATCCCATTGGCCTCTGTCTCTGTCTGACCTCTGTCTCTGTCTGGCCTCTGTCTCCGACCGGCCTTTGTCTCTGACTGGCCTCTGCCCCGGACTGGCCCCTGCCCCGGACTGGCCCCCTGTCTCTGTCTGACGTCTGTCTGGCCTCTGTCTCCGACCGGCCTTTGTCTCTGACTGGCCTCTGCCCCGGACTGGCCCCTGCCCCGGACTGGCCCCTGCCCCGGACTGGCCCCCTGTCTCTGTCTGACCTCTGTCTCCGACTGGCCTCTGTCTCCGACTGGCCTCTGCCTCCGACTGGCCACCGGTCGACCATCGGTCTGTGTCCGTGCTCTTTGTTCGCGGCGGACGGTGATTGAGCAGCCGCGGCGGCTCAGCTGAGCTCAGGTGTTTGAGCAGCCCCGTGGCCAGTGTTTGAGCGGCGGCCGTAACTGCGCCGTGGTCGGTGTTGTAACCGTGCTGTGACCGTGCCATGACCGTTGTTGCGACGGTGCCGTGACCAGTGTTGTAACCATGCCGTGACCGCTGTTGTAACCATGCCGTGACCGCTGTTGTAACCATGCCGTGACCAGTGTTGTGATCGCTGTCGTAACCGTGCCGTGACCGCTGTCCGCCAGACGGATGACGAGGTGATCCTGTCGCCGCGCAACTCGTTCATCCTGCCCGACGACGAGTTCGCCGCCGAGCAGCTGAAGCTGTGCTCGCGCTTCAACGAGCGGCCGCCGTCGTCACCCGGCTCGTGTCCGACCGAGCCGCTGTCGCACCAGCTGCGACACACCATCGCCAGGTGAGCACGCTCTAGATCTGGTCGCCCATGGCTCCTGCAAAGGCATAGGAAACGTCACAACTAAACACTGAGGCCACCTAAACGTTGAATGGTCATGGCTCCTGCAAAGGCATATGAAACGACACAGCTAAACGCTGAGGCCACCTAAACGTTGAATGGTCATGGCTCCTGCAAAGCCATATGAAGCGTCACAGCTGGCTGGGTGACTAACCGATGGCGCGTGGTCGGGCAGCGCCAAGAAGCGGGTGCGCGGCTACGAGGAGCGGTTCGAGGCACGCCACGGCTACCGTCCGTCGCACGCAGACCGGCAGAAGGACCGCGACATGAAGCGCTGCCTGTCCGAGCTGAGCCGCGCCCGCCGCCAGCTCAAGCAGCTGAAGCAGGAGGCGGCCGTGGGCGTGGCGGCCGACGTGCCGCCGCAACCGCAGCCGCAGCCGGCGCACCGCCAGAAGGAGAACAGGACGCCGCCGACCGACGCCGGCGACCCGGGTCAGCAGAGCCTGCAGCAGACGGTGTCCGACGTGATGAAGGTGGGTGGTGACTGATGAGCCGCGCGTGTCGTGGTGCCGTCGATCGCTGTGCGTCTGACTGACTGGCTCCAGGCTTCGCCCTGACGTTGCTGTCATTCTCCCTGTTTGTGTGTGTGTGCGTGTGCGTGTGCGTGTGCGTGTGCGTGTGCGTGTGCGTGTGCGTGTGCGTGTGCGTGTGCGTGTGCGTGTGCGTGTGCGTGTGTGTGTGTGTGTGTGTGTGTGTGTGTGTGTGTGTGTGTGTGTGTGTGTTTTCGTTCTCGGATCTCCGGTTGTCGGCCGTTCGTGCCCTTGTTTTCCAGTTCGGTAGCGACTTTGGCGCCGCAAAATGACCTTGGCAGTCGACGCGTCCCTAAACTCCAATTCCGACTTTGGCGCAATTTTGACCTGCGAATGCTTAAATCTGTGAGTTGTCAAGTTTGGCAGCGATACACGCTCGGTCTTGTAATACTCATGGTACCGGAATCTGTTGATGCCGAACATGACAGCTGTGCTGAATATATTACTGACCTGAAGAGGAAGATGGTGGGACAGTGATTTATAACGTTAATGTAAAGCACCGTACCGGATTTATATGTGCAGGTCATGTCCATGTTGTCCTGATATCAGCTAAGCTGTAGAACCGACTCTTGATCCCCCGCCCCCACACAAAACTGTACCTGTGTAGCTTGTGAAAATGTAAAATTGTGCCTGTGTGTCACGCCCATAGTCGATTCGTTAAGGGCGCATCGACGCCCGGCTAGGTAGCGAACATGAGCCGTACCGCGGGTGGCCTGTCCGCCTGACGGCTGCGCCCGTTGCAGCGTCTGTGCGAGAAGCGGCAGAGCGCCGGCCGGCCCACCTCGCCGGACGCCATGTCGCGCGAACAGGTGCTGGCCGAGAAGCTGGCGCTGCAGAAGGCGCTGCTGTGCCTCGAGGACCGGCACGGCCGGCCGGCCGAGAAGGTGGACCGCGACATGGTGCGGCCGCTCTACGAGCGCTACCGGGTCGTGAAGCGGCTGGTGGCCAAGGGCGGCTCGCCCAAGCTGCGCGACTCGATCGGCGAGCTGACGCCCATCATGGAGCACGAGACGATGACGTTCACGGTGGCCGACCGGCCCGCCATCTCTGGTCGCGACGACGAAGCCGAAGCGAGCGAACGCGCCGCCGCCGGCGCCACCGACCGGCTGCAGCTGGACGATAATCTGCACAATTTGCCGCTGTAAGTAACCGACGTGTGCGCGAGAGCATAAACCACTGGAAGACGTTATTCATGCCTCTGGAAGCAAACATAAATCGTCTCTCAGTAGAGAGAACGACCAGCTGGCAAAAATGCTTCAGCATCTCGTCAGACGCATGGATGTAGTTCCCATTGCGCGGTGGCTGCACCGCAGCCAGCATTCGTGGCTCGCCTCGGGCAGAACTCTAGCTGGAATTTTTCCTGACATGGTTTGCAGTAGAGTTCCAGACTGGTCATTACCAGATCCATAGGTGGCGAGATCCGTAAGGATTTGGAAATTGACCACTCTCCCTTTAAAGTGACCACAGTCTGGGTTATCCCTGTGATGTTGGAAAGAGAAATGCCGTCTAATCGCCGACGCTTCGTGTATATCCCCTACCGCTACACATCTGTAGTGCCATTTGTGCCAGGGAGAGGGTTAGTAGGTATTAAGAGGTGTAGTGGCCTCTTCTGTTTCGTTGTTTTTAATCTGTCATCTCTGCTTATGAGGAGTAGGGAGAGGTGCAGAGATACAGAGACGCTGCGAGGCCCACGCCCTGTCCACAGTGTTCCTGCCCTTGAAACAATGTGCTCGCTCCCCTGGGATGGTGTATTCCACACCTAGTAGAATGCATCCCCCCCCCTACAGACAGTGTACCCGTCTGGGGCGGCGAGGCCGGGCGTTTTCAGTTGGTGCTGACGGCGCCTCTGTTTGCAGCTCTCAGCTGCGCGAGCAGCTGATTCAGACCAGGGACGACAAGCGCCGGCTGCGCAGTGTGCTGCTCGTGTTCGAGGAGAACTTCCGCTCCAATGTGGGCCGGAAGGTGAGAGCGACAGGGCGCCGGTTCGAACCGCAGCCAGCGCCGGTGTTTGTGCTGTCGTCTGAGTGAGCCGCGCGCCTTGCGGGGTTGGTGACTGATGCAACTGGCTGTTGGGGTGTGACACGATCTCGTCTCGATGAATGTCGATGATGTTTGCCGGTGGTAAATGTTGCACCGTCGGCCAGGTCATCTTGCATCGCAATGCGCGCTCCGCGTCAATTTTTGTGCTTCGCGAGTGGAGGGGTGGCGTGCCATAAATTGCGGATATTTAATGAATTTAATAAACATAAAGGTGGCGTCCCACTGATACGTCTCATAAACACAACTAACTAACTAACCAACGCATTGTGTCGCTCTTTGTCATAGGTACAGAAGGACGACCGAGGCGACATGGATGAGCAGTACGCCGAGTACAAGCAGGTCAAGGCCAAGGTCAAGTTGTTGGAGGTGCTCGTGGCCAAACACCGATCGCGTTCCTACACCATGTGAGCGGGCAGCGAGGCTTCTCACCATGTGAGCTGGCGGCGAGGCTTCTCACCATGTGAGCGGGCCTCGCCGCCTCTGGGCGAAGCTTCACACCATGTTAGCTGACCCGGCGTGCTGTGAGCGAGGCTTCACACCGTGTGAGCTGACCCGGCGTGCTGTGAGTGAGGCTTCACACGATGTGAGCTGACCCGGCGTGCTGTGAGCGAGGCTTCACACCGTGTAAGCTGACCCGGTGTGCTGTGAGTGAGGCTTCACACCGTGTGAGCTGAGCCGGCGTGCTGTGAGCGAGGCTTCACACGATGTGAGCTGGGCCAGCATGCTGTTAGTGAGGCTTCACACCGTGTGAGCTGACCCGGTGTGCTGTGAGTGAGGCTTCACACCGTGTGAGCTGACCCTGCGCGCTGTGAGCGAGCCCTGCGCCATGCCGGTGGCATGCCACACCCGAGATCGGTGAACGGCCCGATGGCCGGCGTGTGCGTGTAGATGTTGAGCTGTGGTACGCGAGCTGTGATCGGCTGACTGGCTACGGCTGGGTGTGGAGGCGCCGCCTGTTGGATGGCACCGGCCGCTCCACGCAGGAGTGTGCATATGCGCCGTGCTGCGCCGCGCACGAGCTGCCGGCGAACGGTGGAGACTGGCTGTTGGCCCGGGCGCGCCTGCGACTCGCCCGGTGATGTATGCGTATTATTTATTATACAGAGGGCTCCGGCTGGCTGCGGTCGGCCCGGCTGGCGGTCGCACGAAGTTGGCCAGATATCATCGACAAATATACGAGTTGTCGTAGGCGTTGTGTGTTGACCGGGTGGTTTGTTTGTTTGTTTGTTGGGTGGGTCACTACGCGCTTTGTGCACGCTCGCGGCCAGTGGCGCCGCCCGCACTGTTTCGCCGGTGGGCCGCGGGATTGGCAAACGTCCCTAGCGGTACGAGTATTGAACCTGGGACCTCGGTATCCGGAGCTCAACACCTTAACCGCCGGGCCATCCCCTCCCCTGTTGACCAGGTAGAGACGATTACACGACCTGACCTGGGTATGTCGGCAGTGTATGCTCTGGTAGAGTTGAGGCGGGTGAAAGGCAGGCCAGTCGTGACCGGTGCTCACCGGGAGGTTGGTGTCTTACAGTCGTCAATGGGTTCACACAATCAGAGACTGGAAAATCATGGCAACATAATTATAAATAGCAGGGCACATTGAGCATCCACACACGCGCTCTGTTCAAAGGACCACGCTGACTTGGAACGCAACAAGTAAAAAGAGCACGCCGACTTTGAGCACAGCACACACTCAATCGAAGGAGCACACTGACTTGGAACGCAACACTCGCTCAAAACAAGTGCGGACGTTCCAAATAAAACTTCCTGATAGCGCACGAAAATGTGGCTATCGTGCTCAGCACCCACCGTGCCGGAAAATAATCCGAGGTATCGTGCGGTGGCGCAATTTGAGCATTTCGTCTTCAGAATAGGTTGTTGGTTCGTGGCGTTTGTGGGTGTGTTTCGCCTCGCCGTCGACAGAGCAAATGCAGCACGACATAGGGTATCTACTGCAATGCTGCGTAGACTGCTTTGGACCGAAGCATCAGTAACACCGCTGAATCGGGCTCTCCGCGACCAAGTCCGTCTGTTCCGCTGTTCGAAGTTATATTTACTTGGAGAAGTGAAGCAAGGCACGCACACCAAGTACCTTCTTAGGCACGTACATTAGCTACCTTATTTAATGCGTCTCACGCGTTTCAGTGCGGCTGCAAGTGTCATGCTGACATCACAGTGACATTTGGTATGACCTTGTCTTTGAAATTGCAAGAATATTGTCAAAATCACAATGTTTTGCAGCGATTAAGCTATCATGCACGGCACTTAATTATGATCACAAAATGCAAAATTCACCTTGTAGTCAGCACAACAGCACGTGATTAATCTTGCATGGCGCCAGACATCCGGAAAACGAAACCAATTTGGGAAAATAACGCGTGGAAAAACTTTCTACTGAAAATGTCGGATGGTTCTGCCAAACGCGTGACCAGCGTCCAAGTATGCTTCAGCATGATTAGCTTATCCAGAACGTATCTTCAGATTAGTCTTTTTTGGGGCCGAAAAATACCGCTTTTAAAAAAGAGTGAAAAATTGTACTTTCAATCACTGGTGTAGCAACGGTTTTGAACTCGGGGGGGGGGGGACCAGACGCGGAAAGTTTCTGCAGGATAGAGATGTAAGCCATGACCCTCCCCCACCAAAAAAAAAATCATCGGATTTCAGCTACTTCACTTTCAAGTTCCGGTTTTGAAATTTACCGTCTTAAATCTGATATTTTGGGGCCAAAAAGTTCCGCCAAGATTAGCAAATTTCACTGCTTACCACTGCCTATGACCACCTAAATTAATGCCGTATGTGCTGGGTCCGATTTCACAATCACCATAGAGAAATGCTGTGATTACGTTTAACGTTGCCCTCTTGCAACAGAAGACAGAAAATATTGAACGATTGTTTTCTTATAGTAAATTTCGACTTGCACTAACATTGCTTCCATTTGCTACACCACTCTTTCCTGCTTCACTGGGACACATTTCGATCAAATAACCAGGGGCAGATACCGGTGGTGGCACATGCGGGGCATGTGCCACCCTACGGAAGGTGGCGTCCCTCCGGCCGGGAAAAGGCGCCCCTCCGAGAAGGTTCGAGTGTACCCCCTCGAATTTTTCAGCCAGAGGCGCCCCTCTGAGAGAAACGTTCGCCCCCATGGTAGGAAAGGTGACCCTCCGGGAAGGCTCGAGCGCATCGCCCCTCGAATTTCTTTTTCAGCATAGGACCCCCAGGTACTTTCGCAGTCCCGCCCTCGAAATAAATTGCTCCCCTCCTGACACGTGCCCCCTCCCCCTCCCCTGATAATTTCTGGATCCACCCCTGGCTGCAGCATCACTCTCTAGCTGTCATGATCTCTGGCTGGTCATACAGTTGTGCTCATTCACGTGTGGTTTCTCTTGAGAATTTGACAACTTGCGTTGAACCATTCAGAAGAAAGCAGACGCCTTGAAATCAAAACGTTTCTATATTTTATATTCCGGAACAGCATTAAGGTAGTACAAATTAAAAGCCAGCAATGAGAGCGCAGTCCGAGCAGGTCATGACGGATCTCTTGGGGGAGCTACTAGTCAAATATGCTATGTGTGTCTCCTGTCACAATGGCTGCAAACAAAAAGAGGTTTGCTCCTCCTATTGCAATATTACACTTAATGATTGAGCAAACACACCGGACCTTCGACACATTCGAAATTATTTCGATTTCTCAACGTTCTGATACCGTACGGCAAGCTACGTCGAATGACACCCACTTGGTGGAAATTGAAGCCATAGCGAGGACACCCTAGGATGAGGTTTGGTTTATCGTA
>JAOTOM010004020.1:200000-211870 GCA_034440615.1 Ashinkailepas kermadecensis | reverse complement strand
AGTAGAATCGTTCACGAAATGGACGACCATACTTAAAAATTTCTCATAGCTGTGAACTCGTCTAAACTCCTGGAAAGGGAGGATATCGGGAAGCGAAAGGCTAGTTATTATTTGCTTCCTGATAAATCAAATAATTTGTACTAGTTTCATCCCCAAATACGCTTTGATAACGGTTCACATATCACAGCTGGCTGAACCGTTTACTTCGGGTGACTGCAAGTAGCGAGACCTAGAAATGGCATAATAAATTATATAAAAATGCACTTCATCGAACCCATTCATGGTGAATGGAAACTTTCAGCACAACGGCACATTGCATAGTTTAACAGCGTGTGGCCAGAATAAATGACTTCATGCACGCGACTGCAAAGCCTTTCAGGCTTTCAGGCCTTTCAGGCTACTAACTTGTAGCTGAGTAGCTATAACGCAACTTGTTGTGCTTGTGCAAACCATGGTAAATGGAAAAAAATAACATTTTGCTACCAACCCGCCCCGTCATTCTGGTCAGGTTTTCACACCCCGTCTCGAGGGGAGGGGTCATTATAAGCCCCCTCTAACCTCCAAGCTAAGCGCCGCACGAGAACAAGAGAGGTATCATCGGAAAGCGCTCGACGAGTAGGGCCAGAAACCATCCCCAACATTTTCTACCCTCGAAAAGCGACGTTACTAGCGTGGGTTATGTGTTCACGATTGACGTCCTTTTTTTTGGTTCTGGGGAGTTCACTTCGGGGAAGATTTTAAAACAACTTATTTACAGTCGGAAAAGGAACGTGAAATGGATCATGGTCACAAAATGTTTGCCCACCCAATACTAAACATTTTAATGTGTTGAAATTAGCAAAATTTTGAGTTTTCAATTTTTAGAATTTTTATTTTTCTAATGGGTAGAACGCACTGAGAAACGTTGCTTTAAATAAACGTAGCCACATACAAAGTGCTTACATTAGCCAGAATCTTCGATTTTAGCCTTATGGGCAAATATGCATAATAAATAAGTCATGAAGAACGCAACAATTCAAAAACTCCTCTGGTGCGTTCTGTTGCGTCTCTAAATGCAAGTAAACGATGTAAGTTTCATTCCAATATCTTTACCCGTTAAAGCGTGACGATTGATTGAACTTTTTTTAAGGTAACCTCGCTTGACCTTGACTAATTCGGTGACCGTTGATAACCTGACCTCACAATTTTCACACATGTCAAATTCATGTGAGAAAAGGTATGTCAAATTTCGGCGCGCGCTGCCCGGCGCTCTTTTCTTCACTATCCGCGGAAAAGCTTAGAAAACGCGTAAAACGAACACCACCCCGAGACGGCGAGGGTTAGTGCACCCAGCTCCATGGTGATCAGTCACCATGACCAAATACGTGCAGCAACCAAGAAAATGTACCCAACCAACGCCAACGCCAGATTTTTAGATATCGGGTAGACCTAGCAAGTGGACCTCAGGCTTAGGACAGACATACCAGTTCATAACGAACGAGGACCTGCAAAAACGTGAATGGCATGTGAACAGCATCGGCACCTGAATGGCAACGGTGTGTGAATGGTAGCGATATGTGAACGATAACGGTATGTGAACGGAAAGGGTGTATGACATAGTAAATGCAGATGCAAATACAAATCCATGTGAAGTATAACGACGTGGGATTCTCCATGATACTACAGCGGTCATTCAAGCCGATGAAACGCGCTGACAGCTTTTCCTCGCTCCCATTTCTGTTGTTGTTCCTGTGATCTGTTCGTCAAACAAACTCGCAAGTTTTCGAACGCCTATATTGCCTGGTACACAGCACCAATACATATGTATATGTTATATATATATATATATATATATATATATATGCATATACAAAAGTTATAGTATATATAACGCCAATGCATGCATATAGAGGTATGTAATACATAACGCCAATATATGCATATATAGTTATGCTATACGTAGGGTCAATATATGCACATACAGTTGTATTGCAAAGGGCCAACATATGCATACATAGTTCTGCTATACGTGGCGCCAACATATACATCTATGGTTATGCTCTACACAACGCCAACACATTCATATGCAATTATGCTATACATTACTTCAATATATGCATGTCTAGTTATGATGTACGTAGAGCCAATACATGAATATATAGTTGTGACGTACATGGAGCCAATACATGCGTATATGGTTATGTCACGCAAAGCGCCAATACATGCATATATAGTTATGTTATAAGTAGTGCCAATATATGCATATTTAGTAATGCTTTACAAAGAGCCAGCATGTGCTTACATAGTTAAGTTATGCATTACTCCAATACATGCATATGCCGTTATGTCATACGTGGCGAGGGGCGGGGATGGCCGAGTGGCTAAGGTGTTCAGCTCTGGGTACCAAAGGTCCCGGGTTCAACACTCGCACCACTCGGGACATTTCCAAATCCCGCGGCCCACCGGAAAAACAGTGTGGGAGGCGCCATCAGCCGTGATCGTGCATAAAGTGCGTCGATAACCACCCAATAAACAAATAATTACAAGTGGCGCCAATATAGTCCACAGTGGAACACACGATGAATCTGCTCAGCTGGACCCTGATCGATGCTCACACGTGGACATTAGTTGGCTCAGTATGCGGAGGTAATGCTGGTATGTTTTGGAGCTGGTAAATAACAACTGTTATTTGTGAAGACCGCTGCCGCAACAGCATGATTATTAAGCCCCTGAATATTTTGGACTTTTAGCATTGCATCAATTGGCTTTGCATGGAGTAATTCGGGCACCTCTGGGAGTCCTAATATTCATCCTCATCCTTTCGTGGTGGAATTGCTGGTACGCTGGGCGAGGAACTTGATCCAAGAGGATGGGAGGAGAGCACATGGGGTGGGGGGGGGCGCCCCCTACCCTTCCGTGGTGGTCACTCCGATGCAGCATCGTGGAGACCGGGGGTGCAAACCTACATTCGAATATTTTGGTAGCAGGCTCTATTCTATGCCTACGGCATTGAATACGACAGCACCATCTCCATTCTTCCTCTTATTCATGCTTCAGGACCTGGGCCCAGTTTCATCAATGTTACGATTTGACGATTTCACTATTCAGCAGCTTTTTGCACGTTAAACGTGATTTCCAGTCTCACCAAAATAAATTCTACGATTTTCAAAAATGTGTCGCATAACCTAGCCGATAATCAGAGACCACACGTCCGAAGACCTGAAACCTGAATGAAAAGGAGATACATACAGACAAAGCAATCCCATTCAATACTGTACATATATGCATATTAATAAGTACCGTTCTCTCCTATAAATATATACCACTCTATAAATACTCCCTCTCTCTTTCTCTCTCTATACATATGTATATATATATACATATATATATATATATATATATATATATATATATATATATATATATATATATATATATATATATATGTATATATATATATATATATATATATATATATATATCTATATATATGTATATATATATATATTTATATATATATATATATATATATATATATATATATATATATATATATATATATATATATATATATATATATATATATATATATATATTTCCATCAACACAATGACCCAAACATAGCATGCAGTGATTTGTTCTGAGCATATAATGATGGCATGCAGATTATTACAAATAAAATTATCCCAAGCAGGAGGAAAACCCCATGAAAGCCTGGATTAGCTCTGGCATATTATGTTCCATAAATAAAAAAAACAGACTATGTAAAAAGTTTTCTAAAAAAAATCAAAATCCACACAATGAAGTTCAATACAAACAATTCGGGAACATCCTCATCAAGATAATCAGAGAAGCAAAGAAGCTACACTATTCAAATGCCCTTCACTGTAGTAAATCAAATGGAAAGAAAACTTGGGAAGTATTACATGAGCTGATAAATAAACACAAAACAAAACAAAAAAATCCCAGAATCCATGTTAGATGAAGAAGATAACGAATATCAAACAGAACAAATTCCTAATGCCTTCAACAATTTCTTTTCAACCACTGGCAGCAAATTAGAAAAGAAGACTACTGCTTCTAACAAAGATCCAATTGAATACATTGCAGGGCATGACTATGCTATTTGGGATCAAGACATGTTCACTAATGAAATCCAAGTTGAAACAATTATAAAGTCACTGAACTCTGTTGGAGGAGGGGTTGATGGCATTAGTACAAAAACTCTCTTACTGACTTACAAAATTATCCTGAAGCAAATCACCCACTTCTTTAGCCTCTGCCTGAGAAGTGGAGTTTTTCCTAAACAACTAAAAGAAGCCATAATTATCCCCATATTTAAGGCAGGAGAACTGAACAAATTCACAAATTATAGGCCAATTTCTATGCTACCATTATTTTCAAAAATCCTTGAAAAGATGGTATATTCTTATCTCATGTCTTATCTGGAACTGAATAATATACTCAGCACACTCCTATTTGGATTTATAAAAAAAAACATAGCACCTACATGCCAATTGCTCACATTTATGATGGAATTACAAAATCTTTGGAAAAGAAAGAACTTACTTGTGGTCTCTATATTGACTTGAAAAAAGCCTTTGATACTGTGAGCATGGACATTCTACGAAACAAATTCAACATATTGGAATCTCAGGAACTCTACTCATGATATTACATTCATATTTAAAAGATCGTGATCAGCAAACAAGAATAAATGAGATAGTCTCTCATGCCGAGTGCACTGAAATGGGAGTTCCCCAGGGCTCCATACTTGGTCCACTACTCTTCCTTATATACATTAATGATTTGGGTAATTATTTAGATGGAACATTCTACTTATTTGCCGATGATGCTGCTGTCATGATACAAGCTACAAATATAAAGGAACTACAAATTAAAGTAAATGCCATTGTCACAGGAATAACTGAATGGTTTCAAGCTAATAGATTATCACTGAATGTCAAAAAAAACAAATGACAAATTTATTCCAGTGTGCCTAGTGCTGACTTAAACATAGCCATACATTCTCAAAAGGTTCACAGGGAACAGCAAATCAAATATCTTGGTATAATAGTTGATGAAAAATTAACATGGAAGTATCACATAGCATATGTTGCTGCAAAAACTAGCAGAAATCTGGGAATAATGGGAATAGCAAAATACTTTATCACAAGTCGTGAATTGAAATACTTATATAATACTTTGATTCTTCCCTATTTAAATTATTGTGCATTAATATGGGGAAACAATTTTCCAACACGATTAGACAGAATTGTTAAAATACAAAAAAGGGCTTTAAGAATCATAGATAACACTGGTCAACACCAAATTTATTGTCTAAGTTTTTTTTAGCTGATTTAGGACAATTTTGATGTGCTGCATCCAAAAATCACATTGGTTTTGCTCAATCAGGTCAACTTTTTTAGCTATATCCACATGTTGTTTCTTACGTTTTTGTTTACATGTGCGGGTGTTTTCGCTTTATGCGATGCAAAATTCCTTTTTATTTTTGAAATAACGAACTCTGAAGAGTTTACATGCATCAATTTATGACTAATTGGTATTTTTATTTTACAGTTTCATTATTTTATTCATTCATATTCATATTCATATTCATTTCATTCATTCATTCATTTATTCATTCATTCATTCATTCATATGCATTCATATTCATTCATATTCATTCATATTCATTCATATTCATTCATATTCATTCATATTCATTCATATTCATTCATTTTCATTCATATTCATTCATATTCATTCATATTCATTCATATTCATTCATATTCATTCATATTCATTCATATTCATTCATATTCATTCATATTCATTCATATTCATTTATTCATTCATTAATTCATTTATATTCATTATTTTACAGTTTCATAAAGCGTGCTTACCATGCTTATTTTGGTATTAAACTTGGTGACCAGGATAAAGCTTGGGCGCCGCACATGGTATGCAAGACATGCACCGAGTATTTGCGTCAGTGGACCAAGGGCAAGAAGAGTTGTCTGAAGTTTGGAATTCCCATGGTTTGGAGGGAGCCGACAAACCATGGCACTGACTGCTACTTCTGCGCTATTGATGTGACTGGGATCAACAGAAAGAACCGGAGCAGCCTCAGGTATCCTCATCTTCAATCAGCACGTCGTCCTGTAGCTCATTGTGATGAAATTCCAGTACCTGTCTTTGGAGAACTTCCTGACATTAGTGACGAAGATTCCTCCAGTGTTCAAGAAGATGAAGAAGAAGAAGTGGTTCTTGACGATGATGCTCCACATCCTTTTTCCCAAAAGGAGCTAAATGATCTAGTTCGCGATCTCAGCTTGTCAAAGTCCTCTGCCGAACTGTTGGCATCCAGATTGAAGGGAAAAAACCTTCTCTCTGATAGTGCTCGCATTACCTTCTACCGCAACAGGCATTAAGAGTACCTCCGTTTTTTTCTCAGAAGAGAAGGACTTGGTGTACTGTACAGATATTGCGCAGTTTCTGCACAAGCTTGGAGTGCCACAGTACGAACCCAAAGATTGGAGACTGTTCATTGACAGCAGCAAGCGATCGCTGAAATGTGTTCTGCTGCACAACGGCAACCAGTTTGTCTCTGTACCCCTCGCTCACTCGACTACACTGAAGAAGAAGTATGAAGCGGTGAAGTATGTGCTGGAGGAAATTCGTTATGATCAGCATGAGTGGTTTATTTGTGTTGACCTGAAGATGGTGAACTTTTTGTTGGGACAACAGTCCGGGTTCACCAAGTACCCATGCTTTCTGTGAATGTGGGATAGTAGGGACACTGCTCAGCATTACATGAAGAAGGACTGGCCTGTGCGGGAGGAATTGGTGCCTTGCAGAGCAAGGAACGTCATCAACAACCCTCTGGTGGACAGAGACAGGATACTCTTCCCACCGCTGCACATCAAGCTCGGCTTGATCAAGAAGTTCACCAAAGCTCTGGACAAGGATGGTGACTGCTTCACTTACTTGTGCCAGGCTTTTCCAAGATTAACCATGGAGAAGTTGAAAGCTGGCATCTTTGACGGTCCTAAAATCCGACAGCTCATCAGAGATTCAGAGTTTGAAAACTCAATGAACGAAGTGGAACTGGAAGCGTGGAAGGCTTTTGTTCTGGTTGTGAAGAACTTTCTTGGCAACAACAAGTCCAGGAACTACGCAGAACTTGTCACCAATATGCTGACTGCTTTCAGAAACCTCGGATGCAACATGAGCATCAAAATGCATTACTTATTCTCACATATGGATCGGTTTCCTGAGAATCTGGGATCAATGAGCGACGAGCAGGGGAGAGGTTCCATCAGGACATGAAAGAGATGGAGACCAGGTATCAGGGACGCTGGGATGCAGTCATGATGGCTGATTACTGTTGGACTCTGAAGAGAGACATCCCTGCCGCTGAGCATTCTAGGGGTTCGAATAAACGGAAGTTCAAGCCCTGAATTTTGAACAATGATGACGTAACATGTAATTTACATGTACTTACCTTTATCAATCTCTACTATTCAATTTACAGTAATCGATGTTTGTAACATTTAATCAATTAATTGTGTTAGAAATTGTTTTTTAATCTCTTAAAAACCTATTTCGGATGAGAAATATTAACAAAAATCAACCAATAATGTCACAAAAATGTATTCGATTTAGTCAGAAGATCGGATTTTGTAAAATCAACTTAGCACAAAAACCTGACCTGATCGAGAGAAACGGATGGCATTTTCGGATTCATCGGTGCAAAATTGTCCTAAATCAGTTGAAAAACATAGACAACTTACAAAAAAAAATTGTAACCCAGTGTAATCAACACTATGCATACCCTACAAATGAAATGTTGGTCAAATATAACATTCTGAAGTTCCCTCATATTGTGCAGGAACAGAGAGAGCATATTATTACTTCACATATTTTTTAATCAAACATTGCCAATCACTATAATGAATATGTTCCAATACTCATCACGAAGTAATTTAAGGCATGTTGATCACTTCCATTTACCTTTTTCATCGAAATCATATAGACTTCATTCCATACCATTTATAGCACCAAGAACTTGGAATAGTATCATTGGTACAAAATTTCCTTTCTGTAGTCATGTGCATATTAAGAAAGAAGACATAACAAGTTATCAGAGCTGATTTCATAAGCTCATATATCACAAATTAACTGTTGAGCAAAAATTAACCTTGATCATTTGCACACTACAAAATGTGTGCATGTGTATGTGCATAAATGTGTCTGGATGCATATGTGTGTATGTTTATGTATGTGCATGTTAGTATATGTGTATGTATGCATATTTGTATAGATATGTGAGTGCATATGTGTCTATGTATGTGAAGTATGTGTAGGTGTACATGTTTCATGTGTGTGCATATGCAGGTTTGTGTGCTTGTGCATGTGAATGTACATGATCCAACTTCTCCTTTTTCCCCCTCATAACACATTTCATTTTGTGGCCCCAGGAGTTCCTTGGTGTTACTAGCTTGCTACCTAGCTGAGGTGCTCCTGGGGCTACTTCTACTAATAACTGGTGGTGGCCTATCTGCAAACAAAAAGACAAAAAAAATGATGCAACTAGTTGTAGTGAACAGCAGACAAATGACATATGTATTGGCATCCTGAGGCATTCCAAAGCTGGCTGTCCTAACTTTTCAATAGCTGGCGATGGGAAAGCCCAATATCAATCGAGCCTGTAATAGTGCGTGTAGCCAAATAGGATAGGCTGCTGCATACGAAACAGAGGTCGACATTAGGAAAATATATATATATATATATATATATATATATATATATAAATATATATATATATATATATATATATATATATATATTTACATGGATGGATAATAACAACAAAATACTAGCAAAGTAGCCAGACAACAACAAAGTTACCGCACACGAAAACGTCAAAGCGGGGCAAGAACTGGGCACATCATTTGCAACGCAGTATCATTGAGGAACAATTTCCTCGCCAGAGCAACACGTGACCTGCGACGGACACGCACTCGCGTTACGCCGGAGCAATGGCGGCGGCCAGAGTCGGCCGAGGGCTGCCGCGGCATTCGTCGGCACAACCGACACGGGGCCGCGTGATGAATGGCGTGAACATTCCAGCCGCGCACTCAGCACCGCCACATCCGTTCGGTGCTGAGTGCGCCGCTGGTAATTATGCCCTCCACCACGGACGGCGCTGAGTGCGCCGCTGATAATTGTGCCCTCCGCCACGGACGGCGCTGAGTGCGCCGCTGATAATTGTGCCCTCCGCCACTGACAGCGCTGAGTGCGCCGCTGGTAATTGTGCCCTCCGCCACGGACGGTGCTGAGTGCGCCGCTGATAATTGTGCCCTGCGCCACGGACGGCGCTGAGTGCGCCGCTGATAATTATGCCCTCCGCCACGGACGGCGCTGAGTGCGCCGCTCATAACTGTGTCCTCCGCCACCAGGTCAGCTGGTCGTGACCGGCCAGCTGTGTGTTCTGCCAACTGCACGGGCACGTCTAATGGCCGCGGCCAGGACGTTGTTTAATGCATTAGAAGTGACGTTTATTTCCGATGATGGTGCAGTGGGCTGCTCCGACAGTAGAGTATGGAGTTGGCGCCGTGATCCACGGCATCAGCGTCAAGGGTGTGCAATAGTATGAGAACAATAGTGACATTGCAATACTCTAAACGCTGCTGGTGCTGGCGGGTGAGTGGTCTGGGGCCAATCTATCCGTCTCTCAACAGACAGGTTGCGGTTCGGGTCCCAGCTGTCGCTACCCTTGGCGCGCGACCAACCGGCGTGAGAGGTCGGCGACGCCACATGACCCAACAGTCGACGTGACGTAAAACAACACCGCTGAACACTGCTGGATTTTCTTTCTCCTGCTAACATAATGATGAAGTTGAGTTGGCGATAGAAGCATGAACTGCAATTAGCGCCACGGCATGCTGAACTAATGGATTTGCACTACTGAGCCACTTAGCATACGATGTTGGGCGCAAGAGGGAGATGCACGCTGTAAGCCATAGACAACATTCAGCTGCTGTTATTCCTTGCTGCATGCCACGTTTTCATGACAGGCACTAGTATCATCGTTTTCAGATATATTGCTTGAACACACTTATAGGTTACTCTCAGAAACGGCAACCTCACACTAAATGACCTTTGTTAAGTAAAATATACTGCAGAGTAATCAACACTCATCCAGGCTAGGCTAGTCGAGCGAGCCTGGAGTGCTATGGAATAGTCAATTTTCGAATGCATAACTTTATTTGTCTCATGGAATCTTAAACTATGACCTAGGTGGCCTCATGTCAGTGAGATTCCTGTCTGATTTTCAATATTTTCAAGATAAATGGTGACTTACTATCCATCTTTCATCACTATTACTGCACACCCTAATAGTTTCCGAGATCCCGGCGGAACCCACTTAAGAAAGCCTCTGAACTGTTGTTATTACCGAAAAGCGTCCTCTGTGAGCACTAAGTATCCATTAGCCCAACATACTACTGGTGTTTGAATACCCAACTATATCTCACAACGCCTGTCGGAAATTCATGAACTAGCCAAAAGTATGCATATACTTACATATATGTGATGCAATTCAGAAAAATGTCGTACTTTCCACTGTAGGTGTGCTTTACATTGCGGCTCCACATCAATTAAAAGCCAAATGACAACGTCATAGCCATTCGTCCCGAAAACGTTATGCAATAATCCACTACTGCCACACGCAAATAACCATAACCTTGGAAACCTTTTTGCCTGTCGTCATACTCGGGCATGCTTTTTGTTCAAAGGTATTTCCGGGATCAAACGGCGCATGATTTTGATCTTCTGTGCATGTCGATATCATTCAGGACTATTATCAGGAGGTATGGCAACCTTTTGATTCGCAATACCGGATATCTGAATGTTTAATGAAGTCCCTATCCGGGGTGGTATGGATTCCCTGCACTGCATTCTATGGATTTCCCGCCCCACCCTTCGCGGAGTTCCTTGTCCCACACGGAGTTCCTTGTAGTTCCCTTTTCACCATCTGCGGTGTCTCTTCCTCGCCTTCTGTGGGTCCTTACCTCACCACTTATGGAGACCCTGCCCACCCTCAGGTGAATACATGTTCACCCATCAGAAACGGATGAACAAGGACAAGGAACTGAACGATGGCGCCAAGACGATGGCGCCAGGAGGCCGCTAATTTGAACGAGGTGGCCCCAGAACACAAGCGGAGGCTTAGAAAATGGCAGGTGAGGCCCCAGGAGATGAGACGAGGTCCCCTACGACGGTAAACGAGGTCCCTACATTAAAAGATGAGGCCCAGGACAAATGTTGAGGACCCAAGACGGGTAAGGAGGACCGCTTGAAGCGATATGACGCCCCTAAGATGGTAAAGCAAATACAGCGGCAAAGAAATAACATCTTACGATCTGGGGGTTAATCTGGGGGGGAGGGCGCTCGTCTGGACGGGCGCAATTTCTCAGTAGAGACGCCACTGATTGATAAACTTTCAAGGGGAAGATGTACTCGAGTCTCCCTGGACGGGTGTCTTCTCTACTCGGAAGGGTGCTTCGGCTTAAAAGTTTCAGGGGGAGTCCACTCCAGTGTCCCTGGAGAGGTGCCTTTTTCAGTCAGAGGGGTGCCGCCTTTCTATGAGGAGGGGGGGGGGGAAACACGTGCCCCTTGTGCCCACCATGTAGATTCGTACCCGGTCTTAGGGCCCACGCGTTCCCCAAATCTGCCAGGGACGCCTTGCTCGCGACCATTACCAAAAATATAGACTTAGGTGCAAAAAAGCACTGCTTAATAAAATGTTCTACACTGAAGATGGGATTATAATTTCGTGAGAAGAGGTGTTGACTAATGAAAGATACATATGGAGACCACCGTGC
>JAOTOM010004020.1:170000-195000 GCA_034440615.1 Ashinkailepas kermadecensis | reverse complement strand
ATTGAAGCATGGTCAAGAGGACGGAAACAAAGGGTAGTGTCAAATGGATGTAAATCTGCATGGAAGCATATTCTGAGTGCAGTGCTACATGGCTCTGTTCTAGGGCCACTTCTCTTTATCATTTTTGTGAATAACATTGAGGTAGTGATGAGGAATAGGGTGTTCAAATTTGCTCATGGTATCAAATTGGTAAGAGTGACTAACAGTAGTGAGCAATCTGGTAATATTCAACTGGACTTGGAGAACCTAAAAAGGTGGGCTGATCAATGACAGATGTCTTTCAACTATGAAAAAATGTAAGGTTATGCATCTGGGGTCTGGAGATGAGACTTTCAGATATACAATGGGAGGTAAGAAATTTGATGTTATTGAAGAGGAAAGAGATTTAGGTGTCTTGGTTTCAAATGATCTTAAAGCAGGAAAATAAGACTGGACTGGGTAACGTAGAATATGGGAAATACTTATGGTATTAGATATGTACCCACTCAAGTATAGGAGATTAATGGGTGATATGATTGAAATGCATGAAATCATGAAAGGGTTAGATCAGATCAATCTGAATGATGCCCTTCTATTTAGGCTCTCATATAGGGATCATCAATTTAGGTAAGACAAATCAAGGTGTAGGACAGCTAAGCGACAACAGGTCTTCATTTAAATGATTGTTGATCGGTGGAATAGTCTGCCTACTGATGTCGTCGGCATCCCTCATTGAATGTATTTCAAAATAGGGTGGATAACTTGTTTTAGGTTGCAAAATCTTGTTTTTGAGCTATAAGTAGTGGTGGACTGGGTGACATTTATGCTAAGTAGGTGTATACTATACAGACCCCTCTAAGCAGATACAGATGGGGTCTGCAAATTATTGGTAGGGAACTCAAGTCACATGTGTTATATGAGGCCGAGTGAATATGGCTAAATAGGTAAGGTAGACAGACATTGATGAGTGTGGGGATGTTGATGGATGCATTCTTTGGAATTAGGGATGTGGTGTTGGTTGGGGTGAAGTGTCTTTTTGCGAGGGTTATGGTATCTTCCATTTACGGACTTAACCTGGATGGGCCATTGTGGCTCTTATTAAGTCTGATCACTGTATGACTTCATGAGTCCCTCTCTACCCTCTGGTGGGATCCTTGTCTTATCCCTCTGCGGAGCCCCTCTGTATCCTTTGAATCCCATCCCTCTGCGGAGCTCCTCCCTGTCCTCTGATGGGATCCTTGTCTAATCCTTTTGCAGAGTCCCTGTCCTATTCGCTGTGGAACCATTGTCCCTTCTCTTATGAAGAACCAGCGGGGGTCCTTGTCCCACCTTCAGTTCAGTCCCTGTTCCATCTCCATGCAGTTGCCGGCCTCTTCAGAGCCCGTACTGGCCGTCTCTGGTATCACGCGCACCTGCTGCCACGTCCCCCTCCCGCCGCACCTGTGTAGCGCTTCCTGCCTCCCCTCCCCCACCTCCCGCACGGGAAGGAGGGGTCCAGTACCCGGTGCCGGCTTCCTGTGCGATGGCTGAGATTGCTGGCAGCGGGCGGTGGCAGGGGTGAGAGGTGGGGCGTCACAACGGCTTTTTCAGGGAGTCCACAGACAATACTTGATTGTATGGCTTTTAAACAAAGTTTGAAGCCATTTGATCTGCGATCTTACAACCCCAAAGGATAAAAAATTTACCGTAGAAACAGATGATACTGGATATTAATTTCTCTTTCTGGTACCGTGATGAATATTTTGAAGAGGAACACAGCGTAGCTAGCATTAAGCGAGAACTACTGTGGGCATGCGACGCGGTCGGTATGATGCAGCGAATATTATGGCATGGCTGGTGTTAGTGGCGTAACCCCTGGGCGCTCAGTGCACAGACAGCACACTGTGCAGCGAAGCGCACTGGCTACATATCAAAATGAACCTCAAGACAAATTGAAGATAGCAAAGAACCTTCCCGGACTGTCGATTTGGTTCCGCGGCGGCTGATCTTTGGCGCGAGGGAGCCTCACCAGCAGGGTTCGACCCCAGCTCGCTGGAAGGTGCAGCACTCCTGGCTGCTGTCGGTGCCGAGTGGTACATCCCCAACGATAAGGGAACCGCCACGTGGTGGCCCTGCATGGCCGCGGTGGCAGCCTCTCTGACAGCCACCTGACCCCCTGGCTGGGTGGCAGACCCGTGACACTAACACCCCTGACACGATGGCGGCCCCGTGACAGTGACACCCCTGGCTGGGTAGCCTGCACGGTCGCCGAGGCGTCCCCCGATGCCGCAGGCGACGTTCACCGCCTCGCCAGTGACCGATGGAGAGCGCGCGCTCCGCTCGAAGTTGACGGCCGGCACGCGGCCGGCCGCCACCCGAACGCCCCACGGACACCGCGCCGACAGGTGGCAGCTGCCGCTCCGCCGCCGCCGGCAGCATCGACATCTGTGCGGACACGAGGTGGCCGACGCGCCCCGCCGCAGGTGTACACCTGCACACCTGTGCCGGCTCGCCTCGCGCGGCGCGAGTGTCAGCGGCCGCGTGACGGCGGCCGTGTCGGGCGCGGCTTATCGGGCCGGCCGGCGACACGGCCGCGCGGTGGCAACACGCCGGCGGTCGTGTCGGCCGTCGCTGCCGTGCATGTCGGCGGCGGCACATGCGCGCCGCCGGCCGCATCTGCATGCGTTCACAGCGGCCGACAGTCGGTACCTGTCGGCTGACACGAGTGAGCGCTGTCCGCGGTTCGGCGATTTCGGCCGATCTGATGCACGATCGGACACACACATCAATAACGCTACATGCTCGCTCTCCGCGAGGCAGTGTTGTTGGACCGCTTTTGGCACTTACTATTTATCTTAACGACTTATCTGACAGAATTCGAAATGAAGTTATGCTCCGTGCGGATTAATTATGCTTCTTTCTATGCTGAACACACAGCCGGATCTATAGCTACACAAATTTCACTTACACAAGGATCTTGATGCAGTAGAGGAATGTGGTGAAATATGGGCCATGACCTTTAATGCTTTAAGAACGTGCTTTCTCGCTAATAACACCTTCTCTCTAAGAAATCCAATGACTCCTCTACACTTAAAATTTGATGGCAAGCTTATCTCTCCTGTGATGAGTCATCAGCCTTTCGGCCTCATGCTATGAACTGATATGGTATTCTATGAACACATAAATTATGCAATATTCAAAGTCAATAAATATGTCAGTCCCATATATCCAATTTGTAGGAAATTCCACGAAGCATACTAACTAAAATATACCTTACTTCTATTCGTCTTTTAATTGATTATTGTGACGTCGTCCACGACCAATTTCTAACCATCTCTGACACACAACTACTAGATACCATGCAAAATAGAATGGCCCGACTAGTAGCAGGTGCACGTTTCAACACGTCTTCTGGAAAATTGCTTTAAAAAGTTAGGTCGGTCCCCTCCATAAAGCACGCTACTGGAGGTGTCTGGCCATCTCCATCTGCCCCACACAGAGGCGCAGCCAAGAGGAACCCAGGGGCCCGCTCACCCTGCATCGCCCAAAAATACACTGGATGAAACGAGAAATTTAGATTTTCACCACCCAAAACCCTACATTTTCGGTGCGCTTCGCGCGCCAAAAGCTTTTTAATTTTATCACATTTTTTGGGGTTGCCCCCTAGCAGAATTCAGGCTGCGCCACTGACCCCACCTGTCCGCCCCCGCCATAAACCCCGGGAGTGAAGGTGCCTGGCCAGTTACATCTGTCCAACGCGTCCGTCCCCGCCCCATAAACCCCGAGAGTGAAGGTGCATGGCCAGCTACATCTGTCCAACGCGTCCGTCCCCGCCATAAACCCCGAGAGTGAAGGTGCCTGGCCAGTTACATCTGTCCTACGTGTCCATCCCCACCATAAACCCCGGGAGTGCAGGTGCCTGGCCAGTTACATCTGTCCTACGTGTCCACCTCCGCCATAAACTCCGGGCCTGGAGGTGCCGACACTGAAGCCGTCACCGCTCGCGCCACCTCCTCGGCGGCTGTCAGCTGTCCGTGGGAGCGCCGACAGGTGCGTCTGTGCACAGTGTGCAGAGGTGTGCACGAGTCGTTCGTCAGCCGCTGTGACGGCTGTCCGGGGAGCCGTCTCACGAGCCCGGCGCCGGCGCGCCGCTCGGGTTTCCCGATCGGCTCGGCGGTGGGGCGGCGGCCGGTCCGGCTGAGTCACGGCGCGTCACTGTCGGGTGCAGGACACGTCGCAGCAGGCACGGTTTCTGTAAGCCGAAGCGGCGTTCGCCGATAACTTCACCGAGAGCTGATTTGCACGCGAGGGGAGCGCGCCTCGTTGTCAGGACGTTCATGCTGGCCTGTTAGCACCGAGGACGTGCTGTCAGACAGGACACATTATTACATTGTTGCACTTACGCTGACGTTCATAAATGTTTCCCTTTTAGTCGGCATGACACTACCTGGGCACCATAATTTCCTTGGTGAGTGAAGTAACCAGGCGCCGTTTTGGCCATACGCCACCAGAAGTGCAGCGCTGTCTGGTGCAGCATATTTTTTGCTCGCAATTTTATTCGCTAATTTAAACACATCTATGTGTCGCACCAGGCAGAAAGTGCTGGAAGATACTTAGTACGCGCATTGCCACCAAGCCAGTGCTTGCCGAGGTCCGCCGGCAACATGCGTCCGCAGAGGATGGATCCGAATGTGAAACTCAGACATCTTTCTCGGCTGAGGGCGAGCCAGGTCATTTGACTGCTTGGTTGGTTGGTTATTTAAGTTTTAGGGCGCATCGACCACATTTGACTGCTTGGACACACCCAACGAATATTGGAAGCATGCATTTTAATTCGTGCGACATTTGTATATAATAATGCCCAACGAGTAGAACAATAACAAAATAGGTGTTCTTGTTCTTACTTCAGGTGAGCGTAATCGCATTTCCTCATAATGCAGGTGAAACTGGAATATTTGAACGATAAAAGAATACGTTTTGTCGGTTGAATGATTTGATAACCGAGCCTTAGCCGCACCAAGTTTGGCACATTTGGCCTTTCCTTTTTATTGTGGATTCTTTTTTTTTGTAATCCATAGGTTTTGACTACGCTCGCAGGAGGGATATGCAAAATGAGGGGTGATCCAAGAATGGTCACCAGTGCGGTGTAACCCGATGACTGAATTTTAAGGATGATGTAGGTCTCGGTAACTCGTCAATTCTGGACAATTTTTCTTAGGACGTTGTTTGTTGAAACTCTTACTTATTTTCCTTGTTCTGTCAAATCCGAGCAAACATTTTGGAAGTGCGTAAAATTCTTTGTTGAACCCAAGCACCCAAGAGCTCTCCAAAGTCGCTTCCCCCAGTAGCGCAGCCAAGGGAGGGGGAGGAGAGTCCCACTAGGACCAGTCAGATTATGGGAAAAATAAAATACACATGGTAAGCTTGAGCATTTCCGCATCGCCACCAAAAATTGCGTGAAAAGGCTTACTGCATGAAGGATGTCGTTGAACTTGGTTCCCAGAAAACACATGTCCAAGCTAACAGGTGAATCCATCAATCTAGTTGCAAGCGGCCATGTTCGGGCTCCTGAAAAGCTGTGCTGGCTGTGCATCTGGCGTGCCTTGCCCTCCTCCGTTGCGGTCGGCTGCATTCATCTTTGAATTTAATATTGTTTAAGCTATTTCGAGCAAGTATAGGCTGCCACTCCCAAGCAGCCCGACGGACGCCACTTTCCAGTGGTTCCAGGTAATTTCCACACATGACTCATTTGCGCAGGCTGCTGCTCTCGAGCTATTGTTCTCTGCGGAAAGCCGTCGGTCCGGCGCGTGCAGCATTTGTGTATTCAGCCGGTGTCAAGGCGATGCACACAACGCCGCGAGCCGCCGGCCGGTGGTCAAGCACGCGTGACGCGTACCCGTTCTGGACGGTGGACGGCACCCCAGACGGGTTACCGTACGATCGCGCCTGGCATCGCCGGGAGGTGCCGGCGCCGACCGGCCGTCCGGCCGGCCCGAGCTCCACGAGGAGCCGTAGGCGTCAGCAGTGAGCTGTGGGCTGCCTCATCTGATTGGCGACGCGTTGCGCTGCGTGTTTCGTTACGTATGCACAGATGGCGCGCTCCGGGGAGGTCCGACCGCTCCCCGGCCAGGAGGACATGTATTCGTGATGTATGTTATGCCGCAGCGGGCAGACGCGGCTGTAGCCTGGCCACGCGAGGGGTGCAACTGCGTGAGGCACGCCCGGCCGCCGCTCAGCTGCATGTCTGATCGCAGTGCAAATTGCGAGCCCGTCGAGCTCCATAGCACGCGCCGGCCACAGCTCCGCCCGTGCGTCGGTGCTGGCTCCGCCTGTGCGTCGGTGCTGGCTCTACCCGTGCATCGGTGCTGGCTCCGCCACTGCTCAGCGCGACATTCTATCCTGATGAGATTACATCAATTTCAGCCTCTTTACAGTAAACATTACGGCCTTGACGATTGCTCACGGCGTGGCGGGAAGCCGTTGCGGAAGCCGCTGGGGCTGCCCGGTGCTATTACATCTAATATATCGTGGGCGGTCGGCGGCCCCCGAGGGGCCGCAGGGTACGATAGTCGTGTCCTGTTGTGCGGTCGCCACGCCGATAATTTCGATAGTTATGGTTGTAACCTGGTGCATCCATTCCTGAAGAATCAATACGTTCCAAGTAATTGGTGGTTGGTGTATTTGGTGCAATTGGTAACTTGGTTAGGTACGGTAAGACATCGACGGATGGATCCAGTACAATGTACCGAATTGCTATATAAATTCCTTTTTTGTATGGTCTTGCCAATTTTGAAAATAAAACATTTCCCAGCGTAGTGTGGGGCTCTGAGGCAGGCTGCCACTGCTTACATGTATTCAGGAATTATGGAACTGAGGCGACCATAATATTTTATCGAGTGGTAATACTTTCGAAATATATATCGAAGATATCTAAAAGTATATATCTAGAACTTGCGGAAACCGTTCTGAATGTACTCGATAGCTGGCTTTTTCTCGAGAACTCCAAAAAGTGAAGGTTGATACTCCAAAGTCTAACCACTCAAGGTATTCGGCCCGTGAGAGTAGAAGATGTTGCTGAACAGCTTCAGACAGAATTCGGCGAATATAACGTTTAAAATGCTTCGGCACACGCATCTGAATAAGCTATATTTCTTACCATATGTATATTCTCCTACATCTGTTTCCAGGAGAAACTCGTGGGTAGGTTCACGGAAGGCTCAAGAAATGCTCACGGAATGTTCACGAAGGCTCACGGAAGGTTCGCGAAGTCTCACGGAAGGCTCACTGAAGGCTCACAGAAGGCTCACGAAAGGCTTACTGAATGTTCACGGAGGGCTTCGGAAGGCTCACGGAAGGTCCATGGAAGGTCCACTGAAAGTTCATGGAAGGCTAACTGAATGTTTATGGAAGACTCACGGAAGGTTCATGGAAGGTTCACGGGAGGCTCCCGGAAGGCTCCCGGAGGTCCACGGAAGGCTCACTGAATGTTCATGGGAGACCCACGAAGGTTCATGGAAGGCTCAGGGAATGTTCACGGTTCACGGAAAGCTCAATGAAGGCTCACGGAAGGCTCGCGGAAGGTTCACGGAAAGTTCAAGGAAGGCTCACGGAAGGCTCACAGAATGTTTACGGAAGGCTCGCGGAATGAACCAAGCAGCTGGGCCTAATCAGCGCCCTCCAGCGACTGTATGCCGGCGGCTTTTTCCGGTCAGCCAAGCGGTGCTGACGGCTTTGTGGGCAGCCTTGCAGGTAAGTATGCCACCGCCGTCATGCGCAAGGACTGCCGTCACGCGGAAAAGCGCCAGAGCCGTCAGCGTGAAGAGTGGCACGGCAGAGCGGTCACCGGGGTGATTTCACGCCCCGGCGAGTTGCTACTGGACGCCTGGAGCAGTACTGAGCGGCGTAGTAGTGCATCGGTAGTAGCAGCGCTGTAGTAGAACCTTGGTGGACACCGAGTTACGGGTGTGGGGCGTAGGGGATAAATGTCAATGATAAATCAGAGAGACGGCACATCATGGCAGATGAAAGCAGAATGCCCTGCAGTAGTGAGTAGGTCGTTAGGTTTGGCTTGGCTAGGCTAGGCTAGGCTAGCTTTGGTTAGGCTACAAAATGGGGTCGTTAGTTTCACTAGGTTTCTTGTAATTGTGATTGGTGGTGGTGTGTGAGAGAGCATAATTTGTTCACACACACCAGTTGAAAACTTGGAGATTAATGGGAATAGCTTCGTCACTCCTTTGAAAAAACGAAGAACAGAGAATGTTCTATTATTGCCATCTCCGCCAAAATCGTGATGGCTCACGAACTGGAAACATAACATCTAGCTTCTGAACATACCACCTGTCCGCCGGCATTTCTGCAGGGTGGGGTGGGACAGGAGCGTGGAGGCTGTGCCACTAATATACGCTTAGGTCAGGGAGAACTTAATATACCCGCAAAATGTCCGGTACTCGCCGTATGCCTAATACTAGATTTCCTTCCAGATGCGAAGAGGGACTCCATGTTTCCCTGGTCCGTATTCATTCATAGGCATGCATTCATTCACTCGGAATTCATCCATAGGTATTCATTCATTCACTCGGCATTCATCATAGGCATTCATTCATTCACTCGGCATTCATTGAGCTCCCGAACGAGTTGTCGAAGCGGGCGTTGGACGTCGTCTGCGAGAGCAAAATACACGACCTAGAAGAACGAAACGATTGAATGAATTCCTCCGAGTTTCGATTGCTTGCTTAAAATAATTTACGTTCATGCTTGAAGCGGTGATTTGTGAGCGCGGTGGGCATATTCTCGAGTCGTTGCTTGTGCACTGGCAATGCTCAGCGTCAACAACATCTAGGCACAAGCCGCAATTGCACCGGATTTATGGCATATCTGCCTAAAGACATATTGCAGCAACTATGCCGTTAGACATCCTTATGCAACCTTTCAAACGCCACGCATGAAACATATGCATACATAGTATGCTTGAAAATCATATATGTAGAAATATTTTAGTATTTGGTGAAACTACGTTCAGTATCTTTATTGAATGAATTACTTATTGCATTTCCATAAATGTTTTTCATCATCGCCGCCCGCGGCGCCATCCGCGGCGGCGGCGGCTCGGCGCAGTCCGCGCTTATCACCGGAAGCGTGTATCGCCGGACCACACGCCATTGTGCGGCGTGTCGGCGCGCCGGGAACGCCGCGCACCGGCCGCGGGAGCGGGGTGCCGTGCTCGCCGCCGCCTCACGCGCTGGATGGCCCTCCGAGAGGTCACAAGGTCACACCAGTGATGGATGACCTGTTGGTCGCCGTGCCAATCTTTTCACCTTCGCAATCCGGGGGGGGGGGGGGGGGGGGGATCCTAAGCCCTGCTAGTTGTCTGAGGAAACTTTTGAACCACTGACTATATATTGATATTTGGCACACTTTGAGTTTCGTCACCTGTGCACATTGTGGAAATTAAACAAGTTCTACGCTCACCAGAACTAGAGGGAGTCAAATTTAGGTCACCGCCTCGTCTTAACATGGTTTTCATACGCACATCTCTCGTGAGCAAGCCACGATTGGCACAATCAAAAGCTAAATATGGGTGCATGTGAGAGAAAAAAAATCAGAAATACATACCAAACCGCAACTTCAGGTCCAGTACCTACGTGAAATGAAGGGCTAAACTAGAAAAATGTTTCCCTGCGGGTAGCATTGTCGTTAATCAATACTTTTGAATATTTTTGTGATGCAGGTCAATTCAGCCAATGTCATGCAAAGAATTACCTGAATACTTGGTCCTAAATACCTTCGGTTCGCTCTCCGACTAAATCGGAGTTTTTATGCTGACCAACGCAAAACTGATTTGCGCGGTGATTGGTGTCATAATGAACTTTTAACAGCTCACTTGTTGGGATACCAGCCCTGAACCCAAAATTTGGAATTCGAATGACATCAGAATAAAAACAATCCGCTGTTGTTTTCCTGTATGTTATGTTATGTATACTGGGGTTCTTGGATTTGTGGGGGGATTTCTGGGGGAAGACTGAAATGTTTGCATTAGATGGGTTACATTTGAGCAAGAGAGGAGTTGAATTGCTCAGCAATAGGTATGAGGAGGCTCTCAATAGGAAACTGGGAAACTAGGCAGGTCATGGGGGGATGTAGCTGATAGAGAGAGAAGTCTTGCAAACAAGGGAAGGAATGGTTTATCATGTTTTTACGTCAATGCCAGAAGTGTTAGGAACAAAATTGGGGAACTGCATGCTTATATGTTGTCTGAAAAGCTAGATTTGTTATGCATAACAGAGGCATGGGTTAATGAAAGCATTTTTGGAGACAACTTGCAAGAATTCGAATTGACAGGCTACAACATGCATGCTTATCAAAGGCAGGCAAGGATAGGAGGAGGTATACTGTTGTATGTCAGACAAGAAATGAAATGTCATTCCATAGAAGATAGTGTACATGATGAAGGTGTAGAATCCTTGTGGTTAGATATCATTCTGAAAAATGGAACACAATTTAGGGTTGGGGCATTCTATAGACCTCCAGACCAGAATGAAAACACGGACAGGTTGATGCAGGAAGAGATAAGTAGGAGAGTAAAGGAGAGAACTGTTTTGTTGGGGGATTTCAACATAACAGGATTGGGAAGCAAAACTATAGGTCTAAACAAATCGGGAAGAAGCTTCATGGATTGTTTTGAGGAGAATTTCTTTTTTCAAATGATACATGAACCTACAAGGGAAAATAAAATATTAGATCTTGTGCTTACTAATGAGGAAAATTTTGTACAAAATGTGAACATAGGAGAGACTTTGGGTAATAGTGATCACAACATTATACGCTTCTCATTGTATGTTGGAAATGTAGGAACCAATAAGACATTGATTCCTAATTTTGCTAAAGGGAATTACAATGAGTTCAGGATCTTCCTGAATGAAATTGATTGGGAAGACTTATTGAAAGGCTTAGATGCTTATGAAATGTGGAGAATGATAAAATATAAACTATTTCAAGGTCAGGATAGGTTCATTCCCAATAGGCAAATTAGATTAACCAGGGTTCAGCTCCCTTCATGGCTGACCAGGGAAGTAAAGCATTTACTGGAGTCAAAGAAGCAGGCATTCAAGAAACTAAAATATGCTAACTCTGAGGTAAACCTCAAATCATATCAAATAGCTAGAAATAAAGTTAGGAGGTGTGTTAGGGCATCTAAAAGACTGGCTGAAATCAAATTAGCTCGGGAATGTTCAGCAGGTAATGCTAAGAGATTCTTTAGTTTCTACAAATTTAAGGCTAAAAAGTGTGGTGTAGGACCACTGGAGGTAGATGGGGAATTAGTGGTTGATGATTGTGATATTGTGGAATCCTTAAGCAAGCAATTCTCATCAGTCTTTACTCAGGATAATTCTGGTAGAATAGAAACAACTGAATCATATGCCATGACAGGTGATAGGTTGGAGTATCTTACGATAACTACAGAAGCTGTAGAAAAGCAGTTGCAGAATATAAAGCCTAATAAAGCTTCTGGACCAGATGATATATATGCTAGGGTCTTAGTAGAGTGTGCTAAAGCTTTAGCAGTTCCTCTAGGTATACTTTTCAGGCGGTCTATGGAATACTCTGAAGTGCCTGAAGATTGGAGAAATGCAAATGTAGTTCCAATTCTCAAAAAGGGAAGTATGAAGTGTGTAGGGAACTACAGGCCAGTCAGTTTGACCTCAATAGTTTGCAAGGTACTAGAAAAACTGGTTAAACAGAATGTTCAGATTCATCTTGATAGGCACAATCTTTTAAGAGATACTCAACATGGATTTCGATCTCGAAGGTCTTGTTTAACTAACCTTTTGGAGTTCATGGAGTATGTTACAAAAGAAGTAGACAATCAAAACAGGATGGATGTTGTGTACTTGGACTTTAGCAAAGCTTTTGATAAAGTTCCACATAGGAGGCTAATTCATCAACTACAGCAACATGGGATTGTTGGAAAAGTTCTAGGTTGGATTGAAGCATGGTTGAGGGGAAGGAAACAAAGGGTAATGTTAAATGGATGTAAATCTGATTGGAAGGATGTTCTGAGTGGAGTACCACAGGGCTCTGTTCTAGGGCCACTTCTCTTTATCATCTTTGTAAATAACATTGAGGTAGGGCTGAGGAATAGAGTGTTCAAATTTGCTGATGACATCAAACTGGTGGGAGTGGCAAACAGTTGTGATCAATCTAGTAATATTCAACTAGACTTGGAGGACCTAAAAAAGTGGGCTGATCAATGGCAGATGTCTTTTAACTATGACAAGTGTAAGGTTATGCATCTGGGGTCTGGAGGTGAGACTTTCAGATATACAATGGGAGGGAGGGAACTGGATGTTATTGAAGATGAAAGGGACTTAGGTGTGTCGGTTTCAAATGACCTTAAAGCAGAGAAACAATGTAGCTCAGCTAGGAACAGGGCACTCAGAATGCTGGGACTCATTAATAGAAGTGTGATGTATAAGAGCAAGGAAGTCATGACAAAACTGTACTTAGCATATGTGCGACCCCACTTGGAATATTCTGTGCAAGCTTGGAGCCCCTACCTAGAAAAAGATATAGACAAGTTAGAAAGAGTGCAACGCAAAGCAACTAAACTCATCAGTGGACTAGGTAGCTTAGAATATGGAGAAAGGCTTGTGGCATTAGATATGTACTCACTCAAGTATAGGAGATTAAGGGGGACATGATTGAAATGTACAAAATTGTTAAAGGACTAGATCAGGTCAATTTAAATGGTGCTCTTCAGTTTAAAGTATCACACAGGGGTCACCAACTCAGGTTAGACAAGTTGAGGTGTAGGACAGTTAAGCGACAGCAGGTCTTCAGTCAAAGGGTTGTTGATCAGTGGAATGGGCTGCCTGCTGATGTTGTGGGGAGTTCCTCATTGAATGTATTTAAAAGTAGGGTGGACAAATTTTTTAGGCAGGAAAATCTTGTTTTTGATTTATAATTTGGATGGAGGGGATAATATTTATGTTAAATGTGCATGGCACAGACCCCTTTAAGCAGGGGCTATGGTAGCACAATGGGTATGATGGGAGGAGCTTGCAATTGTTGAGGGTGTTATGCAATAGCAAGTGGATGATGCTAGATAGGCTGGGATATATAGCTTCCTAGGAACTTGGGATTAGGGATTGATTGGGGTGAGAATATGTACATTTCTAGTACCTTTTCTAGATAGGCCTAACCCAGATGGGCCCCTGTGGCTCTTATTAAGCCTTAACACTTTATGACTTTATGACTTTATGACTTTATGAAGACCACACGTCCGAAAAATGTGAGTGTATGCTTGTGTGTGTGTGTGCTTGTGTTTGTGCATGTATGTATGTGTACGTGTATACATACATACACGACCTTGACACACCGTGACCTTGACATGCAATCATTGCAGGCCCAGCTCAGAGAGCTCCCCTGACTTCCCACCTGCCCTATAGCACTTCCTCTTGCAAGATGATTAGCATTTCCTCTTGCTGGTCCTCTTTGTCTCCGGCACGTAGAGGCGGAGGTATGTTCACTGTCCTCCAGTGCCAACATAGTCGAGCCTTCCATTGCGCTTTTTAGTGGTGTATTTTAGTTTCACAAAATCTAATCCGCGTTCTTGCTGGGGGTGGCTTTATCGACCAGGGTTCCATCGCGAATCAGAGCTTGTTGCGAGAACCTTGGCCCCACCACCCGATCCATGAATTCCAGTCCATCCGCAGAATTTTGACCGGAAGTTTAACGTGCCGTCAATACACCGACACGGCCGCCCGGTCAGTGGACCCCGGCCTTATCGGGCCAGCTGTCCACTGACCCTCCCAGCCGGGGGCTAAATGCGAGCGCGTGAAGCGACTCGAACCCTTTGTTGCCAGGACAGGGGAGACCAGTGCAGGCCAGCGCCTAACCAACTGAGCTACCGGGGCGGCTAGTTAGTGCATGACATAAAACAATGCGAAACAATCCAGAGAAATGTGCGAGTCCATGGTGCTATGGGAAGTGTCAGGTCTATCATCGCGCTCACATAGAGCACTAAACTACCGGCCACTCAGCGCCAGGCAGTGAAATCCACCACGCCGTGCATTTTCGGAGTTTTTCAGCTCATCTCCGTATTTATTAGGTTTCCCTCTTCAGTCACCGTCTATTAAATCCGACACCAGATGGGTCCTGGTGCCAGTCGTGTCCTCTCCCCACAGGCCATCGTGACGTGCTGCGAGCACAGCCGCCGTAATGTGTGCGGGTGTCGCCGCGGTAATGTGTGCGGGTGTCGCCGCGGTAATGTGTGCGGGTGTCGCCGCGGTAATGTGTGCGGGTGTCGCCGCGGTAATGTGTGCGGGTGTCGCCGCGGTAATGTGTGCGGGTGTCGCCGCGGTAATGTGTGCGGGTGTCGCCGTGGTAATGTGTGTGGGTGTCGCCGCGGTAATGTGTGCGGGTGTCGCCGCGGTAATGTGTGCGGGTGTCGCCGCGGTAATGTGTGCGGGTGTCGCCGCGGTAATGTGTGCGGGTGTCGCCGCGGTAATGTGTGCGGGTGTCGCCGTGGTAATGTGTGCGGGTGTCGCCGCGGTAATGTGTGCGGGTGTCGCCACGGTAATGTGTGCCGGTGTCGCCGCGGTAATGTGTGCGGGCGTCGCCGCGGTAACGGCAGCCGATGGTTGCCAGTGACATGGTGTGCGAAATGGTGAAGCAGTCGCCATCCTGCACTCAGATGTCTGTACCAGCTGCTAGGCAATACAAAAGCATCCCTGGAAATTGTAGGATGACTTTGGGAAACTCCATCGGTGGGGAAAGCACAACATACTTCAGAAGAGTCATGCTTGACAAGAAATGCTGACCAATGTCACTTGAAGCAGATTTGTTTTCGGTGCTCTTGCTTCAAAAGAACGAAGCAATATTTACGAAATCGGACGCTTCTGCCGAATGCCACGAGCGCATTGACCTTTTTTTATAAAAAAAATGCGATGTGCCTAAATCGGCTGCACCTATGTCTGAAACGCATTCCTGCATTTCCTCCGAAATTAATCGCGGTTAGGTCATGTCGGCACTGATTGCTAGGAGAGCCCCGCTGCACGCGTGTTCTCCCCGCCGTGATTACCGACCATGTGCCTGCAGCCTCGAAGCCGTATAACCTGAAGCCTGAAGCTTGAAGCTTGAAGCCCGCATCCCGAAGCCATATAGCATGAAGCCACATCACATGAAGTTTGAAGCATGAAGCCTGAATCTCTGGATACATAAAGCATGAAGCCGTATAACCTGAAACCTGAAGCTTAAGTCATGAAGTGTAGGCATAAAACCTGAAGCCTGAAGCCTGAAGTATGAAGCATTAAGCCTGGATCAAGAATCATGCAGTCTGCAGCCTGAAGCCTGAAGCCTGTAACTCTGAAGCCATATAGCCTGGAGCCATATGGCCTGGAACCAGATGGCCTAAAGCCATATTTTCTGAAGACATATAGCCTGAAACCATATAGCCTGAAGCTATATAACATGTAGCCGGAAGCCTGCATCCCCAAAACCATATATCCTGAAAAAATTATAGCCTGAAACATTATAGTCTAAAGTCTGAAGCACAAACCTGAATCCTAAATCTGGAAGCTCCAATCCTGAAGTCTGGAGCCTGAAGCATGAATCATGAATCATGCGGCCTGAAGCATGAAGGCTGAAGCCTTCGCCTGCATAGCGTCTTTACTGACGCCTCACGCTGGCTTGTTTATACACACATGGACCCGTCCAAGAGGTGATGCCAGGTGTTCGTGGGGATGTTGTGACAGGTACTACTTGGTTTTTGCTTTGCTTTTTTGCTTTTTTCTCCAAGGGATCTTATGCACATGGGGAACTTGATAAGGCTTCTGTGTGTTTTTGCCTTTCTTCCTCACTGAGGGGAGAGTTGCATAGGGTCTACCACAAGAGTCCAGGTCTCTCGTAGACTCCGAATGTGACATGCTAATAGAGCCCATGCACCCAGTGAATGCAAATGTTTTCCCATGGGCTTACGCTGGGTGCTAGCTCTGGGTGCGTGGGTGTGTGAGTGCACTCTATTTAATGAGCGGCTAGGCTACGGGAGGGTCAGCCACCTCCCCCGCCCACGGGCAGCCCCCCTCCCCCCGGTGCAGTGTTGGATTGCACTCTGTGCACACACGGCCTTGGTCACCGATGAAGTTTGCGGACAAGATGGCGGCCTCCACAAGATCACCTTTTCATCGCTGTCATTTCCACCAAGCACGGCGAGGTTTGTGGGGAACCGCGTGCTGTTGGCCCATGATGCCTTGCTTGCCACCCTTTCGTTGTAAAACACCTATTTGAAACGTATCTCCTCAAATGAGCCTTTTTTCTTCTCTTTTTAGCCATGTCCCACGTTATGAGTTCCATTGAGGTACCGATATTCCTTACCCTATGATATCTTGCGTATCAGCCTTTCGTTGTAAAACATGCTTGCTTGAAACGTTTGCTCTCAAATGAGCTGTGTGTGAAGTTAAGTTCTCCCTTTCATAGGCATACCGATATTACTCATGCAAACCACGAACCGACCCCACATCGTCGCACAATGTATCACAGCTGCCTTTGTCGCGTAGTGCGTGGGCAGCGGCCGAATATGTCCGCCGAGTGCCTCCACTTCCTCGGCTCCATCGTGCAGCCACATAATTAAAGGCAGCAATGCAATCTCGCCTTGGCAGACCGCGACCTCCCGGCGTCGTGCCACCCACGCGCTGCACGTCACGGCTTAATGTGTCCCGACCACACGAATGCCTCGCGCCTAGCCGTGCGTCCGACCACTGGCGAATGAGTAATCAGTGTGTCTTGCACTATGAAGCTGAAAAAAGCAGCCTCCGTGCTGGAGCCGGCTATGCAGACGTCCAGCTTCATCGGTGTCTTAAGCCCATAGATGATATATTGCATAATACGTGCCGGGTTTTTGTCCGTGCTTCGAATTGCATCTGCAGTCTAGTCCTCACTGTCACTGCTAGATGCTTATTTGTGCATAATAAGCCAGATAATTACCCTCATAAAGGTGGCGCCCTGCGCATAGTACCGCGGCGCTCTGTGCATAGGACAGTTCACCAATCGCGGTAACCTAACGCAAGGAATATCCAAGGTTTATGCACGAGCCTTCGACTTCAGAGGCAAAATCTCGCCGTCTTCCACGTTGCATCATCATTCGTCTTTCTGGTTGACTGGCGCTGACGAAGCAGCCAATGATGGTTCGATTCGCGCCGGACCGCGCCAAGATCGTTCCGTCACGCTGGACTGCGCCACTATTGCCTCAGTGGGATGGAACCACGCCGGAGTGATAGCGGTGACCCGAACCGCGCGACACGAAGTCGCGCCGGCCCCTGGATCACGCGACACGAAGTCGTCCCGGCCTCTCTGAACCACGAGACACGAGGTCACCCCGCGCCCCTGGACCACGCGACACGATGTCGCCCCACGCCCCTGAACCACGCAAGACAAGTCGCCCCAGCCCCTGGACCTTGCGACACGAAGTCGCCCCGGCCCCACCTGAACCGCGAGACACGAAGTCACCCCGGCCCCACCTGGACCGCGAGACACGAAGTCACCCCGGCCCCACCTGAACCGCGCGACACCAAGTCACCCCGGCCGCACCTGAACCGCGCGACACGAAGTCGCCCCGCCCCCTGAGCCACGCGACACGAAGTCGCCCCGCCCCCTGAGCCGCGCGACTTGTCGCCCGGCGCTGTCGCGCGGCGCCTCAGCGACCCGCCTCAGCTGCTGCAACCTATCAGAGACTGTCGCGACATGACATCGGTCGAGACGTTCGAGCCAGGACGTGTTCAAATTTACAGCCGCGTCAGACCTGCACGAGTCCCGCCGTCTCGGCTCAGTACTTCTCCAGTTTCATCGTCCAGTGGCGGGGGATTTCTCCGGCCTCACACACGTGCTAAGATCTGCTCGTTTGTTGGTCGCGGCCAGGACTCCCTCAGCTTTTCGTTCCCGGAGTTTCCTTAGCCTGGTACAGCTCTGTACTGTTCGCAGTCTCACAGCTGCATGTGAGGTCTGTTGATATTCCATTCCTGCCGTGACTGTACCCGCCTCACAGACAGGTTCTTAGAATGGTCTCGGTTTCACAGACACGTTCTCAGAACAGTCTCGGTTTAATAGTACAGTCTGGCTTCCTCGGTCGGACAGTGGCGTCTCAGTACTTCCTCCGGTTCTAAGTGTCACCAGGACCGCCACCGTTTCCCAAGCGACGAGGCTTGCCTCGGTCTCAAAGTCGGCGATAACCGCCTTGGTTTCAAAGTCGGCGAGGACTGCCTCAGTCTCAAAGTCGGCGAGGACTTCCTCGGTCTCAAAGTCGGCGATAACCGCCTTGGTTTCAAAGTCGGCGAGGACTGCCTCGGCATCAAAGTCGGCGATAAGCGCCTTGGTTTCAAAGTCGGCGAGGACAACCTCCGTCTCCCAGTCGATGAGGACCATCTCCGTCTCCCAGTCGGTGAGGACCGGCTCCGTCTCCCAGTCCATGAGGACCACCTCTGTCTCCCAGTCGGTGAGGACCACCGACTGTCGGTGTGCTGACGTATCCGCCTGCTGACGGTGTCGGCGAGGACCATCTCCGTCTCCCAGTCGGTGAGGACCAGCTCCGTCTCCCAGTCCACGAGGACCACCTCTGTCTCCCAGTCGGTGAGGGCCACCGACTGTCGGTGTGCTGACGTATCCGCCTGCTGACGGTGTCGGCGAGGACCACCTCCGTCTCCCAGTCGGTGAGGACCACCGACTGTCGGTGTGCTGACGTGTCCTCCTGCTGACGGTGTCGGCGCGGCGCGTGTCGCGCGGACCCAGCGGCGCCAGTGTCCGGCAGGAGCCGCACCGGAAGCCGGTCGGTGGCCGCCGTTCCGGGAGGCTGGACCGTCTGAGAGTCTGCAGCCAAGTGCAACAAACTGCCGCCGCGCCGCTCGCCACGCGCTTCCGGCCGGCCTGGAAGCTTTAAAGAACGGCGGCGGCGGCGTGGGTCGCGTCGGAAGTCGACGAGCGCCGGCACAGGCAGGAAATTGCACGATTGTGGTGGAGGGGTGGGCGGGGAAGTGACTGTGCTACGTTAGACTCGGAGCATCCATGCACCATGCGCTGGCACTGGCGCTGGTGCTGGAGTTGGTGCTGACGCTGGCGCTGGCGCTGTAATCCGGAGCCGACTGTCCACCAACCCCATTGTGGAGTAGTTTGATGTCCAACCGGATGGCTACCGACCGACATCTGAAATGATTGCTGTACTAGGAAATGTGCATCATTTTCGTAGCGAAGAATGCAACCACTTTTAGTGCCATTGTACACGTTGCGATGGAAGCACAACGCGAGATCAAGGATGAAGACGCGTTGGCTGCTCGTGGTGCTGTGCGGAAACTTGGCTCCCACAGGGCACGGCGCTGAGTGTATCAATTCACTGCTGATCGAAATAGTGCCCGTTGGTCGTTCGGGCGAAAATCGTCCACAGCATCGGCCGCTGGGGCGGTCGAAGACCCGTCGCATGCTTTCTCAGGAACGCAAATCATGAAGTCGTATATGAAGAAAAATTATGAATTATTAACTAGACTATCATGACAGTATTATTTGCGTCCGCAAGACTGTCAAACAACTGCGAACGGAATTGCCACATCGGCTGGGTCCAGGCAGGGCCGTAATCCGGCGATTGCTGCTGCAGCTGAACGCCGGCAGCAGTTGTCCCGGCGGGACTGAGCAGTGATCACTGACGGGTGGGCACCATGCTCCCCGAAATGCGTAGCCTTGCGATTCATATTTATTGGCATCCCGGGTCAAGTTCAAACGGAACTGTCACAAAAGCTGCGCACACCGGCCAAGTCTTTTTCTACAAATCATGAAATAATGTTCCCGTTTGTGGTGTGCTTTCGTAGCTATTTTGTCATTTTGTCACTTTGGCATTCCCTAAGATATTTCATGGCTACGTTTCTAGCAGGCTACCATCAGCTGGTCACCAACTGATCACCAACTGGTCACCAGCAGCTACAGACAGCTTATTACCAGCAATCACCAGCTGATCACCAGCTGATCACCAGCTCGCTACCAACCGATCACCAAGTGATCACCAGCAGTTACCAATAGTTCATCACGAGCAGTCACCAGTTAATCACCAGCTAACCACCAGCAGCCACCAGCAGCTACCAATAGTCCATCACCAGCAGTCACCAGTTAATCACCACCTGACCACCAGCAGTCACCAGTAGCCACCAGCAGCTACCAATAGTTCATCACCAGCAGTCACCAGTTAATCACCAGCTGATCACCAGCCGTCACCAATAGTTCATCACCAGCAGCCGTCAGCTCATCACCAGCTAATCACCAGCAGTTACCAGTTGATCACCAGCTGATCACCGGCAGCCCGTTTAATTTGCAGCCGAGCAGCGGTGCTCGGCTCGATCGTGCGACAGGGATGGGGGGGGGGAGGCGCAGCTCTCTGCAGAGGAGCCGGCGGACGCTCTGCCGCCGGCCCGTCTGTCGGACATGCGATGACTGGTGCGACGGCCGACGATCGCGCCGATTTACGACTCGACGCGGCAATACATAAGCCTAAACTCTGCCGGCACGGCACACGGCCGTTGCTGCGCTGACAAGTTTCCCGTCAGATATGCAAAGCAGCGCTCGTAGCTCGCTCTCTGCCCGCTCTGAGGGTGCATCGTCGTCGCGGTTCCGCCGTTCGTCTGCTGACACAGCAGAGCTCGAGTGAGCGTCTGCTGACACCGCTGAGCTCGAGTGAGCATTTGCTGACACAGCAGAGCTCGAGTGAGCGTCTGCTGACACAGCTGAGCTCGAGTGAGTGTCTTTCAACACCGTCCGCGCTCTAGTGAGCGTCTGTTAATACCACGTGGCGCCTCTAGATGTTTTATTTGTTCTTGAAGTAATTTCCACTCCATCTGAGCTCCGTCTGCAGCTCAGGTCCCGATCACGATCCTGATCCTGACAATGACCCTGCGTCTGCCTCTGGGATTCAGGGCCCTGACAGTGTTGGATGGTCCCGGGATCAGGAAGTGGACATAATGGCACCGAGACCCCAAGCCCGTCCAGGAGCTAACAACCGTCTGGTGCATGGTTAATCGGGCTTTCCACAGATAGCGAAATGCAGAACTCCAAGTGCTTAACACTGCGCATCGGACCAGCCTATAGCCTGTTTCCAGCAAATGTATAGCATGTCGCAGCCAGTTCTGATAGGGTGTGTACATGATATCCCCATGTAGGTGCGCATGGCATGAAGCTGATATTTGCAGTTATCACTGCAGTGATGAATACGTATGACCAGATATGCATGACGTGCAAGCCACCGACATTTTACCTGCACATCAGCATGTCTCATCCGCATCATCAGGCACCAACGTATCATCACACCGCCACCGCTATCATCATCACTTTCATTATTATCATACAGAACGTTAACGTCGGGGATGCGGTACTTGAACTACCGCCGGCTGATCGCAGACCCACCATTGCCCAGCTTCTGATCCCAAGAGCACCACTGCCGAGCTATTGATCCCGGAAAAAAAACATTGCTCCAGCTCCTGATCCAAAAGCCATCATTGCCCAGATCCTGATCCCTGGGATACCATTGCCGAGCTCCTGGTTTCAGGAGCACAATTATCCAGCTCTTCATCCCAGGAACACCAATGCCCAGCGCCTGATCCAAGCACTGCCATTGCGCGGTTTTCAATCTCCAACTGGACCCGGGAGCTGGGATAGGTTCCGTGCGTGTGCACGCATTGCAGTTGCTATAGTTTTTCTCTTGTGCGGCGGCACGGTCTCCGCCGCCGCCGCCAGCCGCCGTTCATGGGATCGCCGTGTGATGCGGCACAGTGTGTCCGAAGGAATCAGGCGGCTGCGAGGTCCGCGTCTCGCTCCACTAGATATACTGTGCCGGTAGAAAGAAGAGGAATACTGACTTACTCGGGAGGTTAACCATCGCACCAGCAAACGTGCCGACTCGGCGTCCCGGGTCAAAAACGTCAACACACCAAAAGACAAACGGACTTTCAAACTTTCGCAATTCCCAACTAATGTGATAGGAATTTGATTCGGAATGGTGGATCAGAAACAACTTCAGTGACCATGCGCTATGTCTGGCTATATTATTTATTGCCTATGTTTGGGGAATAATACATCATGGATGTGACGTTTTGATATTGTTGACTTATATATTTATATTATATTATAATGATCTACTACCCTGCTCCGGCCTGGGACCCGGGGACCCACTACCCTGCCCCGGACTGTGGGCCCAGAGACCCATTACCCTGCCCAGGTCTGTGATCCCGGAGACCCACTACCCTGCTCGGCGTGGTTCCCCCGGGTTCCACTGTGTGCCAGTCGGCGGCACGTGGGCAGCCGGCGCGGGGAGCCGCAGCCGTGCCAACGGCCGCCCCCGGCCAGTCGGCACCCTCCACTGGCCATGCATGACCCCGCGCCGCATCTCGCCGCACCGCGCCGGAAGCGCGCCACAATTGTCTGCGGCGCGAGATCGCTCAACAGGTGAATGGACGGCCGAATGAATGACCCCCGAGGGGAGGGGCGACAAACAAACAGGGGGGGGACGCCGGAGTGGACGTACTGCAGCACCAGGCACCACCAGCACCAGGCAGCACCAGCACCAGCACCAGGCACATCGCGGCGGCACCACCCACACTGCAGCTGGACCAGACATACCAGAAACACGAATAACATTCGTGTATGCAACTGTGTGTGTGCGTGTGGTGTATGTGTGTGCGCATGTGTGTATGCATGTGTGCGCGTATGTGTGTATGTATGTGTGTGTGTGTATGTGTATGTAGCTGTGTGTGTGAGCGTGTGGTGTATGTGTGTGTGTGCATATGTGTGAATGTGTATGTAACTATATGTGTGTGGGTGTGCGCGTATGTGTGTATGTATGTGTGTATGTATGTGTGTGTGTATGTGCATGTAACTCTGTGTGTGTGTGTGTGCGTATGTGTGTATGTATGTGTGTGTATGTAACTGTGTGTGTGTGTGTGGTGTATGTGTGTGTGTATATGTGTGTATGTGTATGTAACTCTGTGTGTGTGTGTGCGTGTGTGCGTGCGTGCATGTGTGTTCTTTGCGTGAATGCAGTGCTACCTCTCCTGGTTTTCAGTGGCACTCGGTGATGCTCTGGCTGCACCTGCAGGCTTATAACACGGAACGCGGGACCTTGAGTGACATTTCGGCTACACTTGGGATTGACGCAAATGGGTGCATCTAGTAGCTGGTGCAACACACAGACTGAAGCTGACATACGCCTGAATGATCCTCCGTTCTGACAATCGTTGCTGCGACCAACGGTATGTGTGTCCGACTTCACGTGTTCACGCCAGTGAAGGGATCTGAGCGTGGGCTCGCTGGTGCATGTTCACCTTCGGCGCACGATATTGGCAGCGGTGGCCGGTGCAGCCTTCGACGTTGTAGTGTAGCATTTCAAGGCTTAATTTGCTCAGTCATAGTCAGGTCTGTTCTATCATTTTAAGATGTACCAACATCCATCACAATTTTCTCCTGTCTTGCTTTCAATCTTTGTTCAGATAAAGATATGAATGCCAGTAGCACATGCTACTGGCACGCTCCACTGAGCCAGCATCATGCCCAGCAAGTACTAAATACCCGCTTCGGAGCTAGAAAGCCCTTTGAACTAGAAAGCCTGTCGAAGACTGGGAAGGGCCCCTAACAGTTAGAGAGGGCTCCTGATGATTACAAAATGTCACTGAGCATCTGAGAGGTCTACACTGGGATGCTAAAGAGCTTAGAAGGGTCCCTATGAAAAGAACAGGCTCTCCTGAGAGCTGAAGAGTTCGCGGTAGTGCGGGGGGGGGAGGATCGCGGACTGCCAGCAGGACGACCGTCCATCCGCCGCTAACACCGCTTCGATACGGCAACAGCCCAGCACGAGCCCCCCTCCCCCCCCCCTCCGGCGTACGCCGCCGCCGTCCGTCACCTCGGCGGCGACGGCGGAGGAGGCGCGTCATAACGCCGCGCGACCGGCGGCGCGAGCGGGGGTGATTCACGAACACACGCGGCCGCGTGGGCACTGAGCGATCGGCCGCGCCGGCGCCGCCGACTCGGCCAGATTTAGCGCCGGCGGAACGACTGGTGCGCGCCGCGCACCAGAGGCCGGCGGGCGCCGCTGATTTAGCGGCGGCGACCCGGGTCGCGATTGTCTGCCGCCCCATCTCCCCGCTCCTCCCCCAGCGGCGGCCGCCGTCGGCCAACCGGCTCTCGTGAAGCTGGATAACAAAGGGCATCGCCGACGGAACGATCGCAGAGTTGGGAGGGGTCAACTTGAGTTGTGTCTGGCCATGCAACCCCACCACAGAGCTAATGCTGACATTTGTTTTTGTGTTAATTTGCTTATTGCCCATAATATCCAGCAACATTTTCAGCCCTTTACTGGAGAAGTCGTGAGCTTAGAAAACTAAGCAGAACAATGGCCTTAAACAGGTGAAAAGCTGGTAAGACTGCATCGTTGCCCGACGGCCACACGATTCAGATGTGAGCGTGTGACACAACACACATGTATCTAACCACCTGCGTCTTAAAGGCCTTCAGCGAGTTCGCGAATATGTCCGCACTTGGTGCCCTTGCTAAAAATACGTTCGTCTCTCTTAGTACTCTGTTGAATAAGCCCCACCTAATAGTTTCCACGCGCGCATATGGTACAGGATATACAAGTAGTGGCCTATTACTCCTGACTGAGACACATAATCGGAAGTTCTACAACAAAACCGATGAGTCCGTCCCACCGCATAACACATTTCGTAAGAACATGATGCCGGCCTCTACGCGACGAGACATTCGCTGTAGGCTGTCGTCGGGAGGTCTGGAGAAGAGTCTGCTCACGCCTCGACCCTTGCTACCTGCGCCAGTGGTAATCGACGTGTGGGAAGAGGAATGGCTGACGACAAGTTGTGTTGTGTGAAGTTTTTGTTTGGGATAGGACGATGGACGAACAATGGAGGATAATAGAGATTCGTGAGACGTAGAACACCCGTACGCGACCGTCATGTGCCACACCTGCAGGTGGCTACAGGTGTGGCATATGGCTGGCCAGAACTGCTGAGAAACC
>JAOTOM010004020.1:0-165000 GCA_034440615.1 Ashinkailepas kermadecensis | reverse complement strand
GGCGCCCCCTGGGAGCCTCTGCGGCCCGGCCGCGACTCTGGGTGGTAATGGGCCGGCCGGGAACACATCGAAGCGCAGCACCGGCCGCCATCGGGCCGCCGCTGCCGCGCTGCTGCCGCTGTGTTTGATTGACTGATTGACTGATTTACTGATTTACTGATTGGCTGATTGACCGACTGACCGATTGGCTGGTTGACTGATTGACTGATTGGCTGATTGACCGACTGACCGATTGGCTGGTTGACTGATTTACTGATTGACTGATTGGCTGGTTGGCTCATGGCGCTGGCCGCTTTCCAGCGCGGGGGCGGCGGCGGCGGCAGAGTGGCACCGTTGTCGGCGGCGTCGCCGTGCGGTGGGACGGCGCCCGCGGCGGTGTTGTGATGATGGACATTCTCCGTCCGCAGACGTCGGTCGTTCGCCGCCCAATCTGAATACCCATCGTAACGTCTCAATACTGACACGATGTTTATATACGCCGCTGGGCGTACATCAACGAACAGAAATAGTAATCAGTTTTCCCACACGTATGATTGCAACAATTAAACGCAGTCAGTAAAGTGCACTCTTCATTAACTGGATGCTTTACCAGATGCGTTTATGATATTTTATGATGCGTCAAGCTGCTTAGGCAGACTGGCGTAGCAATGTCTTAGCTACAAATCGCTGCGGGCACGTGTTTCCTGAACGCAACCAACCGCTAGACTCGCGACTTCTCAGTTCCGCAACCGGGAACTATCCCGTCCGATAGCATGCACCCCAGCAATTACAGCAGCTTACAGGTGCTGAGCCACCGTCCTCGCGTGTATGCCTGGTGGGTGTCGGTATCATTGCCGGCGAGTTGTTTACGTTTCCGGACGCGTGCGCATCCTTCTATTGGGGAGATCTTGGTAATCCGTCGGCGGCGGCAGCGCGCCGGCCCGTTACCAATTAGACCCGACTGCAGGCGGCGTATCGAGGGCGGCAAATAGAGGGCGGCATATCGGTGGCGGCATATTGAGGGCGGCATATCGAGGGCGGCATATCAAGGGCGGCATATCGAGGGCGGCATATTTAAGGCGGCTTATTGAAGGCGGGATATCGAGGGCGACTTATCGAGGGCGGCATATTAAGGGCGGCATATCGAGGGCGGCATATCGAGGGCGGCGTATTGAGGGCGGCATATCAAGGGCGGCGTACTGAGGGCGGCATATCGAGGACGACTTATTCAAGGCGGCTTATCCAGCTGGGCTTATCTAGGTGAGAAAAGGGTGCAAAATTCGAATCCAGATTTGAACACTAAATTATAAATATATTGACTACTGTACATGGGCACCGACTACTGTACACTACTCTACGGTCTACACACGAGATTCAACATAAGCCAGCCCGCGCCGTCTGGGTCGTTGACCTATGATGACGTTGAAGGGGTACATTGAAATACACTTAGAAGCATATCAACGCATGAAAAAGAACATGTAACATCGTTTATGTGCCTAAAAAGGACCACCAATGGCATTTCGATAATTCGTAGCATCTGCAGGGATGGGTACAGGTACACATTTTAGATCATGTCTCCGTAATCTGACCTGAAACGACTTGAATCTTTATGAAACTGATGGAAGATAATGAGTTGTATTACACGCAGTCCGATGCTTGCGCTATGATTGGTAGGCTGGAAGCGCTGAACATTGAAGCATGTTTAGCTTAACTTCTATTTGACCTCGTAGCCTGCTCTTGGGTCACTCTTTGTGTTTTTTCTCGAGAGTTACCTATAAAATGACATGCCAAACGTTTATGTATCTCTGAAACTCAACTTTTGACAGCTTTTGGAAACGTGTAAAAAAAATGACACCTTTCGAAACCGACTTTGACTTGATCTAGCTCGATGACACTGTGCCCCAAACAAAATGTGACATCAATAGATCCAATATTCAATTGTTGGAAGGCGTGCCAAATTTGAGCGCGATCGCGCCACACGTTCGGCGGATATTACGGAACAGCATGAGAAAGCTTGCCCTGGGCAGTTGTAGGGTTCAGGGAGCGAATTCAGGGCGGCTTGTTCACCGCGGCTTGTCCAGAGCGAGCTTATTCAGGGCGAGTCTATTCAACGCGGCTAACTCACTGCAGCTTATTCAGGTCAGCTTATTCAGGTCAGCTTATTTAGCGCTGCTTGTTCAGAGCGAGTTTGTTCAGGGTGCGCCTATTCAAGGCGCCTTATTCAGGTCGCACCTGCCATCAGTATTTCTGACGCCGGCGCTGGCCATTGTACTGCCCGCGCCTGCCCATTTTTAGTCCACCTCCATTCCACCTCCGCCGCGATTGGAGGCGCCGGCGCCAGTTGGAAATCTTCTGAATGGAGGTGGCGCGTGCCACAAGCGCTCATGCGCACCAGGTGCTGACCTTCTTTAACCCTTGGCCGCTCATGCGTGCAGTGAAAACAGTGCAATCCGAGCCGGTCGAAGGAGCAATATAATGCCAGGCAGCTGCTGCCGACCGGCCACGAAATTACCCGGGGAAAGATTTCCTGTGGTTGTAATTTCCACAACGGCGTGCGCACGCCGCCGTGTGGGTAACGGTGTCGCTGCCGACGACGCTGCGACAACTGCGTCGACCCTCCACTGTCGCGTTCCATCGACATTGAATGAGCGGCGCGGGTCAAGGTTGCATTGCTGTGAGTCAGGGTTGCAATGTTGCTAGTCAGGGCTGTATTGCTGTGAATCAGGTTCCACTGCTGAGAGTCAGATTGTGTTGCCTTGAGCCAGTGTTGCATTGCTGTGAGCCAGGGTTGTATTGCTGTGAGCGAGGGTTGTATTGCCGAAGGGTCAGGGTTGTATTGTTGCGGGACCGGTAAATGCCGCGGTTGAGGGCAGACAACAGCGGTATCTGTAGCCGTATCTGGGGACGATTGTTGGGCCACGTCGACGATCAATGCTCGGCTGCTCCATCTGCCGATAACTGTAAACATGGTGCAAGACGTCAGACTGATCTATTGGACACCCAATGCGCAATGTTCGCTTTCTTATCCGATTTTAAAATGCACGAACGAGATATCAGATAAGATTTCCGGCTTGCAAGTTGCTCACTGTTTGGCAATGGACACATACAGGTATTATTAACCATGATTTCAGAGCCTCCTAAGCGACTCACAGAGTGCTAGCAGATTGGCTCTTGTAGCATGGCATTGCAGAATCATTCAACAAACAAGACAAACAAAATTAACCAACAATATGTTTTCCGTTATTTTCGTTATTTATGTCAGGCACCTCGAGTACTACCGTGTTAAAATCTGCCCCAGTGCAAAAACCTAGAAATTAACGTATCATTCCCCAAAACAGAAATTAATCAACTTTCCGAACATGACATCTCACAGTAGCCAATTACCTTTCCTTGATGATCCGTTTGCTTTGAGCACCGGGAACCATAGGATGTGTGCCATTGTTTGTAAAAATTAACTGTGGCTGAAACTCGCCGGGCAATGCACTATAACACGATTGACCACGATCGTACATTACGATCATTGCATTACGATTGGCGATCACTGCGTTACGATCACTACGTACACTACATTACAATTGGTGAACACTACATTGCGAACACTACGCACACTACACTACGATTGGTGATCACTACATCACGACCACTACGTACGCTACATTACGATTGATGATCACCACATTGCGAACACTACGTACACTACATTACGATTGGTGATCACTACATTGCAACACTACGTACACTACATTACGATTGGTGATCACTACATTGCGAAGGCTACGTACACTACATCACGATTGGTGATCACCACATTGAAACTACGCACACTACACTACGATTGGTGATCACTACATCACGACCACTACGTACGCTACATTACGATTGGTAATCACTACAGTACGATCACTGCGCACACCACATTCCGATTGACCACCACTCTCCTAAGAGTAGCTTCATTCCCGGAGAGAACCCAACAGCCACCGGCTATCGTAGCTCGCGAACACCGAGCATCTTCCAACTGGAGGACCCTGCGGAGGCCACACACGTGCCGGACGGGATGACTGGACACCCAGTGAAGTAATTACCAATTACAAACGAGGGCCAGTACATAGCTGGCGCCGAGGTGTATAACGCGCGCGTCGTTTTGGGGTACCAGGAATCAATTGTGCCCTATTATCTGGCCGGCCGCGTTGGATTAAAGTCTGAAATTAGCGCTCGCGGCGCGGCGGCGGTCGGCCCAATTGCACGTGCGGTGAGTGTGGTCCACCGGCACGGGTGATGATCGCGAGCATCGCAGCCAGAAATGACACTTACTGACCTGTCGCTGGATCGTGGTGGAGGCCTTTGGAAATAATTAGGACGCAGCGAAATTAATGCGATGCTAATCTAATTCCATTCGCTCTCCTCGTCAAGTGTGCCAGATGGAACTCCATCTGGCATACTTGAGGAGAGCACTCCAAATACTATTTGCATCGCACATGACAGTAGCTCAACACACTCCCGCTTAAGACAAACCAGGCGCTATATTATTATAATATGCTGTTGTTCTGCTTGGTATCAACGATGTGCCTCAGTGAAACAATCCAAGTCCAACGAGATCTAAAATTACGTTTCTATTCCGAAGGGACATTTACTCTATGTATATCTTTGTCTACTGCTACCACTGGCACAACCAAGAGGTTGCCAGAGGTTCGGTGGCACTCCATTCATTGCCAGCTTGATGATTACGTGACAAACGTGTGCGATTCCTCCTGAACATCAATCTTATCAACACTAGGTGGCATTTGTTCTAGGTTAGTCTCCAGTCTTATCATCACGTTTGTGGTGGCTGCGCCTATATAACATGCAGACACGCACACACACACACAAACACACACACACACACACACACACACACACACACACACACATACACACACCGGAGTATTTGTCTTTTGAAGTGTCTTGGGGAAAATGTTTCTCATCTACGTGCCAGGTAACGATTAAAATGAAAGCGATTTCCGGTCGCTTTTTCATGCGCACAGCCTTTGGTGTGCAGTTAGAGGTGACGATAGGCGAGGACCAGTGACGTGACGCGACGACTCCCGGCCAGGTGTGCCGCACGCCTCGTGCAACACCGACCACCGGTGCCCAGCCGACAACTTCCGCCGCTGGCACACACGGCTTCGCGGCCCACATCGCCGTGCATAGCACAGCGCCGCTTTTTGCCTCCATTAGTCCACCTGGAACGCGCAATAAATCGACAACGGATCGCCAATAAGGCAACGAGCGGCGATCAATCATCAGGACATTTGGTTGCCACAGGAGGAAGTTTGACAGGTGGTCGTCACAGGTCACTGGACTGACTGTAGCTGACCACAATGGGTCATCAGTGCATGATGGAGCGGCGAGCCACCCGCCCTTTCGTCGGCGCCACCATTCCTTTCGCGCGACCATTGCTCTTGTGTCGAGTAACCTTTTCTCGTTCACATCGTTGGAACAGTGTCTCATGCCTGTTTGATCAAATGTCATGTGGCCGTCCAATTCCATTTGAAATAGGTGAAAGTCGTTCAACACGTATCTGCATGTTCGATGTGGAGTGCGTGAACGAATGGACTGTGCGGATGAAAAGGCGACCGGAATTCGCTTTCATTTGAATCGTTGACCCGCACGTAAATTATAAATATTTTCCTCAAGATACTTCAGAAGGCAGACACTCTAGCAGACAATGGAAACCATTGCTTGTGTGACCAATTACCCGTTCTAATTGATAACCTAAAAGCCGGCATCGTCACCAAACGAGCCAATCAATGTATGTTCGCTGCCGAGCCTTTGAGAAAAACCGTCCTGTTCTTTATCATATTCCTGAATAGCAACATCGGTGCATCCATGTGTTAACACCTGTAACCCTGTGTTAACATCCATGTGTTAACACCTGTAACACTGTGCAACGCCGTAGTTGTCACATCATCAATACGCAGCGCATTGTAAGGTTTCAATGTGCAAGTGATTCCATTTGCCATTTTGATTCTGTGATGCCTACAGTGAAATATATGCTCCAAACACCGAACAACATCTGCAGTCAGATCGTATGCCGACATCAAGCATAACTAACGATTCCCTAGCAAGGGCTGAAGGCATGCGCTATATTTTGGCGCAGCGGCGACAAAACAGCACTGGCACAAACCAACAGAGCTGATCTTTGTCTGAGTTTAAGCGATCTCAGTGTCCGTCACAAGTAATGTAAAATTGAAGCAAGTAATCTTTCAAAGAAAACGTTCGTCTGGTAGAAACTATATAATCGTGTTCTCATCTCTTCGGTACATCCACCTGTGTACCGGAAAGTAACATGAGGTCAATGCAGACTAATGTAGAATCGATGTGGCCCACCGATGACCCCATCCTACGCCATCACGGGTCTCCGAATTTCACTGGAGACTTTGAATGGGAACCATAGTGAATCCAATTGTATTTGACTACCACCTGTTACAAATCAAATGCAACCACCATGCTGATTTGACGGGAGGTGAAACGCAGAAGCACAGCACAAGTTCCATGTCGAAATAGATCAAATAGGTGTTAGTCCAAGTCATAGTTACCAACCAAAACTGTATTTGGATATCGTATTTTATTGAAACCAGCGTCATGATGCTCATGTGCTATACAGAGGAAGCCAAGGTAACATTGAAAGCCTGTCAAGGTCATCAAAAGTGTATCACAATTGCTCCATATTAACAATTTTATCACCATTATCTCTTACTCCCTATTATTTTATTGCTACAACTTCAGCATTGGGTATTCATTAGGTATTGACTCCAGCATTGGGTATTCAGGTAGACATGGTTAGAAAGTGTGACATCGCATTGCCATTCTATAATTTGACATTACTGTGGTGTCAACCATGTGACACCAATCTTGACCCGAAAAAGTCAACCCAAGCTTGAAAGTGTAATGAGAGCACAAGTCCGCATGCCACTCGAACGACTCGCATCTATCGATTGCCGTTTAAATTGTTCGTCGAAATGGTGCTGATAAAAATTATCGGACAATAATATAGGTTTCACTTGGCTAAACCGCTGACGTCATCAATGACATCCCAGGCCAGAATTGTCATACCTCCGAGTAGGCATGGTGCAGGGATATCGATCGACGTCGAATTAACTAGCACCCGTTCATTGGTTGATGATATAGTAGGGGGGGGGGTGCCCCGGCAGCCAACGGCGCCCGGCCAGGGTCCCAGTCAATGCCGGGTCTGTAAGCAATCTCAAGTATCAGTCATATCTTTGGTGAAATAAACACGGTTGGATATCGATCAAGAAAATGCCGAATTACAAACATAGTGAGCATTTGAAATATCCGTGAAAATACATTCGGGAGCTCTCTGGCGCATGTAAAGAATAGATGCATGCAATTCACATACGAGTCGGCTTTTAGTAAGTGATTCTGTCGCATGATCACATATCACATATCACATATCGCATATCACATATCACATATCACATATCACATATCACATATCACATCACGTATCACGTATCACGTATCACGTATCACATATCACATATCACATATCACGTATCACATATCACATATCACATATCACATATCACATATCACATATCACGTATCACATATCACGTATCACGTATCACGTATCACGTATCACGTATCACATATCACATATAGCGTATCACGTATCACGTATCACGTATCGCATGTCACGTATCACGTATCACGTATCACGTATGACGTATCATGTATCACGTATCATATATCGCATATCACGTATCACGTATCACGTATCGCATGTCACGTATCACGTATCACATCACATATCACATATCACATATCACATATCACGTATCACATATCACGTATCACGTATCACGTATCACGTATCACGTATCGCATGTCACGTATCGCGTATCACATATCACATATCACATATCACATATCACATATCACGTATCACGTATCACGTATCACGTATCACATACCACATATCACACATCACACACATCACATATCACATATCTCCCCCTCTCTCTCTCTCTCTCTCTCTCTCTCTCTCTCTCTCTCTCTCTCTCTCGCTCTCTCTCTCTCTCTGAGTAAATATAAGTAAATTGAGAAAACATCATGGAGAGGGCTGAAAGATCACCCCCGACCAAGGCTGGAGAACTCTCAATCAACCAGGGGAGTACGGAATAGTGAATAGGGAAAATGACAAATTAACATCAGCAGGGTACCAAACTAGGTGGTCCGAACCCCTCCCCCCCCCCACCCTGATCTTCAGCCATGGCCCGGGCTGTCGGTTGCCAAGAAGCCCTGCTGAGGCGCGCTACGAGTCACCTCCCAACGCAAGCGCGGCGTGGACGCGAGCGGCGGCGATCGGTGGTCGTCATGGCAACGCCGCCGGCCGCCGCCGCATTACAACTGGAGCGTCACAAGTCGTGACCCGGCCGCGCGTCACATGACCTGGTAACGCGCCGACCCGAACCCGCGGATGACATTATAACGCCGTGGCGCCGCCATTGTTCTCCAACGGCTCAGGCGGCCGCCGCACTGTTCCACGAATTTTCAGATCGGAAGAACCGCTAGATGACGCTGTGCGTGCCAGAGTCACACATGCATATTAAACTTGGAATGCAGACTCGCTCGGCTATGAACAGTCTTGCTTAGTCTCTTTTGGCCGACTTTCTTGGGATCTTTTCTTTTTGCTCTGGAAATGTGTCGCAGTTACCCATCGCTGACAAAGCACAAAGTGCAAGAAACAATGCACCTTGCGGACTCTTCGTATTCACACGCATACATTTCTATACATTTCTCCTCGAAAGCTACGGACTCCCTCCGTAGCGGAATTTCTACATTGGAAATCCTTGCAATCCAATGGAACATGAAGTGAAAAAAAACGATCGCCGCTAATGCTGAAAGAGAACACCCAAGAGCAAGAGGTGTGTCATTACTACAGCTGCCCAACATGTGGACCATGTTACTGCCTTAGGCTCCCATCTATATGGGTTGATGGTGGAGCCTTCAGAAGTCATCACAGACATCCTTGCTGTATAAAAGCCTTCTCTGAAGCTTTTGCACAACTGTAAATTGCACTGCTTCGAACGATTGTACCTATCCATGGACAAGTGCTCTCAACAGCACCCAGTGATTACTTGAAACTGATCATGAATGCAATTGACATGGTGTAATAAGATAACAAAGTTGGTCAATTAGGAGCATAAGAGTGCACTGTTGAAGATCGCTTCTGTGCGACGCCGAGCCGATTGAGAAGAAAACAGTGTTGTTTGTGTCATTGCGAATGGTGGAATCCATTGCTGAGGCTGCCGGAAATTTATAGACGATTCAGTCTTTTAGACTTTGTATGTGAATTAGAAACTCCGACACGGAATTCTAGCCATGCTTTCTTGAAACGAAATTTATCTTTAAAGTGAATGTGAGTTGCTGTTGGATATTCTACCTGAAAATGGATCATCCAGAGATTGCCAGGGCCAAATATAAAACTGAAAAAAGGAAGAGCGATATTCCGAGACGAGTCAAAAGACGTCGCAACATTTTCATGTACTTGGTACTGGCTTTGAACAGTGAGCAGCACCTTTACACACGCCTGCACTCTCCAATTCAGCAAACGCTGCGCAGCTGCAGGGTAACCATCACCCCGAAGTGAAAGGTGCATGCCAGCGTTACATCTTCCGTCACGGATGCTCCTGCGATATCCCCGGATGTTCCAGCTGCCAATGTGACGTAGTAACTATTCACCGAGTAAATTAGGTCAGCAAAGTCACGATATGAAAAGATGCAGCGCTGTACGAAAAGCGAACATGGGACGAGGTGCAGTTATCTTTATAATTTCTTTTATTCTCCGAAGTGAAGGACCGCGATGTTAATCACTTAATTTAAACGACAGTAAATGTGTTTATCACTTTCAAAATACCATTTTTATTTATTTATTTTTGACTCATGATTGAAACAGCTAATGTACTTGTCCAGCCTAAGGCTGTCTAGTGAACAACAATATTTTCTGACAGTTTTGAAGAACAACTTATCCCATTAATCCACACCGTACCCAGAAGGGGAGGGGGCTCTCAGGGGGCTCCTTTCTCAGATTTCTTTCCAGGATGTCAGCCGAATGAATAGATTCAGAGACACGAACCGTTCAGCATCTGTTTAAGCATCTGCTTGAGCAAGTTTCAGATCAAGTTCATTAAAGGTTATTGACCTGGGACGGGCAAAGGGAGTAATGTGCCGCCATTCGGAGTACCTGCAACATATCACATATCACATATCACATATCACACATAATTTCATTTCACACCAAACTCACATCTTGCTGTTCTTTGAATAAGACGAACAACTCTGCTAACTGCTAACTGCTACACGTTTATTTTGCTGTAAATACCTGGGAAAATTAAACTGATGGTACTTGTCATACAGATGATAAGGAGCATGAATAAACATTCCGGTTAAAATATATTAGCCACTGTATCCATAATAGTCACGGTTCGTGGAGGGTATGTATCGTGAAATAAATACATAATTAAATAAATAAGTAAATAAATATATCAATAAATATTAAAGGTCAGTGACATATGGTCCGGTCAAGTATCATGTACATTCTACACAATGCCATCTTATGCAGAATGTTGTTGCTCCTCGTGAAGGCATGTCTGAATCCGATTTCAGCGCAGCCTAAGTCGTGCGAGATGACATTTGATGGCCAATCAATGACCTGCGACGATCTGACCTCGTGTGATCTGACCGTATTTGACCTGATTTGACCTTTATATGGACATAATTTCCGAGTAGCATATACTGAGGTAAAGTTAATGTGATCGTTTAATTAATCCATGTATTGTCCCAGTATGCCATCAGGTTAAGACGCAAGATCAGAAGCTAGACAGCTTATAAAATGCTTAAAAATCATATCAGGTCTTCTTTGGAGCAAAATTTGTATACTTCAAAGGTCATGTACCGGGGTTACTGCAGCTTGGACTTACTTGGCAACCATAAAGCGTGACCCGACCTGGCTCTGTCATTTTCGGATATCAAGCCGATGTGCACAGTTTGCTGGAATAGTTTTGTTGAAATGACTCGAAACATATGTGCTTGTTTTATTCGATATTTTCCAGACCACTTTCCGAGATAACGGTCATGTCGCTGGGGTGAGCTATTATGACCTTTAAAACTTCAGTATGGCTGAACACTAAAGAAGTCAGCTGGTATGTGAGCTCTAGGTTACATTGGCTTGTCAATGCCACTTTCCCTGTGTCTCTGACATGCATATTTGGAAGCTGGTTGTCAAGCCTGATCCTGACCCGACTTGACCTACCAAACCTTGACCCGTTTGTGCTATGGTCAATATACACACATTCATCTATGCTGCTTCTTGAAGAACAACGCCGCAATAAAACAAGCTCTGCTTTTAACCATTCCACGGGATTTAAGTCCGGATCCTTACATTGGCTAAAGATAGCCTCTGGTTACCATATTATCGGCTAAATGTAAATGTACGATACGCTTTGGGCTTTCCACGATCAAAGCTTTCTACGGTGTTTTGCATTGTATCCCAGCGTACGCAGATCGGAAGTTAGCAGGGTGGGGGTGGGAGGCTTTCAAGAGCCTCCCCCGGCCCGGCGGAGGTAGATTTGCCGGCCGGCCCGACGAGTGTTGAGAATTAAGCGTCAGGCGTCTCAGCAGAAGAGGTCAGAGCTCTTCTGAACGCAGGCAGTTCTCGGAGCAGGAGCAGCCATCACCGCCATCATCAGCGCCCAGCGAACATCAAAGAGCAGACGCGCATTAAGCTGATGGGATCGCCAGACGTTTGTGCTGTGCGCTGCATTCGCGCCAGCCGCCGTGTTCAGACACCCAATCTGGCCAATTTATCTGGTGTATTCAATTATTGACTGCGCGACCGGGCGTGAATATTTACGAGGCGTGCGGAGCTCTTCCACAGGCAATTCGGTGGCGCATATATCAGGCAGGAGATTGGCTAACGCTCGGCTTGTGCTCACCTAATGCCCGCTGCACCAACACAGTTGTCAACGCGCGCTGTTCTTTATGTTGAGGGAGGTCTTGCACTCGTGTCGTCCCTCTAACTCGCCGAGCCGCTCACGCGCACGCAGGCCGGAGATTTGCGCGAATGGGAGGCCGTAAATTTAGCTCGTCTTTATTGCGTGACAAACACGGCAGCACTGGACTTCCTCGTGGCGCTGCAACCCCACAAGGAAGTCAGCCGGCTGTACGGCCGGCTGTAAGGATAGCTGAGTGCTGTGGGAAGCTTGAATATTTGTGTGTGTGTGTGGGGGGGGGGGGATTAGTGCAACCCAATTTTTCAGAACTTGGCAGGATAATTTTCAGGATCATGTTATTAATGATGTCTTCAACACGAGGAAACGGATACACTTCGGGCGAAGCCGGCTGAACAACTGTCATGACGTGCTTCACGTAAGCATACAGCCGGCTGGATGAAACGCAGCTCGGAACAAAGGTCCGGTCGTTCTTTGTTTCTCTTGGGACCAGCAGGGAATGAGTTAGACTGCCATACCCGCACAGCAGGGACCAGCAGGGAATAGGTCAGACTGCCATGCCCGCACAGCGACACCCAGCCTGCACATACTGATGCTGACCTGGGGCGACCTCGAGACACCAGTCAGGTCCCTGTCCCGACCGAGATGACACCCCTCCCACCCGCGTGCCATCCAGAAGGGCGGTGCAGCTTCAAGAGCTGCGAACGGCTGATCATGAGCGTGCGTTCTTCAATAACTGCATCGCCCTTACTTGTCCTTTCATGATCATACATGCATGATTTTCTATAATGCCACATGCAAGGCTTCTAAGAATGCAAACACCACCAGCAAAATTCGAGACGCTGTTCTTAAAAACAAACCTAAAATGCCAAGAAATGTTTAAATTAGGTGCAGCTGGGCAGCTGGGTAGCTGGGTAACTGTGAAGCTGGGCAGCTGGGTAGCTGGGTAGCTGGGCAGCTGGGCAGCTGGCCGGCTGGGCAGCTGAGCAGCTAGTAGTTGGGCAGCTGGGCAGCTGAGCAGTTAGGCAGCTAGGGGCTGGGCAGCTAGGTAGCTGGGCAGCTGGGAAGCTGGGCAGCTAGGCAGCTGGGCAGCTACATGGCTGGTTGTATGCAGCTGCCAGTAGACCTGTACCGCACACCATTACCGGACTCATTTTGGCGCGGTCGGCCTGGTACTGCAGCACTGACCCCGGATCTGATGCTGCAGCACTGACCCCGGATCTGATGCTGCAGCACTGACCCCGGATCTGATACTGCAGCACTGACCTCGGATCTGATACTGCAGCACTGACCCCGGATCTGATGCTGCAGCACTGACCTCGGATCTGATACTGCAGCACTGACCTCGGATCTGATACTGCAGCACTGACCTCGGATCTGATGCAGCAGGACTGACCTCGAATCTGATACTACAGCACTGACCCCGGATCTGATACTGCAGCACTCTCCGAGCAGGGCCGGATAACGATCGCGAGGCTGCGCCGGTATCGGCGACATCTCGCGCGGCAGACAGAGCCGCCAGCCGGCGGAACACACCACGCTAACGGACTGCTCTGACGGCTCGGCTGTCTGCAGGCGAGCTATGAGTGGAGCGTGCACTGCTGCTGCCGCCGTTGTGTGACAGCGTGCCGACAGAGCTGCCTGTCCACGAGCTGTGTGGCTGGGGTGTCGCGCCGCGTGCCGGTGGTGTAGAGGTGTGGCTGGGGTGTCGCGCCGCGTGCCGGTGGTGTAGAGGTGTGGCTGGTGTGTCGCGCCGCGTGCCGGTGGTGTAGAGGTGTGGCTGGTGTGTCGCGCCGCGTGCCGGTGGTGTAGAGGTGTGGCTGGTGTGTCGCGCCGCGTGCCGGTGGTGTAGAGGTGCGGCGGCGCGTGCCGGTGGTGTAGGTGTGGCTGGTGTGTCGCGCCGCGTGCCGGTGGTGTAGAGGTGTGGCTGTGTGTCGCGCCGCGTCCGGTGGTGTAGAGGTGCGGCTGGGTGTCGCGCCGCGTGCCGGTGGTGCAGAGGTGGCTGGTTGTCGCGCCGCGTGCCGGTGGTGTAGAGGTGTGGCTGGGTGTCGCGCCGCGTCCGGTGGTGTGAGGTGTGGCTGGTGTGCGCGCCGCGTCCGGTGGTGTAGAGGTGCGGCTGGGGTGTCGCGCCGCGTGCCGGTGGTGTAGAGGTGTGGCTGGTGTGTCGCGCCGCGTGCCGGTGGTGTAGAGGTGTGGCTGGTGTGTCGCGCCGCGTGCCGGTGGTGAAGGTGCGGCTGTGTCGCGCCGCGTGCCGGTGGTGTAGAGGTGTGGCTGGTGTGTCGCGCCGCGTGCCGGTGGTGTAGAGGTGTGGCTGGTGTGTCGCGCCGCGTCCGGTGGGTGAGGGCTGGGTCGCGCCGCGGCCGGGTGGGTGGGTCGCGCCGCGTGCCGGTGGTGTAGAGGTGGGCTGGTTCGCGCCGCGTGCCGGTGGTGTAGAGGTGCGGCTGGGGTCGCGCCGCGTCCGGTGGTGAGAGGTGCGGCTGGGCGCCCGCGCCGGGGTGTGGCTGGTGTGTCGCGCCGCGTGCCGGTGGTGTAGAGGTGCGGCTGGGTGTCGCGCCGCGTGCCGGTGGTGTAGAGGTGTGGCTGGTGTGTCGCGCCGCGTGCCGGTGGTGGGAGGTGTGGCTGGTGTGTCGCACCGCGTGCCGGGGTGTGAGGTGTGGCTGGTGTGTCGCGCCGCGTGCCGGTGGTGGAGGGTGTGGCTGGTGTCGCGCCGCGTCCGGTGGTAGAGTGTGGCTGTGTGTCGCGCCGCGTCCGGTGGTGTAGGGTGTGGCTGGTGTGCGCGCCGCGTCCGGTGGTGTGTGTGGCTGGTGTGTCGCGCCGCGTGCGGTGAGTGGCTGGTGTGTCGCGCCGGTCGTGTAGTGTGGCTGGTGTGTCGCGCCGCGTGCCGGTGGTGTAGCAGGTGTGGCTGGGTGTCGCGCCGCGTACGGCTGGTGTGGCAGGTGTCGGCTGGGTGTCGCGCCGCGTCCGGCTGGTGTAGTGTGGCTGGTGTCGCGCCGCGTGCGTGTGTAGAGTGTGGCTGGTGTGTCGCGCACGGTACGGCTGTGTGCGCACGGTGTCGGCTGGTGTGTCGCGCCGGTGTCGGCTGGTGGTCAGAGGTGTGGCTGGTGTGTCGCGCACGAGTGTCGGCTGGTGTGTGCGAGGTGTGGCTGGTGTGCGCGCCGCGTGCCGGTGGTGTAGGCGCGGGTGTCGCGCCGCTGCCGTGCAAGGTGTGGCTGGTGTGTCGCGCCGGTCCGTGGTGGAGGTGTGGCTGGTTGTCGCGCCGCGTGCCGGTGGGTGGGCGGCTGGCGCGCCGCGTGTCGGGGTGAGGTGTGGCTGGTGTGTCGCGCCGCGTGCCGGTGGTGTAGGGTGGGCTGGTGTGCGCGCCGTCCGGTGGTCAGAGGTGTGGCTGGGTGTCGCGCCGCGTGCCGGTGGTGAGGTGCGGCTGGGTTCGCGCCGCGTCCGGTGGTGAGGTGTGGCTGGTGTCGCGCCGCGTCCGGTGGTGTAGAGGTGTGGCTGGTGTGTCGCGCCGCGTGCCGGTGGTGTAGGGGGCTGGGGTGTCGCCCGCGTGCCGGTGGGTGAGTGTGCTGGTGTGTCGCGCCGCGTCCGGTGGTGAGAGGTGCGGCTGGGTGTCGCGCCGCGTCCGGTGGTGAAGGTGTGGCTGGTGTGTCGCGCCGCGTGCCGGTGGTTGGGCGGGTCGCGCCGCGTGCCGGTGGTGAGGGGTGCTGGGTCGCGCCGGTGCCGGGGGTGGGTGTGGCGGGCGCCCTGCCGGTGGTGTGAGGTGTGGCTGGTGTCGCGCCGCGTGCGTGGTGTAGAGGTTGGCTGCGCGCCGCGTGCCGGTGGTGTAGAGGTGTGGCTGGGGTGTCGCGCCGCCTGCCGGTGGTGTAGAGGTGCGGCTGGGGGTCGCGCCGCGTGCCGGTGGTGTGGAGGTGTGGCTGGTGTGTCGCGCCGCGTGCCGGTGGTGTAGAGGTGTGGCTGGTGTGTCGCGCCGCGTGCCGGTGGTGTAGAGGTGTGGCTGGTGTGTCGCGCCGCGTGCCGGTGGTGTAGAGGTGTGGCTGGTGTGTCGCGCCGCGTGCCGGTGGTGTAGAGGTGCGGCTGGGGTGTCGCGCCGCGTGCCGGTGGTGTAGATGTGGCTGGTGTGTCGCGCCGCGTGCCGGTGGTGAAGGTGCGGCTGGGGTGTCGCGCCGCGTGCCGGTGGTGTAGAGGTGCGGCTGGGGGTGCGCCGCGCCGGTGGTGAGAGGTGCGGCTGGGGTGTCGCGCCGCGCCGGGAGAGGCGTGCGCCGCGCCGTGGGGGTGCGGGTGGCGCCGCGCCGGGGGGGGGCGCCGGGGAGGCGGGCGCCGGTCCGGAAGGCGGCGGGGCGGCCGAAGGTGCCGGCGGGGCGGGCGGAGGGGCGGGCGCCGCGGTGTCGCGCCGCGTGCCGGTGGGTAGAGGTGTGGCTGGTGTGCGCGCCGCGTGCCGGTGGTGTAGAGGTGCGGCTGGTGTGTCGCGCCGCGTCCGGTGGTGTAGAGGTGCGGCTGGTGTGGCGCCGCGTGCCGGTGGTGTAGAGGTGCGGCTGGGGTCGCGCCGCGTGCCGGTGGTGTAAGGTGCGGCTGGGGTGCGCCGCGTGCCGGTGTAGAGGTGGCTGGGTCGCGCCGCGTCCGGGGTGAAGGCGGTGTGTCGCGCCGCGTGCCGGTGGTGTGGAGGTGCGGCTGGGGTGTCGCGCCGCGTGCCGGTGGTGAGAGGTGCGGCTGGGGTGTCGCGCCGCGTGCCGGTGGTGTAGAGGTGTGGCTGGTGTGTCGCGCCGCGTGCCGGTGGTGTAGAGGTGGCTGGGGTGTCGCGCCGCGTGCCGGTGGTAGAGGTGTGGCTGGTGTGCGCGCCGCGTGCCGGTGGTGTAGAGGTGCGGCTGGGGTGTCGCGCCGCGTGCCGGTGGTGTAGAGGTGCGGCTGGGGTGTCGCGCCGCGTGCCGGTGGTGTAGAGGTGTGGCTGGTGTGTCGCGCCGCGTGCCGGTGGTGTAGAGGTGCGGCTGGGGTGTCGCGCCGCGTGCCGGTGGTGTAGAGGTGCGGCTGGGGTGTCGCGCCGCGTGCCGGTGGTGTAGAGGTGCGGCTGGGGTGTCGCGCCGCGTGCCGGTGGTGTAGAGGTGTGGCTGGGGTGTCGCGCCGCGTGCCGGTGGTGTAGAGGTGCGGCTGGGGTGTCGCGCCGCGTGCCGGTGGTGTAGAGGTGCGGCTGTCTGGTGCAGGTGGCGTGTTGGTCAGTGGTGCAACGCCTGCCGCGAGCGCCAACGGGGCACGGCGGGCACCCTGAGGGCAATACAGCGGGACGGGGTAGACCCTTGTGGGCAGTACAACGTGACAGGGTGGACCCCCTGTGGGCAGTACAGCGAGACAGAGCATATTCCCTGTGGGCAGTACAGCTGGAGGGAGGTGACCCCCTGTGGGCAGTACAGCGGGAGGGAACTGACCCTCTGTGGGCAGTACAGCGGAGTGGAGGGTTGGGGTGGGGGCATAACGGGCACCATGCCTGTAGTAGAGGGACAGGGGAAGAACATGCACCATGCGGGCAGTAGAAGGAGTAGGAGGCATAGCAGGCACCATGTGGGCAGTACAAGTGGAAGGTGTTACCCTTTGGTATGTGAGGCCTTGTTCGCATCACCAATATAGCAGATAAGTGTTGATTCCCAATTGCGCAGGACCCACTACGAGATATGGAAAAATATCCCGATTGTTGTAGATGGCTTGGTGTAGGTGCACTCTTTAATACATACAGCTGCTAGCTGTATGTGTTTGAGTTCTGAGAGTCCATCAGGAAAAAGGGGGATCGCTGGATGGTTTTCAAGTAAGTTACCACTCTTGCATTAAGTCCAGAGAGGCTCCGCATCAACACGACCATTGTGCATACCACAAGTGACATCCGCCGACAGGTGACACTGTGCCGGACAAGAAGCGCTTGCTCTTGTGCATGTCGATAAGGGATAGTGCAACAGCTTCGTGACAACGCTGTTGAATAGTGAGATAGGCGTACATGGACTCCTCATTCGCGCCAACACCTGGACCTTCGTCATGGCTTCAACATCGTAAGATGTGGTCTTGATATCTGCACAAAGGATGACGTAGGCAGAATTTTCGACCGGCACCACCCGTTCCCCAATCAAATATTTCCAGACGAGGCTCTGCAGCACACCCCACCCATGGAATGAACCTGTGGGTCGACACGTCACAGACGCGGCCCACCTCATCCGACGTGACGTGACGTGACGTGACGTGACGTCACGTGACGTCACGCCGTCCTCCTGCCCGGTCAGAGCTGCTTGGGTTGGCCGAGCTGCGCATCGTCTGCGACGGAGGTGGGCCGCGTATCGGAGCGGCAGCGGCTGCTCCAGCGTCGCCAGCCACCGCAGCTGGGCCTGGCCCCGGCAGCTGTCGTGCCGGCTCCTCGTCCGTCCGTCCAGGAGTCTTGCGGCACGCGCATGACGGTGCCGGCGATTGCACGTGTTTATCGTGAATGCATGGCTGACTGCCGACAGTGTGTATTGGATGCACACGACCGTGCCGTACATTGGGGTGGGAGCCATCCGGACGTGAGCGCACAGCCAACGGTATCGGCCATCGGTGCGTCGGGTGACGCGTTGCCGCTCCGACTGTTGAACTGTACCCACCCGGCCGACGGTGTCGGCCATCGGTGCGTCGGGTGACGCGTTGCCGCTCCGACTGTTGAACTGTACCCACCCGGCCGACGGCAAGGCGTCTGAGAAGCAAGGTATGAACTGACCCACCGGCCGGGGGCGGCCGGAAGCAACGGCGACTAACGAGGCGAGAACGGTGTCGGCCATCGGTGCGTCGGGTGACGCGTCGCCGCTCGACTTGAACTGTACCCACCGGCCGTGAGCGCAAGCCAACGGTGTCGGCCATCGGTGCGTCGGGTAGGTTGCCGCCGACTGTGAACGACCCACCCGGCCGTGAGCGCAAGCCAACGGTGTCGGCCATCGGTGCGTCGGTGACGCGTTGCCGCCGACTGTAACTACCCACCGGCCGGAGCGCACAGCCAACGGTGTCGGCCATCGGTCGTCGGTGACGTTGCGCCACACCCACCCGCCGTGAGCGAAGCCAACGGTGTGGCCATGGGGAGCGTGCGACACACCCACCGTATCGGCCATCGGTGCGTCGGGTGACGCGTTGCCGCGATGTTGTGACCCACCCGGCCGACGGTATCGGCCATCGGTGCGTCGGGTGACGCGTTGCCGCTCCACTGTTGAATGTCCCCCCGGCCGACGGTTCGGCCATCGGTGCGTCGGGTGACGGTTGCCGCTGACTGTTGACTTCCCGGCCGACGGTATGGCCACGGCGTCACGCGTTGCCGCGCTGTGACGCCACCCGGCCGCGGTTCGGCTCGTGCGTCGGGTGCGTTGCTGCTGACTGTTGACGTACCCACCCGCATGGTCGGCTGGCCACGCGGCCGGTTGGCTGGTGCTGGGTCGTGCGCCTTTGCGACCACCGGCCGACGGTATCGGCCTCGGTGCGTCGGGTGACGCGTTGCCGCCACTGTTGACGCCACCCGCGACGGTGTGGCATGGTGCGTCGGGTGACGCGTCGCCGCCGACTGTTGACGCCCACCGGCCGTGAGCGCACAGCCAACGGTGTCGGCCATCGGTGCGTCGGGTGACGCGTTGCCGCTCCGACTGTTGAACTGTACCCACCCGGCCGACGGCGGCGTCTGGCGAAACTCCGGCAGAAGTTTACACTGCTGTAGCAGCGCCCTCCCCGAATGGCGATGTCGAGAAAGGAAAGAGCTCAGCACTCCAAGGTAGAACTCGCTGGATAGAACTGTGTCAGGTTTGCAGCATCCTGACAATGCTGACTATGCCTTGCAAATGCACACACCCCTCCGCTAAAAAGACTAACAGATATGTGTAAATTCAACGAAAAAAATTGTAAAAGAGGGAGGGGGGTGCCAAGGGGGGGTCATAGGTGGGTAGAGCCAAATTTGTCCACGTGAATCGATATAATGCTGACAAAATACATAGTCCACGGATATATATATGTCCATCCTTAGACTGAACGATACATTCACAGTAATTGTAATCTACAGATGAAAAGAAAATAGTTGGAGGAATACTGGTTCCAAAAGTAGGAAACGAGATGTGATGAATAAGCCCTTCCAATTTTATGAATAAGCCAATGTTTGCACTGATGTTTTTGTTTGTGTGCAATCGGCACATAAGTCAGAAGTTGGCTTCCCTCGAGCAGATATTGGCTATCTGCCCAGATCATCTCCCGTGTTCTTCCTCGAGTTAGTTATATATATCTAAATATATTTTGTTATGTTTTATATTTATGGTTTATGTTCTGCATATTCTACGTTATATTATATGTTAAGGTGCCTATTTATATGTAACACTATATCTGATGTCGGGAGGCAGTCAACACTATATCAAAACTATATCACTACATCAACACTATATCTGATGTTTGAAATTAATCTTGGCTACAAGCCAAGCCACTCAAACTGGGCTGGTAAACTGAACAGAAAACATGAGATGAGATTGAGAAAAACAACTAGTGGATGAAGAGGTAGACGCAAAACGACCAATATATTCGCCGCTCCCTCAACCCTGAAAAGTCACTAAATGAAACCGGGCACGGTTGCCACTTTGGCGGAAGAACTTTGGCGGAAGAACTAGTTGCCACTGAAGCACGCTCACTATTATGTTGATAGCTGGTACGTTTTCTTTTTCGCTTCATCAAGCAGAGAACACCCAGATGCGCGTTGTTTCCTTCCATTATCATTGGTACTTTTAATTCTAGTATAATACAATGTAGAACACAAGCCACACGGGCTGCTGATTCAATTTTCCACCACCCTGAGTCGTCCTGTGCTGGCAGATGGCTGCCTTTTCATATAACTAGCGGTGATTTAAGCTAAATAAACAGAGGAATGTCGGGCGGGTCGGTTGGAACACAAGTCTGTGCAGTTATATTTGATGTAAACGAGGTCATTTTTCGTATTCAGCATACCCGAACAAGGGAAGTCCAACTGAGGTCGACATGATGGTTAGGCCCTCGAACACCGAATTCATTGTCTAGCAAATTGAACTCTCTAAAATGGAGCGATAGTTTGGAAATATTATGTGAAGTATTTTTAATGAAACGAAAGACGGTTGTGGGCCAGATGCTTAGATTTTCTGGCCAATGTCCTCTGTGCTTTACACCTCATCTACCTATCTCATTTTTTACATCTTTACTGCTCTTGCTTTCAGCCTTATTCACTCCATTCTTCTGATATTTATTATCGCTTTTACTTTCTCCCCTATTTATATCATACACTCTTTCTCTTGTTACAGTTATCTTTCTCCCTAGGTCTCTCTGTCCCTCTTTTCATTTTCTACGCCCATCCTTGACACATGTGGTTAAAAAAACTGACAACACGCTTCCGGAAGCCGATACAATAGTATTCCCTGTCCTGGTCTCTTCCTCGGCTTCCTCTTCTGTTCCAGTTTCTGATTTTCCCACAGCCCTTGCCCCTGGTTTGTCAGTCAACCACTGTCCTGCACCCCAAATGACTACCTCTTTATTTCCCGAATCCAATTCCACTGCATTATTTCAGTTTTGGACATATGTACTTTGGACGATCGACTTGTCTAACACATGCCAGGGATTCATACCTACTTGACATAGCATAGGAAGTACGAAGCAATGAATGAGTGGAGTAGTGGTCAAAGTGTCCGGCCAGCAACCAAATGGGCATGCGTTTGAGAATTGTCGGACATCCGGTTCCGGCGACAATTCAGCGCGAGCGAATGGCCATTCCACGTACCAAACCCGCTGAATTAGTCGCAAGAAAGCCGCCAAGCACAACGCGCAATGCGCCCAAATGCACCTGAAAATACAGATTCACCGTAACGGCGAAATTCTATTGGCCACTTAGTGCGCGGAAAGCACACCCTCGCGTCGCCGCCGGCGATTAATTAGCACCGATCAGCGACATTTCACGAGCCGCTGACACTAAAAATTAGCGGCTGTCGTTCGGACAATCGTGCACCGTCAGCCCGCAGCAATAAATCTCGGCGAGCGCGGTGGCGCGGCCGGCGCGGGACCCCCGGCCGGGCGACGGGAACACCGACAGCTCTCTGGTGGCCACCACGCGACGCAACCCGATCGGGAGGATAATTTCAACCATAATCAACGAAGCAATTCCAATCACTCAGAACGGTCGTCCAGACGGGATTTTCAGCCGTTGTAGCGATGTAGCCGTTGTAGCGATGTAGCCGTTGTAGCGATGTAGCCGTTGTAGCGATGTAGCCGTTGTAGCGATGTAGCCGTTGTAGCGATGTAGCCGTTGTAGCGATGCCGGTGCACTTACACGCCCATCCCGGAGCGTTTCCTGCGTAATTTTCTTGCAGGTAAGCTTTACAACCGCTATTCGGCTTTATGACAAGACCGCATGCCTAATGCTGCCCGACGCCAGACGAAGCACATAATGGCGCACTGCCCACCGCAGCAGAGACACAAACACCTGCCGGTAGTCACAAGTGGAAAACACCCAGACGCGAGTTGTTTCCTGCCATTGTCGGTGCTTTTCATTCTAGCGTAATGCAATGTAGAACGCAAGCCAGACGTGGCTGCTGATTCAAGTTGTCCGTCCGGATGACGGCCTGATCGACGCTCCGCCGGCACAGAGTTGCCGCCGTCGGCGCATTGCCGGCACCCGGCTTCAGCGCGCGCGCGCGCGCGCGCGTTCCCCCGCGACCAGCGATCGCCTCCGCGGTCGGCCGATCGCGACGGCAACGAATGCGCGCCCGCCGACAGGCGACGGCGGCGCTCGAGCGCGACCGCGCGCGGCGGCGATAATTCGCGCGCCGCGCGGCCGCCGACCACGCTGACGGCGGGGCGGCCGGCGTGCGCGAGCACGCCGCCGAGGCGTGCCGGCGGCGCGCCGCTCCGCCCGGGAGGAAGATGGACGCCCGCCGGCCGCGGCCCGCCGGGCGGGGGAGGGGGCTGCCGGCGAGCGCCGCCGACACACTCATCGCCCCGCTCAAACGAGCCGGTTGTTTGTTGTGTGTCACGTGCAGCGACGTGGTGTGTGTGTGTGTGTGTGTGTGGGGGGGGGGGGGGTTGCAGGCGTGAGATCGGCCAGGATGTCTGCATCAGCCGCTAGATACTGGGCCCTGCTGACACCGCACGGATCACTGACACCGCACTGGTTAATGTCACAGCACAGGTCGCTGACACCACACAGGCCACTGACACCCCACGGGTCAATGCCACCGCACATGTCACTGACATCACACAGATCACTGACACCACATCGGTCACTGACACCATACAGATCGCTGACACCACACAGGTCACTGACACCGCACGGGTCACTGACACCGCACAGGTTATTGAGACTGTGAAGGTTGTCGACACTGCACAAGCCACGATACAGTGCCACCCATGTTTGTCCGGGTGGGATTCATGCCATGTTCGCCTGGTTCGAGGCACATATTGTACAATAGCCTACTTACCGGAACCAGGGTATGCTTTTGTTCTCACAGAGCCTTTGCCAAAGAGTTTGTATTTGGCAATTTCTGTATTTGCATTGCTAATGCTGTATTTGCATGCAAAATGCTCGGCATACAAATATTTGTGAAACCATGCGTTCTTCTATGGACTGCTCATACTATGCACACTGTGTGCATCATGCACTCTTCTATGGACTGCTGATGCTGTGCACACCGTGTGCACCATGCCCTCTTCTATGGACTGCTGATACTGTGCACACCGTGTGCATCATGGTCTTCTCTATGGACCGCTGATACTGTGTGCAACGTGTGCACCATGGTCTCTTCTATGTAACCCTGACTGGTAGTGATTAAGTAATTGTCCGGACTTATCACTAAATTGTAGCTACTTGGAAATGAAACCGGGAACCTAATGTGCCATTTTTTACATTAATAATGAGGTGGAGATTGGATACAATGGGTAAGATTGGGACATGATAAGCATATGCCTGACTGGAAGTGTATATTATTACTACCAACTGCGACGACATGGTACGGTACGGTATGGTACGGTATGGTGCCGCATGGTATATATGTTTTTGATTTTTAAATAAATTATATGTGTGAGTGCATATGTGTCTATGTATGTGAGGTATGTATATGTGTAGGTGTTTATGTTTCATGTTTGTGCATGTGCAGGTATGTGTACTTGTGCATGTGTATGTACATGGATTCAGCTTCTTCCTTTTCCCCACTCATAACACAATTCACTATTTGGCCCCAGGAGTGCCTTGGTGTTAAAAGCTTGCTACCTAGCTGAAGTGCTCCTGGGGCTACTTCTACTAATAACTGGTGGTGGCCTATCTGCAAAAGGGAAGACAAAATAGGACGCACCAATTGTACTGAACTGGAGGTATGTGATGTCATATGTGTTGGCATCCTGAGACATTCCTGAGCCAGCGGTCCTAACTTCTGAATAGTTGGCCACAGGAAAGCCCAATGCCAATCGAGCTTCTGATGGTGCGTGTAGCCAATAGGATAGGCTGCTGCATACGAAACAGGGGTCGACATTAGGAAAAAATGGTACGTGACGACTAGGTGTGGTATAGCACGGTACGGCACGGCACGATGCGTTACGGTATGGTGAGGTGCAGATGGTACGGTGTGGTATGAATGGGTGTGGATACTACACCCATCTATGGTTGTGTTGCCGCCACGTTAATACCGTGGTGGTATATTGGGGAAAACGTGACAAGAAACTATGCAGAAATACTGCATAAATACAGAGCACGGACACCAAGCATCGTGACTGCAATATGGAGCATGGCGGAATTTGGACGAGTTGGGAACTGACCACAATCCTTTGACCTTTCGACTACCGCCAGCATGCACACACGCACACGCATGCAGTGTATGTTCAGCCGTGACCTTGACCTCGCCGGGCGGGCGGTCGCTGCCATAGGCGCTGTTTGGAGCCCCGTGTGTGTCGTGTCTAGTAGTGGTTGTGGTGATGGCACGCGCACTGGATCGTCCCTGCACCAGCGGCTCTAACCCGTCCGGCCCTCTTCCGCTCTTTCACTTGCGAAATATTTCCAAACCCCGTCCCCACGAGACACAGCATGCGGCGCGCATTAACCTCGCCACTGCTTCGTCACCGCAAGCCTTCACTCTCCTGCTCCTCTTGCGGGTCGGAATTACCGCGGGAGTGATTTCCGCGCCGTTTGAGAGCTTCTGCTTCAGACACCAGACGCTGGGCAACGTGAAGCTACGCTGGGCAACGTGACCGGGACAGTACATGGTACACATAATTCAGACTGATCAGCACGTGACTCCGGACGGGGACAGAGCATAGTGCCCGCGGACCGGGGCAATACGTGACACACGGACGGGGACACCATGTGACCACGGACCGGGACACCACGCGACCCCGGACCGGGACACCACGCGACCCCGGACCGGGACACCACGCGACCCCGGACCGGGACACCACGTGACCACGGACCGGGACACCACGTGACCACGGACCGGGACACCACGCGACCCCGGACCGGGACACCACGTGACCACGGACCGGGACACCACGTGACCCCGGACCGGGACACCACGCGACCACGGACCGGGACACCACGTGACCACGGACCGGGACACCACGTGACCCCGGACCGGGACACCACGTGACCCCGGACCGGGACAGTAGGTGACCCCGAACAGGGATACCATGCGATCCTCGGACCGGGACAGTACGTGACCCCGGACCGGGACAGTACGTGATCCACGGATGGGGACACCACGTGACACACGGGCGGGGACACCACGTGACACGACAACTCGACTCATCTCTACTTATCCATCTTCAAGACGACTTCAACTATGTCTCGGCATCTTTCAACAAGTCAACTCTGCTGTTCCTTTCTTGTCTACTTTCCTGAATACAATGCTCCTCACACCATAATATTACGCACATAACACCAACACAGCTCCATATACACGTATACACGCACACAACAACAGCCGACATCACCAACACGGTGGCAGGCTGGTCAAATTCATCCAAACACACACACACACACACACCACGTGATCCCGGACCGGGACACCACGTGACCCTGGACCGGTACACCACGAGCCTACACGAGGGAACAGGTGGTGAGAAGTCCAACAATGTCACGCCCAATCATGCAGTGTTAGCCTCCATATACGTCTGCTCACAAGATCTGACCGCCAAGCACACTATCGATGTCTGGCTGACAGAGGTGTGGCTTGTCTGTGTCGTTACTCACCACGAATGTCGTGTCAAACGTCAGCGGTCTTCAGTACGTCGTTATTCACGGCGAAACCTGATGTCCATCTGTCGGTGTTACACACCTGGCCAGGCGGCGTATCCATGGTTACGGAACCGTGAGACATTGAAGAAGCTGCCTCATTAGTGTGCATGCTGACGTCCCGTGCTGCACATAAGCAATATTGATTAGTGGCAATCAGGAGTGACCTGCTTAGTCAGAGGAAGTCGGTATTTCGAAGTTGACTACAGTGCACTTTGCAATGCAACTGGGCACCGAAAGCCTTCGTAACACGATGGCGCATAAACTAAAGTCCGGGTTGTCACGTAAGGAAGCAGTGCTTAAGCATCTCAGCAAGACAGCAAGCACCACCATTGGAATAGGTATAACTTGCGTGGGTCACTTTCAATAGCATAGGGAAGTCTGTCAGAAACTGTACCACTCTCCAGCACTTACAAGTGATGGATTGATTAGGGCAGCACCGCAAAATGGATGGGTGCGGCTCCATGTGCTTGCACGCTGGGGGTTCTAATTACCAGGAGTGCCTTATCTCGTATCCCGTGCTGGTTCTATGGCTGGTTTGCAAATGTGCATCGTATTCAAGCGACGAAAGATGCATCAGCACTTTGCTGGGTCTGATGCTTTTGATTGTTTTCCTCTGAAGTTTGTTTGTTTTGCTTTTTTATTTGAAATAGCGGCGGCGCCAGGAAATTTCGAGTGCGGAGACGGTGTTTTTCAAAAGGGGCTTGATCACAAAAAATTGGTATGGCAACAAGAAGACGTAGCATGGTAACATGGTGACAAAATGGGGCTGGGAAGTAATCCATCCAAAACGCAGGCCTGGTATACATGCACATGCTATATCACGTCGCTTTGCGTTCAACTTGACCCGATAGTGTGCCAAGGTCTGGAGTTCGGACGAGTAAAAATCAGGCGACATGATCAAACCCAATAGCTGGATTAAAAAGGTTTTCTGACATGTAATTACCCAACCATTAAATTTACAAACCGCAATATATATATATATATATATATATATATATATATATATATATATATATAAATAGATAGAAGGAGAGATGGAGAGATGAAGAGATAGAGAGAGCGATGAAAAGAGATGAAGAGATGGAGATATGGAGAGATATAGAGATAGAGATATAGAGATAGAGAGATAGAGAGATAGAGAGATAGAGAGATAGAGAGATAGAGAGATAGAGAGATAGAGAGATAGAGATATAGAGAGATAGAGAGATATAGTGATAGAGATATAGTGATAGAGATATAGAGAGATAGCGAGATAGCGAGATAGCGAGATAGGGAGATAGAGAGATAGAGAGATAAGGAGATAGAGAGATAGAGAGATGGAGAGATGGAGAGAACCATACCAAAGTGATTGTTTGGTTTCAAAGACACAACTAACCGATGGCTTAATCGCGCTTTCCTATCTCATCCAAAACAAAAGTTACGGGGTGGGTTTGTGAATGGGTCAAGTTCACTTTTTCCCTACGTTGAGCATACAATCTCACCGCATTTCTGATAACAATTACATCAATATGGTGCAGCAAATTGCAGCATAGTTTATGCAAGTTGATGCAACATCCACATTACGTATGCCGTTGCAAGTTACAATACGTGATGAATATATCTATGGGTGACAAATGGCCTCAATTCACTTTCCGTGACGTCTCGTGATCTCACATGATTTTTGACCTCTTGAAATCAAGTACGCACCTCTCTGAATCGCGTGGGAGAAAAGCAAGTCCATTGCGGTGGGTTTCAATGCTGTGCGACTATCACTTGACCAAGAAGCGATGAAAGCTTCGGAAAATATCCGCCATTTTATTGATCCTGTGACGCCTTTGGTGAGCCTACACGGGTCACCAAGGTCGTTTTGAGATGCGACGGACCGGGGCTATCCACAGCGGTTGAAACTTCTCTAATCCGTCGGAGGGATATAGATATACGAGGAGGGTCATAAGTAGCCAATCTCGCTGGTCGCAAATGCGAGCGTACGCCAGGTGGTGTCCGGTGACGTCGACGTGGGACATTTGAAATCAGCGAAGGGCCATTTGAGGTTGTACAGGGTACGTACCTTGTCATAAAGTGGAAGACGACCGTTTGAGGCTGGAGAGGATCGGCTTAAGCCTGATAAATCTCCTATTTTGTGGATGGGCTGTCTGAAGTCGACCGAGGCCAATTCAATTCGTGGATTGCAGTCTGTGCTAAGAGAAGACCTCCAAAGTCTGAGAAAAGCCGGACTACATTGCCGAGAACCGTGCGAAGAGAGAGAGAGAGAGAGAGAGAGAGAGAGAGAGAGAGAGAGAGAGAGAGAGAGAGAGAGAGAGAGAGAGAGAGAGAGAGAGAGAGAGAGAGAGAGAGAGAGAGAGAGATCATCTGAAAACGGAAGGGGACTGCTGAAAGTTGGTGAGGAACCATATCAACTAAAAGAGCAATGCTTGGGTTGTGTTGGACGGTCCTCCACCGGAAAGTCGTGTAAGTTCATACAACCGATGAGGTCATCCTGTCCTCTTCATTGGGCAGCCGTCCGTCCGATATGGGCCATGTGTTGTTGTGTTCCCACAACAAGCTAACGGCTCCCCAGGAACTGAAACATCGAGCCAATTTCCCGCCCTAGCGCGCGCCAGCTGACAAATTTCCGACCTAACGCGCGGAAGAAGGTAAACAGCACCACCGTTCCGACGGCAATTAGCTCACTTGTGAGAATAATGGGCGCCCTTCCTTCGCTCTCGCGCAGGATGCTTTCACTGTCTGCTTCATGGTCGGCCTACGATTATCGGTTTCCCTGCCTCCCTGCTGCTAACACCCACCTGTCCACCTCCTGTTTCCGCCCCCGCGCGCCAGCGGCAGTTCCTCGACCTCTCGACCTCGCTAAAGTGTGGCCGCGCTCACGCGTTCTCATCAATCACAATCATACGCCGACGCGACGGCGCGAATTTGGCCATCTCCTGAAGCGGAGGAGGATCGCGACGCACCTGCGCGCTGCCACAGGAAATCCGCTGTGGCTCGCACATGGCCGTCGCCATGGCAACAACGGATGCCGGCGCGGGTTGACGGACCGGCGCCCCTGGCGATTTGTGCTGCTCTAGATGCGGGCTTTCGGCGGCGCGCTGATGTTGCTGGATACTGTGTTGTATGCAACCAGAGGCGTTGTTTTATATAATTTTTAGAGACATGTGCCCCCTCAATGTTGGCTTTTCCCCAAATAATTTTAGCTTTCAACATGGGACCCTATGGAGTGTGCCCCCAATCCACTTGGGCCTGCCCATTGCCTTGATGTATTTTGCCCTCCCCCAATAATTTGCAGAAGTCTACACCCGTGTATGCAATGATACAGCAGCGTCAGTTCTCCCAAACACTCAAATACTCAGATCAGGGCGCAAGAGCTGTAATGACATTGTGTGTAGCACGGGTGTTGATTTTGTATTATTATTTGGGGGGGGCAAAATACGTGAAGGCAGGCCCAAACGGATTGGAGGGGGAGGGGCATACTCCATAGGTTTCCATGTTAAAAGTTGAAATTATTGGAGGGGGACAAAGCTAACATTGAAGGGGCATTTGGTTCCTCAAAAGCATATGAAACAAAACCCCTGGTGTGTAGCGAAACACAATAGTGCACCGGAAAACGCTTTCAGTATCTTGACGAACTACTCTTCAAAACCCACTGTAGTATTTAAAGGTTTGTCCTAGTTACGTGCTAAGTTTTTCATTAAAACAGAGTGTCTTCTGAACGGTTAATGCTCTTACTAATAACAGTCAAAAACATTCATGAAGGTACAGAATGTCGCCTTCTGTAAGAAATTTACCAATATTGTTTTTGGAAACATATGTTGGCATTCTTTACTTCAATGGTGATTCTTGTGTAAGAATATGGGCGTGTTATTGAGTGCTTACACCATGCACTCGCTTATGCGCATGGTATGTATAAGGACGCGCACATGCGCGCGCGTCTGCCATTTTTGAACATGGAAGGCGACGCCGACGTAGCTGTGGGAGACGACGCAACTGATAATAAATGGCGAGCTGTGTGCGGTGCAGACAACAGTGCTGGAGACGTACCAGTCAGCAGCCAGCAGTACGGCGTGAGTCTAAATATCTGTCTGTAAAGAGCATGACGACCTTCTTTGCTAGCCGGATCGAGCTGCGATTTAGCGCGCGGTGAATGATAATCGTTCTGTGATTCGTGCGGTTTCTGATTTCTCATCATTATGTGATCTACGATTGCCCAGGATAGGATGTAGGTGATAGTCGACATTGTCTCTACGTGTCATATCATTGAAACTCAAGGATTGGAAGCGGAAAGCGAGAAGTTCGCCGCCAATACGCACACGGCTTCCTAGTCCTGCTGGACATGTTATTCAGTGATCTTGTTTTGGCGACTAGCAGCATTTCTTCAAGGCTTGGCTGGTGACATGTGAGCCTGAGGCGCTGCCTAGTCCTGCTGGACATGTTATTCAGTGATCTTGTTTTGGAGACCAGCAGCATTTCTCCAAGGCTTGGCTCGTGACATGTGAGCCTGAGGCGCTGTCGGAGTGGTGTGGTTTCGACGTGAAGGATTTTCACGAGAGGTCTTATCGTTTGTGAGAGTAAATCGATTTTCATAACTTGGATGAAGGCATTTCCGCCAATGTTCTTTTTAAAGCTGAATATGTAGCCGTGTCCCAACTAGCTTAGTCCATGCATCGCTGTTGAATCAAGCATGAGCTATGTTCCAGAATACTGCATGAAGCAAGTTTGAAGCCCGTTTCGGTCGTGCAGAAAGTGGTCTCGCATCCTCAGAAAGGATAAGGTTCTTTGACCAGAAAGGCGCTGGGTTTTCCGAAGACATTTTTCCCTACGAAGAGCATATGACGGTGTGAAAGGAATCCGCCCTGATCTCACCGTCCTTACAAAGGAATGGTGATCAATTAGCGATTCTTTTCTTATCGCTGCCTCTCTCATTTTTTAAAAGAACCCTAGAAGCGCAACGATACCTTTGAAATTATTTTATAACCAAAAAAGAATCCCGTGGGGCATAGTGCTGTCATGTTCGAATATGACAAAAAGAACTATGAGTTTTCCTAAAGAATCCGTACGATTCTTAAGTGTCTCTCAGTGTGTGGCTGAGGTTCTTCCCTACTCGAGAAAGAGGGTAAATTTCTGCGCTGCAGGCACCGCCATTCAGGAGAAAGCTATGCATACGACACACGTTCATCGGAGCGACCCTGTCCAGCTCGACCCGACAGCAACGTTTTCGAAACCTAAATCACGTTTTTGTTGCAGCGCTTCTTCTATATTCCAGCTCCTCTGTAGCATTGACGCTGATCAGTAGGTGGGGAATCACACCTGGTGTTCGGTGTGGCTGCTCCATCGTCACTCGTTTATCGGGCACGGAACTTATTTTCGACTAAATTCGCTGATCCATGATGCAATACCGGATGACCTAGCTGGAAATACTTGGCGAATTGGCAGCCTCAATGCTGATCTGATACATCATTTTCGTCAGCATGCCCTCAGCATTGCCATCAGCATCCGACGCTGGCCAGCATCCATCATGCTGGGGACTTGATGTTCCTGTGCGTAGAATGCTTTCAAATTAACCAGCCATGCTCAAGGATGAAACTTTCAATGTATTCGGAGAGGGCCACCTCCTCTCACCACGCCGCTGCGCAGACCCGCGTGATCTCCACATGGACCGGGGTCAGAATGACAGGGAACGACGGCCAGTCAAACGAGGCGCTGGAAGCCCGGTCCCAATGACCTGAGTAGTTTAGAATAGGCCCATCCCTGAGCGTAGCTAGTTAATTGGAAAGCATTGTACGCGCATTGAATAGTTTGTGCCGCACTGATGACGCGGCTGATCGGAACGACGCCGACAGCAGCGGACTGCTGGTGCAGCAGCACGTCTCTACGGCGACGCGCATCGTCTATCCTGAAAGGCAAAATGCGCTGCATGCGCCATAACAAGAAACGTCCATTCGGTCAGAGCCGAAGGGTCTGGTGCTTTCCACTGTAGCCAGGCGGCGTAAAGCCAAGTCCCGACATGTGGATCTACGTCCCACTTGCCAATCGAATATTTTTCCACACACCGCGGTCAGAAGCGAGCTGAGGTAGGAACTTGCCGATCGATGTCGACAAAAGTAGGCGACGTTAAGCTGAACGGCCATGGCTTCGTGGTGGCCACACCCAGTTCTCATACGGTTGGACTCCATCCAAATGGCACACACAGAGCGTCTGTCCAGTCGATCTCCATCCGTCTTCAGAGCGTGCAAATGTGTCGCTAGCGGATCTCCAGAGCGTGCAGCGTCGGCAGCTCCCGTCGTGCATGAGCACTCGGACCAGAACAGCGCGACACGCCGGCGGCGAGGATCAAGCCGCCAGTTGCCGGACGCCCCAGCTGTTCAACAGCATCGCACAGCACGGCGCAGGCGGCCCAGAGCGAAGCAAAGACATCCCTACGGGCACCGTGCCCACTGCGCAGTGCCAGCTGGCGGCGACCGCCTGGGCCTTTCCCAATCGACACGTCAGACAATCCCGTGTAGATGTAGACCAGACCACGCATCGATGCACAACGATAACTCAGTTGGTGTTGGGAGTCCCCGGCTTGCACCTGGGCCTGTATGTATGTATATGCGCCTGCACAGTAGGTTCGGTACCGTGGATTCCGTTACGAGTAGAGCTGTCTCAAGAAGCGGATCTGTGTTGCTTGCAAGAGTGCAGAAAATTTTCGGTGGTCGCCCACCACCTGAAGCTGCAGCGAAGTGGTCGCCAGCAGGTAACAACCACGAGTGCTAAAAGACAACTACAGACCGTCCTACAAAATTTTAACTTATTTTACCTTAGCTTATGTTTTAATTCGACAATGCTCATTAGAGCTCTCCGCAACATTACTTTATCTTGGCCCCTCTATGTCCAGTAATATATCAATTTACATTTTTCATTCAGTTGTTTCGCTTCAGTGTTCCATAATCGTTTCCCAGACACACGAGATCACTCAGCAGGCTTGCATTTGGATTCACGGATACCTGCTTGAGTCCGCAGCCAAGACTCGACCGTCACCAAACAAATTGTCCGCAGCCAAGACTCGACCGTCACCAAACAAATTGCACGATGGTCTTTACGTGTGTATGTCTATGTGTGTCCTGTTCCTTGCCAGACCAGTTGCAGTCGACATGTCCACACACACACCTTCTTCCGGCCTGCTTCTTCTTCGGCGGTTTCATGGCGATTCAGGGCGGCGATGAGCACACGCAATTTCACGGATAGCGCGATCACCTGCCCAACTGTCAAATGCAATGCTTCCAATCTAGCCTGTGCACAGGGTTCCTGCCTGCAAGACAAATGGAAGCGGTTTGCTCAAGTGAGTCACATTGTTAGACGACTGTATCAGACTGATATATTCGTCTCACACCCACGCACACGCACACACACACACACACACACACACACACACACACACACACACACACACACACACACACACACACACACACACACACACACACACACATCTATATGTATATATATATATATATATATATATATATATATATATATACGCACAAATATCTCAGTCTGACATATATACGTATGTCAGACTGATACGTTACTCTTAGTCGTAGACGAATATATCCGACTGAGAAGACTCAGGCAGTTAACAGCTCAACACACAGTTCAGCTCACCCAACAGCTCGGGCTGGTGATCCAGAGCGTTCCCCGCCCACGACCTCCCGTTCCGTCAGCACTGTGTGGTGGGCGCGACGCGGCGTGTCCGGCGCCGACGACGAGCATGCAGCGAGCAGCGTTTCCGCGAAGCAGGAAAACGCTACGCAATTACGTCACAGCGTTCTTGAGGCTTGTGATGGGAGCTGCGCAGATGCAGTGTAATGCGGTCGTGTGTGCTCAGGAAGCGAACAGTTCGGAGACTCACACGGGTGAGATTCACATGAGATTGATGAGAGATGAGATTGATGATGAGATGAGATGAGATTCACACGAGTCCGCAGCCAAGACTCGACTCGTCACCAAACAAATCCCACGATGTTCTCCACATGTGCATGTTTATACGTGCTCCGTTCCTTCGCTCACCATTTGCAGTCGATACATCCACACGTGCACCTGCTCGCCCGCCTCTTCTTCGGCGCTGTCATGGCGCTTCAACACGGTGACGCGCACTCACAAATTCACGGACAGCGCAGCCACTGTCGCAGGGCAGTGTCGCAGCCACTGTCGCAGCCCACCTGTCGCAGGGCAGTGTCGCAGCCACTGTCACAGGGCAGTGTCGCAGCCACTGTCACAGGGCAGTGTCGCAGCCACTATCGCAGCCCACCTGTCGCAGGGCAGTGTCGCAGCCACTGTCGCAGCCCACCTGTCGCAGGGCAGTTGCCGGCGGCCGGCGGGCACAGCTGGACGGAGCGCCCTGGCCCGTGGTTGCGCGACTCGGCCTTTGTGCTGTCGGTGGGCAGGTGGATGTGTGTCGTGCGGTTCGGCCTCCGTGTCGCCCAGATCAGGCGGACCTGTGTTGGGCGAGCCGGCGCCTGTACGGCACAGGCCAACAGCTGAGAAGTGCCGCCGGCTGACTCAATCTTGTTCGCGGAGCAAGGACAGCTGAAATCGAACACGGCACGAGCGGCACGAGGCGTTTAGTCCGGCCGTCGAGGTTGCATGTACAGTGCACGAGCCTTCTGACCGGGTCAGCGAGCACAGGGTGACTGCACTCTGTCGTGGTGTCGTCACCCCCCCATCCCCGGCCATGGCAGCATTATAACAAAAACGACGATGAAAATCATGATGGTTATACTAATATTAACAAAGATCAAGCATAATAAACATAACAAGTAATAATGATAATAAGCACTGCAAATAATAATGCTAAATAACCGTACTCATAATGATGCTAAGGACACCAATTATAATGATAATAATAATATAAATCATGCTACGAATAACAATCATGAAAATATGAATCAGGACAATGACAATTATAAGATCAATTATTGTCAATATTAAGATTATTAGTAATGGGCGAAGCGCCCTAAAGCCAAAATAACTAACTAACTAAGATTATTAGTAATATTACTATTACTATTATTATTCTTATTACCACTGCTACTACTATTTTTATTATTACTATTGTTCTTATTGGAATTCTAGCTATAATACTGATAATCATTAATAGTAGTAGCTGTAGTAGTAGTAGTAGTAGTAGTAGTAGTAGTAGTAGTAGTAGTAGTAGTAGTAATAGTAGTAGTAGCAGTAGTAGTGGTAGTAGTAGTAGTAGCAGTAGAAGCATAATCATTATTTGAAAATAATATTAGTATTTCTTATTATCATTATTATCCGTCGCCAATCACGGCGGGGGCGGGAAGCCAACGCAGCGTGGATTTGTGACAAAATCAATAAAATGACAAGCTTGAAGTTGGTATATTCATCACCTACCCGAGGAAAAGCAAGCCCCAAACATATATTTAGAAATTCGCATCGGCAGCCTCACCCTAGTAGTGCATCAATTTCATCCAAGATGGGGCCATAGTCAGAGCGGTGGTGTGTGGCTGAGGTTCGTGCAAGCATATGGACGGTGAACACATTAGCTGCAGACATATTTCACGGACGTCAATTCAGGTCAAAACTCTGCTCGAGGAGCTCAAACACACTTCCACTAGGTGTTGGTTTCCACATAAATTTTGGAATCCCAGGACGCTGCCCTCCGAAGAGGTAGGAATCCGCGTCTTTGCCGACACCAGCGAACGTCCGAGAACGCCTGAGGCGCGCGTCGTTGGACGGGGCATATGGCAGCCGTCGATGGCCTTGGGCGGAGAATATGGCAGCCGCCAACGGCCGGTGTCAGTGTGCTGCCGCCGGGACTGCGTGACCTCGCGCTGCCACCGGCCAGCACGCGCCCGCTGCCACCGCCTCCACCTGCCAGGCGGCACCGGAAACAGGTGCGCCGACTGCGCCGCTGTTCTGAGGAGCCGCAGTCACGCTGCCCTCCCCTCCCCGTCCTTGTCTCGACCCACGCTCGTATTCTGCGGGGCAGGTGGCTGCAGAGGAGCAAAAAGTGAACGGAGCAGGCTGTTGTCTAGATTTGGCGAGATTCTGCATTCACCTGACGCCTGCAAAAGAGAGAGGACTTGAGGAATACGGACTTCCACTCATCCGGTCGCTCCCGACACCGTATCCTAATTACCGCTCTCCATGCGCCATTTTGTCCATCCCCACAGACTCGAGATAGCCGAAGCTAGCCGAAGAGGCTTCAACGCAAAGAAGAGCAAGGCGTGAGACGACACCTTCGTGGCTTGTTATCCTCAGCAGTGAGCGACGTGTCCACAAACTATTGAGCCAAATTATTTGCATTGTTGTTTATGTGGTGGAAACAATTTATGTTATACTATTTATTTATGTTTTGTTACGTGCTATATTTATGTAATAGAATATACCATGACAAACCATTTCCTGAGGTGGGGATGTTGGACACTGTGCGAGAAGTGTCAGGCACCGGAGAGAAGTGTCGGTAGCCTCACGAACAATGTCGGACACCCCTAGGAGGAGTGTCAAACCTCCTAGGAGGAGTGTTGGGAGACTCGGGAGGAGTGTCGGGCAGCCTGGGAGGAGCACCAGACAGCCATCGAGGAATGCCTGACACTCCAAAAGGGAGAAATGTCGAACACCCGGGGGAAGCAGTGTCTGACACCATGGTAGGCGTGTCGAGCACTCCGGGAGGAGTGTGGGGCACCCCGAAGGAGGGTCGGGCACTCCGGGAGGGAGGAGTGAGGGACTATCGGTGTCTGTTGAGACACCCGCTATGATTTGTGGTGCGTTATATGATGAGATTCCTGGTGTGATATCTGGAGCAATATCTATGATATGTGACATTTGGACTGGTGTTCGGTGTCACTCTGCTGATGTTTCAGGCCGCTGATGCTCTACCTGGTCTTGCGTCCGGCCGGCCTCCCGCTAGGTCACCGAGTCCCCGCCGTACCCGCCCACCTGTTGACGGCAAGGCCTCGTCTCCGCTCCTGCCCCCCCCCCTCGCCGCCGCCACGTGTCTGCAGCGAGACGTCGCAGCTGTATCAGGTATGTTTCCCCGCTGTGAAGCGGTCACTGGGGAGAGGGGAGTTGCCGGATCAGATTCCTCGGTGTGACAGAGGACGGCGCGTGTCCAGCCTTGGCGGCCACCCTGACCAGCTGCTGTGGAGGTTGCTGTGGAAGCGGCTGTGGAAGCTGCTGTGGAAGCTGCTGTGGAAGCGGCTGTGGAAGCTGCTGTGGAAGCTGCTGTGGAAGCTGCGGGCGGCTGGGTAGCCTGCAGTGCGGGCGGTGGAGCGGAGATGGTAGGACGAGGTCGCACGAGACGACAACGTCGAGTAGCTTGGGCACCAGAGCATAGAACGAGTTGTTGTGAAATCCGCTCCAATCCGCATCCGTATCCAATCCAATCCGCATCCGTATCCAATCCAATCTGCATCCGTATCCGTGCCGGACAATGATATCCATTCATCATCCAGGCCGTGTCAAAAATGTAATGGGCATAATGTAATAGCCAGGGAAGCCAGGAACATTATCGTCCTCAAAATAGCAATTATAGTGCACTTCGGCTATGGCTAATTTTGTGTTCTAGTATCGGAGTGTAAGTCATCAGTTCTGTCTGTCTCACTTCGCCTGTGTGACGGAACCGTGGGGTGTCGGTAGGTCAGTGGTTAAGCTGAGCGTCTGGCGTGCCAGAGGTTCGAGGTTCGAGGTTCGATTCCCCACAGCGTCCGCTCTTTCTGCCAGGGTGAGAGGCAGGCGACGCCGTATGGCACTCGGCTGCTGGGTGCGTCGTAAAGCCGCAACCAACCAGCCGAAGGGACTGAGGTGCGTCATTGCATGCATCATATGTATCATAGGTATGCATCATAGGCATGCAGATGTCGGTCCGGGTAAGAATGAAGGTACAGGTGGAATGCGTGGCTTGCTGCGTGTGATTATAGATGGAATGTCCGCGAGCTCATTGACAACAATGAGACCGTAATCAGCTGGATCTTTACCAAAGTTCGATGATGCATGAACATTGAGGGAGCCGTGGAATGAGCCCAGCTCAATCTGCATCCGCAGGCGGTGGACATTGCGGATGCTTACATGCATCTGCATGACGAAGAAATTATTGATTAGTAACTTCACATGTTTGTGAAACAATTTTCCTTGACATTTTGTGATGCTCTACTAGTGCACTCTCAACTAGTAGAGCATCACATGCTCTACTCTACCCAGTAAACAGCTCCACCTCCAGTGTACCGTTCTCACGTCGCTCTCAACGGCTCAAATCGAATTCAGTCCGGCTCAATCCGGACTGAAGCCTGAAGCACCGGGCGCGGTTGGAGCAGTTGCAGGGAGAGATGCCTCATTTAGCGCTCCATGGCTTCGGCTACGCCCGTGCAAATTGCGAGCCACGTCCTGCGGCATGGACGGGCGAGCGTCGAGCTCGATCGACAGCGGAGCTTTCTTATTTCCTGTGATTGAATAGGGTACCGTACACTGTCACGCATCACCACGCCCATAAACCACTCGGACCTAGGCAGACGGAACAATCGCCGGTAGCCGGTGCAACGTGAACACGACTGTTGTTTTAGACACTCTATTTTGATAATGATATGGCGGGCAGCTCAAGGGGTACAAGGAATCGCACTCCGGCCAGCTGCCTGTGGTGCAGCTGACGCTGCAGGTCAAGCGGTTCGGTAGGGCAGGAATTCGCACCTGAAATTGTCACATCGTTTGCTGTTTTTGGCAGGAGAGTGCGCCTATCTCCTGCTGTCTCACGGCGAAAAATGGCCGGTGCAGTATTGCTTCCCGGCTAAACGGAGCTCGATGTCATGAGATGAGACAGCACGGCGAAGTGCAGACTGGCGAGTTCTGCCTTGCCACTTCTGTCCCGCGCTCCAGGGCGCTCCGAACTTATCTCACCACTCAGTGGTGAGATGAGTTCTGGGCCTGTGACTACATCGTAGACTGTAGTGGAATGCCCTCCGGCTCCGGCAACCCTAGTCTGGAACATACACTTTTGTCACCCTGGTGTGCTTCTGGATAGGAGGGACGTTGCGAAACAAGAGAAGACAAGATGACGAACAAATCAGCGGCCTTGTTTGGCTAGTGTGCTTCGTTCTGATCCACCCCTTCCATCGGAGTGCAAGCCCCGTCGCTGTTGTTGCATTGTCCTTGAAATAGAGCCACGAAAAAGGTGTTGCATGCCACGAAATTCTTGCAATGCTACCCGTTAACTTTTGTTTCGGTCAACCAGTGCTTCTCCAAGGCAACCTAAGGTAAAAATGCTGCCGAAGCGTTTGGCAAAAGAACTCAAACCACCAAATGCACCGAATGTGCTTAGAATAAAGCTACAAAAACACCTGAAGGTGGCTCCAAGATTAACATAACCGTATCGACATGGGATTCGGCTACTTGAAGTGTGTGGTGATGTATCAGCCAATGGCTGCCACTCACGTCAGACAGCGTGTTTACACTAGCTGGCAAATGCTTGCAAGCGGCAACTTCGGAGCTGGTATGAGTAGCAGGTGGCAAAATTCGCGACCAGATCGCTAAACAGTTCCCAGAATATTCCAGGCTGAAAATCGAGCCTGAGCCTGAAAATGCATGGTGAGTGAAACCGGCAAGCTCGTTAGTCGTATCTGAGCGTCGATGTGCACTGGCAGCTTTGAGAAACACACCAAGCCGTGCTGGCGGGCTTTGCGGGCCAAACAGATTGACATCGAAGAAAGTCAATCCGGGCAGTGGGGTAGTGGAGTACTGGAGTAGTGGGAAGGCGGGGTAGTGGTGTGTGGTGACACACCAGCTGTGGTGCAGTGTGGTGACGCTCCCCAGCTGTGGTGCGGTGTGGTGACGCTCCCCAGCTGTGGTGCGGTGTGGTGACGCTCCCCAGCTGTGGTGCAGTGTGGTGACGCTCCCCAGCTGTGGTGCAGTGTGGTGACGCTCCCCAGCTGTGGTGCAGTGTGGTGCCACACCAGCCGTGCTGCAGTGTGGTGACGTACATACAGCACGGGATGCCTGTGATGATCCCTTTTACCGGACCGGCTCGACCTGCCCACACCGCGCAGATTTGCGGCACGTGCCGGCTGGCCATGACCGGCGCGCCTGGAACGTGACGCACACGTCGCCGCCCCACCTCGCGCACCAATTCCACGTGGGTGCCATGCCGGGACCACGAGCGCGCGAGAGCAGACGAGCCGGAAGATCTCCGGCCAACTCCGGCTAAATTGGTCCCGCTCCTGTCGGCCGGGCCGAGAACCGACAGACCGCCGCCGGCGGGCACCTGACAAGGGGATTAGCCACGGGCGACCGGTCAGGGCCTGTTTTACAATGCGTTGCCGCCGGCCGGCCACATCTGCTGGCCACGTCTGTTGGGGAGTGTCGGGGATTATGATAATGCCGGCCAATCGCGGCTGAGTGTCGCCGACAGGCGAACAACCCGGCCGGAATGTCGGCCGACCTCGGCTGACCTTCTCCGGTCAGCTGGCGGCGAGGCGACGACCGCTTGGTAGTCGCCTCTCGACTTGGAAGCAGTGACCCGAATAGCGTGCCAGCTGGAGCTGAAGTTGCATTCTCACCCCATTATCGGAAAATGTATTCATTTTCAGAGGCAATATCTGTTAAGCTAATGAATTAATACTTAATTTTTTGGTGCATTTTTCTGGAGTACTTGTGCTCCCAGTGAAAATGCTTAATCCAGCCCCTGCTTGGGCATGCCAACATCACTGCCGCACATACATGAACACAATGAACACAATGCAGTCATACATGAGACATACTGGCACATTATTCTGATGATTGTTTTTACGTTAAACAGTTGACACGCTTATTAAACGCCAATGTTTTCCAATCATTTTAACATGCATTTGCGTAGCATACATACACACAATATTATGCGGTTTAAACACCAAGGCGACGGACGATTGGCCGATTACACGATTAAATTACACGAAGAAACCCTCATTACGAACCGAATCTCGAGCATTGATCATAAAGGCATCTCCCTGCATCAACTAATATATATATATATATATATATATATATATATATATATATATATATATATATATATATATATATATATATATATATATATAAGAGGAGGTGGCACAGTACTCAGACATCTATTTTTGGTAGCGCGTTGGCGATTATTTGTTGCCACTCAGGCAACATTATTTTCCCACGCATGTTCGGCTGGGAATTGTGCTGTTCAGTGGCAAAGGGACGCCGCGGGTTTCTGATGTGGAAAAAACATGTCTGAGACCACGCGCCCGAAGCGCGCCGACATTACTGGTATGACGTGGTGACAACCCACATTTTTGTTAATCTACTGTAATTGTTTGGAAAGGAGAGAGGTGTTCCTCTCCGGATGCGCGTCCGATTGCACGTCTTTTCATGCGCATGCTTTTATATGGTGTAGTGTTCTAGTTGTGGTGACTTTTACTGAAATTTACAAGCTCACTCCGAACATTTTGGCCCCGCTCGGGTGATGCCGGAAGTAAGTTCGCGTTTTTCATCTAACATACGATATAAATGGCTGGATGGAATGCGACGAAACTCTGCACAGACCTGTGGATGTTCCTTGCAGAACTTTTGGCATGAATCTTGTTGCCAGGTTGGGTCAGATCACTGATCTGAGGATATTCTCTCCAGGCGTGAACAATTCGTGAACAAGTTCTGGCGGATTTCCACAGATTTCGAACTTTTCAAGTTCGGAACCAAATAGGTAGCGAACTATGCATGACACGCTTATGAAATATATTTCACAGAGTCTAACATTCAATCGAAATTCAACGATGGGTTGTATGATCCTATAGCATCCTATAACATCCCATAGAGTCCTATAGCATGGCATAACAAGCAAGGTGCTGTCAACATGGAAATTGGGATTTGGGGTCCCAAAGCAATTTTTTTCAATGTAGGATAAACATGACCGCCTAGTCCGAAATCAGCACGTACAGGTGCCAAGAACCAGCCTTGACTTACTTTCACACCATGTGCCTGGTTCATTGATACCATCTAGGGCTCAACATTATGCGCTTGGAATCCCCCCATATATTGACCCTCCGTGACTTGACCTGATCTGTACAAGAGCACGCCAAAGCAATTTAATCATGCCACCCCTCAATGAACTTCAAATTGAAAGAAAAACACAGTGGTACTAATTTCATAAGGATATCACGCATGGTGTGCAATCTATTTGGATTCAAACTAGAAAAAGTGAAAAATCTGCCGACATCCGCCCGAAAAGGTTCCCGAATAATCGTCACAGGTCATGTTATGTCACCTGACCTGACATAACACGTCTTACACCAAAGGTTCCTCAATGAATGCCCGCAGTTGTGCGCATAGCTTGGTCCCCTCCTTCCGTTTCCGTGGCGTTGGCGAAAATCTGGGGAGGTTGCAACCCCCCTGGGCCACCGAAAGTGGCAAGACGCTAAAGTCCTGCGCCGATTAGCCATTGCCCGTCCGTGAAAGATATTTCGCCACGTTCGCGAGAACAGCGCGGTGTTACCCCGAGAGTATTGCCAAGTGAAGAAAGTGAGCCACATGTGACAACAGCCAGCGTTTTATTCCCAGCGATTTATCGGCTCGCGATTAGTGCTGGGTGAATGCATTTTGAGTCTCTGGTGAACTAATATCACTTCAAAGGTCTTTTTTGCAACATACGTTTTCAATGATAATGCTATATCTGGGATGACGTTTAAAAAAAAACAATTAATGGGCTTTCGGAGCTACTAGCGGCTCCGTCGTCAGATGGTATATTCAAAGAGGTCTTCTCTTTGAATATATCAAAGAGAAGACATCTTTGAATATATCAAAGAGAAGACATCTTTGAATATATCAAAGATGTACTCACCAGTGTTTCTCAATATCCCCGGATACCAACCATGTGTGATTTTTATAATTCGACTCATAGGTAAGGGACTAGGTGAGACTAAGCTGCTGACATTATTTTAGGGAATTCGTTAATAGTGCCTGGAGACACTATTTTGTAGTGTCTACAGGGACAAACTTAGACGCTTGGTTCAGTCTTAGGGTGCATCGCAACCATGCAATTGCTGCTAACTCCACAGAGGTCATCACAGGGCGTCAAGTTAGTTCATTGCTCTGGGACAACCCTGGAGAGATCAGTGTCAGTTGGCTCAGTTGTCTATCAACTTGCCACATCCATCAGTGATGTCTTGGGGGCAGCAAGCTCGATTAAGCGCCGTTAACTTGCAATTCGATGGAGAGAAATAAAACGATCCGCGATGTTCCCCCTTTTTGCGTCATAGATCATTGGTCTGATAAGATATCTTCAATCTTCACATCATATGGTCGCCGAGGGATGCGCCATAGCCTGTATCAAGCACCGAACCTCCTGCTGCCACTCACTGATGCTGACCGGTACCAGTAGGTGTGCTGGGTTCCGTCCTCTCCGTATGGGAGCTACAATAGCTGAGATAAACTCTTTCCTTCCCGCCGTCTCGTTTGTTCTTCGACACAGTACTGACAGAGCTTTTTCTACACGTCGATTAAATGGTCAATCAAGTGGCATGATGCAACATTCAGTGGGGAGGGGTAGAGAAAAGGACACCTGTCCCGCATGGGAGGGGTGTCGGGTCAGTTCAAAGGGCGCCGAGGAAGAGAGGAAGAGAGGAGGCTGCAGTCGACCGTTCCTGGGTGAACACCGCTGTGGGTGCTGTGCGTGTGTCGCATGTGCGGAGCGCGGACCGTAGTTTATGGTTATAGCAATATGCAACTCCACGGACGCGCGACCCACTCCCGACTGCTCGCCCTGACAGAGCTAGTCGCGTCCGAGCAAGGCTCTAGTCAACAGCGTGTCTAGCCAGGCCGTGTATAGCGAATACAGAGAGACCGTGATCGTACAGTGCATTGATAACAGACCGTGGGGACTGAGTGTGCACTACCACAGTGGGGGAACATACCATTTTGTGACCCCGTCTGGATCCCGGGGCATGTTTGATAAAATGCAGAGACGACGATGTCAAAATGTACTGAAAATGAATAATTTGGTCGGGATTTGCCGACCTAACCCAAAGAGTATTAAATGTTTCGATGGTTGGAGTAATTTTCTTCTCCAGTGAACATGTCAAGATAGGTGTCGCTGAATGCACCACTAGGCTTAAGTTACCAGGATGAAGTAGCGGTAAATGCAGCTTCAAATACTGTGCAGAAGATCAATTTTATTGAATTTTGTAATAATGCCGAGCAAAGCGTGATGTGCAACAATTTGCTTAAAACAATTTACAACAATATGCTTAAAATCATCAAAGGTACTGCATATCTGACCAAACAAACTATCAACAAGTATTCTAACCGTACCTACAATCCCTGTCAGGATGCAACGCTCAATTTTTAATATTTTTTCCTTTCATTATAACAAGATGAATGGAATCTCATACCAAGATTCATGATATTTGGGAAAGTAGGCAGTTCTAATGAGGTCAACAAGGGGTTACGATGTCACCTTGCTCGGGCATGTTGAAGGGGGGGGGGGGGGAAGGCGTAGCACCCCTGCGCCCCATGCGTTCCGCCGCTCCTTGATATGTATATATATACACAATATATTATATATAATACTATATACATGTGTGTGTGTGTGTGTGTGTGTGTGTGTGTATGTATGAGCGATACTAAATAATAACTTCAGAATTCTGGCCAGGCAGTGTGCAAGGTGTATTTTAAGGAAGAGAGTGTGTGACATATGGAGGTAAATCCTTATCACTCTGACACGACCAATTCCGATGCAGGGGTTCTTAACCGCAAAGGATTTCCAGTGGGCATTCCTATTGGTGGATTTGGATGTTTGACTGGTGATTCGTGACCTGATCTCAGACCAGGGATGTCACTGCATACGCCGAGGGCGCCACTGGCCCCTTAGTAATTGATGTTGCCCCTCCCCCCAATCAGGCTGAAGCTTAATCATTGGGCCTATAGTCAATGGTTAAGCTTGCCAGAATGCAATGGGTCATGGACGTACACTAGATACGAATGGTTTTCGGGCAAGCTTTAGCCATCAAAAAATAAATTTGTCCCCCAACCAGTTTGGCAAAGTGACAACACCAATGTTTCACACCCCCCTTTCCCTGACCTCATCTAGCTGGTACCTCATGATAGGTGGTGGCACAGGTCATGCCACAACTAACCTGACCTTACTGGCAACACATGTCACGACACGACCTCCTCGGTTAAGCTTGACCGGACCTGACGTCGCTGAATCGCTGGTCCGTGACATGACCTGGCAGATGGTTCATGATCTGATCCGTCACCCGACATGACCCCTACACATGATGTAGCTGATTAGTGAGTTGTGACCTGACCTGCGACCCGACCAGTGTCTCGTAACCCAACCTGACCTCCGCCCACGACCTAGTCGACTGGTGAGCGGTGACCCGGCCCGACCTGACCTACCACATCAGTGCTGTGGTCGACACGGACCGGCCAGTTCGGGGAGCACCGCGGAGACTCGTCACCCGCCGCTCAGTCGCGATGACGCGCCACTTCCGGCGCAGCCTTGAAGTTTCTCCCGAATCCAGCCTTTCGGCGGGCGGGGCGGGCGCGCGCTCTCCCACGGCGGCCGCGATTCTCCCACGGCCCTCCTTGGCCGCACACGGGCCGGAAGCTGGCCGGCGACGAGCGGAAATTGTGACAGGAAGCGGCGCAACACGAAATCGCCGCCCAAACGCGGGCGACAATCCGCGGCGGACGGCGCCACAGGGCGAGAGAAGAAGAACGCTGAGCTCTTTTGCGACGCATTCAACCGCTAGGTCATACAGCGTCGCCAACCTCTCACGCCGACTGGTCGCGGGTGGACTCGGCAAACGCCGTCGGTTGTGAGATTCGAGCCCACAGTCTTGCGACCAAGAGTCCGACGCTCTACCAACTGGGCTACCGCGGCCCCACACGGGGCGAGAGACGAGTCTGCACGGGCCGCCGAAGAGAATCGGGACATCACTGACGTCACGGACATCACTGACGTCACTCCCGGCTGTCCGCCGAGCGGGTCAGCGATATTGAGCAATAAAGTACAACCCTTTATTGAGCAATAAAGTACAACCCTTATTGTTACTTTTGATGTCAACTCAGCACCTCCTGGTATATTGAAGGTCGTATATATATTTTATTTACACACAATGTCTAAAACCCAGGAGCATCTAAGAGCCATTCTTCGTTATATTAAACAGTGGGTCGGCGGGCGGGTCAGCTCGGGTGTGATGCTGTGCTGCCAAAGCACTGGAGCGAGATGTGAGGCCTCAGGCCTGGTTGGCTCTCCCGCTTCGGCTCCGCAGCGCGTCGGACCATGGCCGCTGTGGCTACTGTGCCAACACCATGGCTCCTGTGGCTACTGAGCCAATACCATGGCTCCTGTGGCTACTGTGCCAATACCATGGCTCCTGTGGCTACTGTACCAATACCATGGCTCCTGTGGCTACTGAGCCAATACCATGGCTCCTGTGGCTACTGTGCCAATATCATGCCTACTGTGCCAGTACCATGGCTGCTGTGGCTACTGTGCCAACACCATGGCTCCTGTGGCTACTGTGCCAATACCATGGCTCCTGTGGTTACTGAGCCAATACCATGGCTAATGTGGTTACTGTGCCAATACCATGGCTACTATGGTTACTGTGCCAATATCATGCCTACTGTGCCAGTACCATGGCTCCTGTGGCTACTGTGCCAACACCATGGCTCATGTGGTTACTGTGCCAATACCATGGCTTGTGGTTACTGAGGAAATACCATGGCTACTGTGGTTACTGTGCCAATACCATGGCTACTGTGCCAATATCATGCCTACTGTGCCAGTACCATGGCTCCTGTGGCTACTGTGCCAATATCATGGCTACGGTGGTCACTGTGCCAATATCATGGCTACTCTGCCAATATCATGACTACTGTGCCAATATCATGACTACTGTGCCAATATCATGGATACTGTGCCAATACCATGGATGCTGTGGTTACTGTGCCAATATCATGGATACGGTGGTAATGCCATGGTTACTGTGCCAATACCATCGCTACTGTGGCTACTGTGCCAATGCCATGGCTACTGTGTCAATACCATGGCTACTGTGGCTGCTGTGCCAATATCATGGCTGCTGTGCCAATGGCTGTTGCCAGGTGGTCGCAGCGGATGACTATGTAGTATGTAGACAGTGCGGCTATCATGTCAGATGCACTGGGCTTCGGCACTCTCGCCCGAAATTGTTCGTTTCTATTGTTTCTACATTCATTTGAGAATTAGGCATCAGCGAGCAAGAGCAATGTGAACAAGGCTCCACGTCAGTCTGGGCAAGCCAAGAACTTCCGTGTGGTGTCAGTTATCCAAGCTTCAACCGGAATGCAATTCAAGTACTTAGTAGCTTGATGAATATCGATTTAACACTTTTATACGCCTCAGCATTCAGTCCGATTTCCATCACTAAGTGGTGTTGGAAGCTGATCGTTTTCCAATGTGACATCACGTCATGTTTGCGTAACGTCATGCGCAACATCGGACGTACTTTATGACGTCATTATCCAGCAGCGGGGGATTTATCTGCGTGCTGATTTGACAGCCGGACAAAGCAATACCTCTGCTCACCTACACCGTCCATCGCGCCATCTGCGCCCGCCTGAAATACTGCGGACGGTCGGCGGCGTCGGCAGCCGCTGAGGCGAGCTTAATTGACGCCATGCGATTGGCCGCAGCCGTAGCTCAGCCGACTGCACGTGGCCGTCGGCCAGGGCCTCCCTTGATATGTTAACCGCCGGGCCACTGCCCCCGCAGTCTGACCGCTGACCGCGCCAGAGTCGGCGAACGCCTCCCATAGCTCAGCGAAAGGACACGTTGATTTGCTTTCGTTGCCTGCCTGCGGCCCCGTAGTACTACGGCCGCTGGAAGTGGCCGAGCCGGGCTTGTGACGCCTGCAGTGGCCGAGCCGGAGCCAGTGGCCGAGCCGGGCCTGTAGTGGTAGATGGATGCGGCACCCGTCAGTCCCTCGTCAGTCCCTCGTCAGTCCCTCGTCAGTCGCTCGTCAGTCGCAATCCCTCACGGCAGGCCTTGTCGTGTGGGTGACGTCCCGTTCCCAGCCCACTCCCTGCACCCATGCCCCAAACAGGCGCCGTCCGGACTGGCAGCACAACAGCACACTACAACTCCGGCTCTACTGTAACTCCTCTCAGCTCTGCTCGTCTCTACTCATCTGTCTCCAGCAGGTCATCCAACTTCGCTTCCAGTCGACTCTCTTCCGGTCAACTCTACTACTCCTTTATCGTCTACTTTCATCAGCTCAATCCTCCTTGCGCCACCTTATTCTACCTCTTACACTTACACAACCATACACACACATACACGGGTCATAGCTCACTGCGAGCCAGTCCCAGCACTGCTAGCAGGCCGCAGAGTCCCACCTGAATCATACAGGACAGTCACGCTGTCCCACCTCACTCTGACAGGGCAGCCACGCTGTCCCACCTGACTCTGACAGGGCAGTCACACTGTCCCACCTGACTCTGACAGGACAGTCACGCTGTCCCACCTGACTCTGACAGGACAGTCACGCTGTCCCACCTGACTCTGACAGGACAGTCACGCTGTCCCACCTGACTCTGACAGGACAGTCACGCTGTCCAGTCTGACTCTGACAGGGCAGCCACGCTGTCCAGTCTGACTCTGACAGGACAGTCACGCTGTCCAGTCTGACTCTGACAGGGCAGCCACGCTGTCCAGTCTGACTCTGACAGGACAGTCACGCTGTCCAGCCTCACTCTGACAGGACAGTCACGCTGTCCAGTCTGACTCTGACAGGGCAGCCACGCTGTCCAGTCTGACTCTGACAGGGCAGCCACGCTGTCCCGTCTGACTCTGACAGGGCAGCCACGCTGAAACTATTGCATGGCATCAGTGATGAAGCAAGTTCTATCGATGGTTAAGCTGATTCAAGTGGGTGTGTTGTCATTGTGAAGTCAGCGTCGACAGTGAACGATCATTCAATCTGTAGGTGCGACCAGAAATGCTGGTCGTGTCGGTAATCGTGCAGATAAGGCACGATGCAAGGTACTCATTGAGGCACATGTGCAGGGCAACAATCGAGAAATAGGTGCAGGACACTCGACACTGATAATGCACAATCGAGGCATAGGTGCGACCAGAAACGCTATCGTGCGGATGAGGCACAGATGCAAGGCACTTATCGAGGCGTATGTACAGGGCACTCATCGAGGTGCAGGTGCAGGGCACTCATCGAGGCGTAGGTGTAGGGCACGCATTGAGGAACAGGTACAGGACACTTATTGAGGTACAGGTATAGAGCACTCATCGAGGTAGATGTACAGCATACTCATCGAGGCATAGGTGTATGTAACTTTGCTAATGACCAAACAAGGCGTCAATGATGGCAATACCTTGATAGCAACGAAACCAATACGTTGAGACATCGATGGGGGATAAGACGAAACTCCCACTTGCCTACAACGTCATGCTATCATCATACCACGGTTATCATGGTCGCCAATGTGAGGGTAGCTTCACACAATCAGAACGTGCCGGACACAGTAGTGTATATTTGTTCATTATATTTGTAATAACATTTAAAGTGGCCTAAGCAGTAAGGTTTTGAAATTTGCGGATGATTTGAAGGTTTTCAGGACAATAACAGGACACAATGAGTAGGACTCGTTGCAGAAAGACGAACTTGTGAAGTGGTCCGAAAAATGGCAAATGAAAATTAATTTTGATAAGTGCAAAAATCATGCATGTAGGTAGGCAGCATATGAAGGCTCCATACTTCATGGATGGCCAAGTACTATCTGTGACTCAGCAGAAGGACTTAGGTGTTATTTTGAACACAAAATTGGGGGCATCAGAACAGACCAAAGAAGTCAGGAAGAAGGCACTAAGAATGCTTGGGTAAATAAATAGGAATGTATCATACAAAAGTGAGGAAGTCATCAGGAAGCTTTACTGTGCACGTCAGGCCACATTTGGAATACTGTGCTCAAGCTTGGTCCCCTAGTTATGAAAAAGATTGTTGGCTTTTATAGAGAGAGAGAGAGAGAGAGAGAGAGAGAGAGAGAGAGAGAGAGAGAGAGAGAGAGAGAGAGAGAGAGAGAGAGAGAGAGAGAGAGAGAGAGAGAGAGAGAGAGAGAGAGAGAGAGAGAGAGAGAGAGAGAGAGAGAGAGAGAGAGAGAGAGAGAGAGAGAGAGAGAGAGAGAGAGAGAGAGAGAGAGAGAGAGAGAGAGAGAGAGAGAGAGAGAGAGAGAGAGAGAGAGAGAGAGAGAGAGAGAGAGAGAGAGAGAGAGAGAGAGAGAGTACAAAAGAGGGCAACACGAATGGTTAATGGCATAAGCAACCTGGCATATGTGGAAAGATTGAAGAAATTTGATATGTTTTCACTTCGACATAGAAGGCTGAGAGGAGATCTCATCCAGGTCTTTATATTTGTTCATGGTCAGGAACAGGGATATCTCAGGGAAATGTTTGAATTGAACAGAAATGATGCAATTAGAGGTCATCAATTCAAAATTAAAGTTAATCAAAGCAGGACAAGGTTAAGACAGTCTTTCTTCACCAACAGGGTAGTAGAACACTGGAAGCAGCCTGCCAGAGACCATTGTCAGTAGCAGCACACTGAACATATTTAAAAACAGCATAGACAATAATTATACGAATAGAGGCTTGCTTTTCGGTATCCCAGGGAGGGCTGATCGACGGATTTGGTGGGCAACTGGTTCAGTGTCCAGAGTGCAACCAAGAAGGGCCCTTGTGGCTCATAGTTGCACTGATCTTTTACGTCTTTATGTCTTTATACCGTGGTGTAAACAGACGCAATCTTTACCCGGCGACATAGTTAATGTCATAGTCCACACCACCAGCTGACAACAGCGACAGAAGCCGGCACACCGAACTCCACGTCACACCCATCGGATCGGGTCACGCTCCTCAGGTCGGGTCACGTCCCCCAGATCGGGTCACATCCCCCAGATCTGGCCACGCTCCTCAGGTCGGATCACGTCCCTCAGATCGGGTCACATCCCCCAGATCGGGCCACGCTCCTCAGGTCGGGTCACGTCTCCGATATCGGGTCACGCTCCTCAGATCGGGTCACGTCTCCGATATCGGGTCACGCTCTTCAGATCGGGTCACGTCCCTCAGATCGGATCACGTCTCCGATATCGGGTCACGCTCTTCAGATCGGGTCACGTCCCTCAGATCGGGTCACGTCCCTCAGATCGGGTCACGTCCCTCAGATCAGATCACGTCCCCCAGATCGGGTCACGTTCCTCAGAGATCAGGTCACATTCCACTGATCTAGTCACACTTCCCCGATTAGATCAATTTGCTCAGATCTGATCATATCTGGTAGGCCATGCCGTACTGCTCATGACCGGTCAAATTATGAAACTATTATTAAATGAAATGATAACTCATTCAGCGTGCCGAATATACGAACGGAGTCAGAGAGGCGAAGACTCGCATACAGATCACCCGATGCTTTTAACACACTCCATCGAGCATACAGGAGTGCAATATCGAAACATGCAAGCTCAAACTTAATAAAGATCCGAGTTAAGGGCAGGAACAGAGGGTTAGTGTGATTGAAGTGAGGTGTGTTGGCACGTGGCTGTAATATCATGATGGTGCCCAGTGCACTTTCCTGCCACTAGTGCATGCAAAGCCACTGCATGTGTGGATGTGCTTTTAAAACATACACTATAATGAACGTCAATCCGCACACCTTGGAATTCAGCACCCGATGAAGCGCTGCCATCCACCATGAGAAGGTATGTTTTCCAGTGGCGGGAGCGCTGTGATTCACCATCGAGTCGCCAGGTGTGTTGGCGCTTCGTGTGAGCGGCCGGAGGCTCCATGCTGGCCCGTGTTACACATGGTGTCACACATGCACGCCTTCGACCGAGTCATGACCTCCCACCATCACCTGGTGACATCTTCACTTCACAGCGACTCGGCGACCCTGCAATGCAACACAATGTGATACAATGCGATGCAATGCGATACAATGCGATGTAGTGCGGTACAATGCGATACAATGCGATACAATGCGATACAATGCGTTGCAATGCGATACAATGCGATGCAGTGCGATGCCATGCGATGTAATACGATACAATGCGATGTAATGTGATACAATGCGATACAATGCGATACAATGAGATACAATGCGATGCAACGCGATACAATGCGATACAATGCGATGCAATGTGATGCAATGCGATACAATCGATGCAATGCGGTACAATGCGATACAATGCATTACAATGGAATCCTGCGCCTCAAACTGATGAACGTTTGACCTGATCACTGGCCTTGCCATTGTCCAGTGATTCATCAGGTCGTGACCAGGCAAAGCGGCTTTCCACACCAACAGCTATCTACAACAAGCACTTCACACTGGCCAGAAACACAGCGGACAAGATCATATGGCTTCTCAAGATATGACGAGCATCGACTGAACACATTATACCAAAAGCTTATGAGTGGCTATGAAGGTTTCCTCTTGTCGAAGTGTTCCTCCATGCATTGGGGAAAGTGGCAAGGTGTTACGCATGGGCCAAGGTTCGCCTCCATGCCACCAGCTAAGTGCAGGCGCCATGCGCACGTGGGAATGACACAATACATGTCACCCGGCAGGGACATGTTCTGAGGAAGATCTTTGGGCCATTTTCGGTCGAGCAGGACGACAAAGCGATGTGCGTTCTGCTTGACGGCCGGTCGGCCAAGGTCGCGGTCAGGTCTGACGCGGGGGCGGAAGGAGGGGGGGGGCTGGGAGGGTGCGGATCCTCTCCGTTGCGTGTCCATGTCGGGTGCCGCGACGCGGTGGCCAGAGCCGACAGACAGGAAGGAAGCCAGCAATCACGGAACGGTGGCCGGATCTCGGTTCGCAACCGATGGTGTGTGGGAGGGTAGGGCGGCAGCGTCTGCTGGTGTCGTGCTGGTGTTGTGCTGGTATTGTGCTGGTGTTGTGCTGGTGTTGTGCTGGTGTTGCGCAGGTGTTGTGCTGGTGTTGTGCTGGTGTTGTGCTGGTGTTGTGCTGGCGTTATGCTGGTGTTGTGCTAGTGATGTGTTGATATTGTACTGATGCTGTGCTGGCGTTGTGCTGGTGTTGTGCTGGTGTTGTACTGGTGTTGTGCTGGTGTTGTGCTGGTGTTGTGCTGGTGTTGTGCTGGTGTTGTGCTGGTGTTGTGTTGGTGTTGTGCTGGTGTTGTGCTGGTGTTGTGCTGGTGTTGTGCTGGTGTTGTGCTGGTGTTGTGCTGGTGTTGTGCTGGTGTTGTGCTGGTGTTGTGCTGGTGTTGTGTTGGTGTTGTGCTGGTGTTGTGCTGGTGTTGTGCTGGTGTTGTGCTGGTGTTGTGCTGGTGTTGTGCTGGTGTTGTGCTGGTGTTGTGCTAGTGATGTGTTGATATTGTACTGATGCTGTGCTGGTGTTGTGCTGGTGTTGTGCTGGTGTTGTGCTGGTGTTGTGCTGGTGTTGTGCTGGTGTTGTGCTGGTGTTGTGCTGGTGTTGTGCTGGTGTTGTGCTGGTGTTGTGCTGGTGTTGTGCTGGTGTTGTGCTGGTGTTGTGCTAGTGATGTGTTGATATTGTACTGATGTTGTGCTGGTGTTGTGCTGGTGTTGTGTTGGTGTTGTGCTGATGTTGTGCTGGTGTTGTGCTGGTGTTGTGCTGGTGTTGTGCTGGTGTTGTGTTGGTGTTGTGCTGATGTTGTGCTGGTGTTGTGCTGGTGTTGTGTTGGTGTTGTGCTGGTGTTGTGCTGGTGTTGTGCTGGTGTTGTGCTGGTGTTGTGCTGGTGTTGTGTTGGTGTTGTGCTGGTGTTGTGCTAGTGATGTGTTGATATTGTACTGATGCTGTGCTGGTGTTGTGCTGGTGTTGTGCTGGTGTTGTACTGGTGTTGTGCTGGTGTTGTGCTGGTGTTGTGCTGGTGTTGTGCTGGTGTTGTGCTGGTGTTGTGCTGGTGTTGTGCTGATCTCGGCTGAAAGTCAGTAGTCTGTGCGAAGGTAGGGCGGGAGCGTCTGATGGTGTTGTGTTGAGGAGTACGTGCTATCAAAAGCAACGCAACGCAGGATCCACGTGACGACAAGCAGATTGGTGATGGCACCACACCAGTACTGTGGGGGATGACGTCATATGATGTACATTCTGATGGCACCACACCAGTGTCGCTGAGTCCGGCGAAGTGCTGGTGGTTTGTGCAAGTTGAAAACAAAAGGGAAGTTTGCAACGTAGGTAGGATAAAGCAAGCTGAACTTACTTTCTCGAATGGCTATGCACACGCAATTGGAAAGAGGCTAATTCCCAATTCCTCGGGTTTCAATCCAATACGTTATCACTAGACCTTTGGCCTCAAAGCTGAGTTTTTGTCATGTAGATCTTATAAAGCAATACCCCGATATGTTCCTTTCAACCATGGAGAACAGAGAGGACACAACAAATCCCCCGGTAATTTTCCCGACACGGACTTCCGTCGGCGGCGCTGTGACGGCAGGAAGTGACACGATTCCGCTCACAGAGGCTGTCATCGGCTGGCGACACCGCCGGTCTCGTGCGCGACTTGCCGCTCGGATCGCGTGGGCCCGAGACGTGGTCACACGCGCGCCTCGGCCCGCTGTCGGCCGGGTACAGCTCGATGCACACTATGGCCTTTTGACGCTTTCCGAGCGTTTATTCATCGTTTTTAGGCCGTTTCGTCAAACAAACGGCAATCGAATGTATTTCAGACGCCCGTCAAAACTACGTTTTACGAACGTTTAACGCGATCGGAGCGTCGCACAGTGTGAACCGGGGTATGTCACGACGGCGTAATGAACGTCTATCTGACGTCTAAAAGATAGATTTAGTTTATCTTTTCAAAGCCGATTTGGCGTTTAAGGTTCTGTTGGTTTGATTGAGTGGTCGCGAGATATTCGAAGTTTTGTTGGCTGTCTATAACCAGGTTGGAAGCATTGATTTGCCTGTGGCTAGAATATTGCATTTCCTAGCAAACCTCTTTTGGTCACGTGGTAGAGAGGTAGACCAGGAAAATAGTCACAGGCGGAATTGTATGCAATGTTATGTTGTGTTTGTGTTTTATTGGCACTGAAAAAGCATGTTTGTTCACCCAAGATGCAAAGGTGGGAAACATTATTTTGGGGCTGTGCATGCCGCCCTGACAAAATCTTGCAAGTATCTCTGAAGAACATAGCCATGTAGAAAATCATTGGCTCAGTGAGTTCTAAGTGCCTATTGTAAGCAATGAAAAACCCCTGACAATTCCTGATACTCCAAACACAACTTGGCACTGCCAAGTTATGCATGATGGTGAAAAACATATTTATAAATTCCATTGCTGTAAATGCCAATTCATTGGAATTGGCATTGGAATTGGCACATGGGAAAAATGCGCGATATATCTCAGCTTGCATTGGTACAAGTATTCAGGATTTCCACACAACTTGAATCGGCGGCGGTCGTGTCAGAATGGTCTCATTGGCGTCATAAATGATTCGCAGGGAAGCGTAAAATGAACGTTTTCATTCGGGGAAACAGCGTGTGTTATTCCCGGTGTATTTCCGCTCGTTTTACGACGTGTAACTTCTGTTTGACGTCCGATATCCGTTCGTTTTACGAATGATTGACGCTCCGAATTACCAAGTGTGAACCGAGCTTAACACGCGCCCTGGAGGGCCTCTGAAAATTACGCGCACTGGAGGAGGGGGCGGATTCCGCCCCCTCCTAAGATCTCGGCTCCTATTGAAGCTGGAGTAACATTTTCATGTTTTGCGTGGCTTGGCTTGTCATTGTTATGGATCGCTATGATTGTGTTTAAATGCTCCAAAATGGGCATCAATGATGTTTTGGACATTAATAATGATGCAATACAGATGCTAGAACCGGCATTTGACCTCAGGTCACCTATATAGCAGCACTTTATCAGGTCAGTTACCTGTTCCAGTTACCGGTACCGGGCCGCCCGCCCGACTGCTCCGTCGGGCAGCTCGGCGCAATCGGCTTCGCGAAGAAAGCAGTGAAGTACATGAATAAAATATGGAAACGCTTAGGTACACAATGACAAACAGTAGTTTTCAGGATGTGTAGGGAGTAATATGCAAAGCGACATCAATCGCATGACAGTCATTTTCATTTATGACAGCATTCCAGTTGACCAAGTTTGGTTCCATTAACCTGTCATGAACTTGACCTGACTTGACCTCGGTGAACTAACATGACCTTGAAACTATATAGCATAACAATATACATCAAACAAGTCGCTAGTGTTGCCAAGAACACTTCCCTTTTGCCAATATACGGGAAGCGCATCAGCGCCGATTTTGTGGTCTGGCGCTACGAAATGTTTGATTTTAACGGCCCCTAACTCGAAATTTGTTTCTTCGCCCAGTTCCATTTTCTTGCTTTAAACAACGCGCCGGTCATTTCTAAGTAGGTACGCAAAAAAATTGCGTATATCGACCGGTAAAGTTTGGAGTTATGTACGAAAAACCGGCGGGGTGGGCGGATTTCGCCCCCCTCCAGTACGCGTGTTAACACGCGCACTGGAGGGGTTTCTGGTGCTGATCAAATCGGCGCTGATAGGCTTCCCGTATATTGGCAAAAGGGCAGTGTTCTCGGCAACACTAGCGACTTGTTTGATGTATATTGTTATCCTATATAGTTGCAAGGTCATGTTAGTTCACCGAGGTCAAGTCAGGTCAAGTTCATGACAGGTTAATGGAACCAAACTTGGTCAACTGGAATGTTGTCATAAATGCAAAGGACTGTCATGCGATTGATGTCGCTTTGCATGTTACTCCCTATATATTCTGAAAACTACTGTTTGCCATTGTGTACCTAAGCGTTTCCATACTTTATTCATGTACTTCTCTCCATTCTTTCGCGAAGCCGATTGCGCCGAGCTGCCCGACGGAGCAGTCGGGCGGGCGGGCCGGTTCCGGTAACTAGAACAGGTAACTGACTTGATAAAGTGCTGCTATATAGGTGACCTGAGGTCAAATGCCGGGTCCAGCACCTGTATTGCATCATTAGTAATGTCCAAAACATCATTGATGCCCATTTTGGAGCATTTAAACACAATCACAGCGATGCATAGCAATGACAAGCCAAGCAACGCAAAACAATACATTTTTGACATATGTGACCTCATTTGACCTTGAAGATATTGACCTAAGGTCATTCAATTTTCACACAATATAATTCACTACCGTATCCATCCACCCTGCGAATTTCGTTACTCCAGCTTTAATAGGAGCCGATATCCTACGGGGGGAGGGTGCGGAATCCGCCCCTCCTCCAGTGCGCGTAATTTTCAGAGGCCCTCCAGGGCGCGTGTTAACGCCCGCCCGCAGGTGTGCACGTCTTCATCTGCCTGCGGCGGTCGGCGCCGGGCCGGCCGGCGGGGCGGGGCGGGTGGCCTGCCGACGGGGTGTTTAGTGCCGCGATTCGCCGACAGGTGGCCGGCCGGCGCTGATCTCTTCATTGCGAGATAACTCACTGACGGTTGTTTTTATGGCTGCAATTACACTGGGATTACTCGTGTGTGCATTGACGCCGCCGCCAATAAAAGGAGGGTATGTGAGTATACGGAGCTTGGATGGGGGGGAGGCGAGGTTGAGTACCAAGCAAGTGTCACGTGATCTGTCCATACAACGTCTATAGGTGTGACGTTAAACTCTGCGAGATGGTTGTGGCGGGGAGGGGAATAATGGAGTATGCAATTATCACAATGTGTCTCCTCCCATACTGCGGCTCTCTTGTTGATGTATATTTTCATATATTAGGTATATTTTCGTATATTTTCAGCCCCGTGATGCGCATACATTGCCGATCAATGGAAAGACCACACAAAGAACAAACTATGCATGTCAAACAACAAACAGCAAACAAAACATACCTGCTCAATCAAAAGGCTAAAAAACAAGTGTAGCTGAAAAGCATCGTACCTATCAGACATCTTGAAGGTGGTTGTTATTTCATTGCCAGCACAAAATGTGCAATGCTATTTATGCATAGCTAAGACACAACGAATGAACGGTGGCATGTGTAGCCGAGTGGTCACGTGACCACTCGGCTCCCACCATGAGCCACATTCGGACGCGAGCGACGTCGGGGATCTCCCTACAGGGGGATCGCATCCACGCGCTGTAGGGATCTGTAGGGATCCCTACAGGTGGATCGCATCCACGCACTTCCGATGTTTGTCGGCAGACGCTCGGCGGACCTGTGCTACACTGGCCCCCAAATTCCGTTAATTGCTGCTCAACCGCCATTGGCAGCATGAGCGGGCGACCGCCTCTGCCACCGCCACCGCCACCGCCACCGCCAACGCCACTGCCAACATCACCGCCACCGCCACCGCCTCCGCCTGCGCCACCGCCACCGCCACCGCCACCGCCACCGCCACCGCCAACATCACCGCCACCGCCACCGCCACCGCCCCGCCACCGCCACCGCCACCGCCACCGCCACCGCCACCGCCACCGCCACCGCCACCGCCACCACCTCCGCCACCATCACCGCCACCGCCACCATCGCCGCCACCGCCACCGTCGCCGCCACCGTCATCCCCCGCGCCGACAATTCGTCACCTTGGAGGGCCATAACTCGGACGTTGTTTGAGGTGTTGGTTTAACATTTGGCGTACACATACATGGGTCTGTGCTCTAAGACGAAGCCTCCGCTTTTCCGAAGAGCTCAAGAAATTGAAATTGTTCCACAAGAAATAAACATTTTCAGTCCACGATCTCGGTTGTGCATGTCACTACTTGTTCAGAAGTCTGGAATGGCAGATTACTTGAGCTGCTGTCCATCCATGGTTTGACATGAAAAGAAGTAACATATTCCGATACCATTATTAAGCCTGAATTGTATTAAATGAACGTGGTGTGCCCACGCAATAGTTTCCATAAAACAACTGCCTGGTAGGCAATGCAAAACAATAGGCTTGCCACTAGACACCAGATAATAGCTACGCCATAGGTAGGCAGTGGGCGATAGGCAAGTGTCACTTATTCACGACTATTGGAAGTGCAGAATCTGGCACCACAAATTAATGCACCAGCATTGGAGATTGAATAAGTGCTCTGATCATCTGGCACCACAAATTAATGCACCAGCATTGGAGATTGGACTAGTGCTCTGATCATCACTATCAGATGGGTAGCGGGTTTAAATATGGGTAGCGAACTATCCAATTGATAGAGAGTTATCAGCTGGATAGCGGTTTATCAGATGGGTATCTGGTTATCAGATTGGTAGCAGGTTCGCATATGGGTAGCGGGATATGAAATGGACCGGGAGTTATCAGACGGGTAGCGATATATCAAATAGGTAACGGGTTGTCAGATTGACAGAGAGTTATCAGATTAACAGTGGGTTATCGGATGGGTATCTGGTTATCACATTGGTAGCGGGTTCACATATGTGTAGCGGAATATCAGACTGATAGCGTGTTATCCGATTGGTAGATGGCTATCAGCTGGATAACAGATTATCAGGTGGGAATCTGTTTATCAGATTGGTAGCAGGTTCACATACGGGTAGCTGGATATCGGATGGATAGTGGATTATGAGACGGGTAGCGGGTAATCAAATTGTTAGCGGGTTATCAGATATGTAGCGGGCTGGCACCAGTTGTCTCGGTTTCAGTTCGAGGCACATTCACCTCTGGAATGGCGAATGGCAGGTTCGACCGCTTGACTCTTGCGGCAATTTATTTGATTGATGTGCACTCAACGATGCCAGAAACAGACATAATTAATCACGTGCTTTGTCAGTGTTAACCTCGAAGCAAAACCAACCGGCGGGCAGGATATAAGCCACATGATGTATGGATTGCTATGCGCTACTTGACCATCGTCGAACTTCGTCGATCACGTACTTCCTTCTACAAACGCATACATGCTTTCGGCTGGAATTTAGCCTATCTTTGGGAGAATTTCAACAAACGAAGCATGGAAAATTAAGTCTGCTCGTGCGAAGGAAGGGAAAAGCAATGCTGCATGGCATGCAAAGTACTCCAAATCGAGAGCAAGTTCGTGTAGCAGCACCAAACGTTGGTGATGGTGACACAATACCCACCATGCTACCGTCTGCACTCATGGTTGCGGAGATCCGCAGACAAGCAGGTGCATTGGGTACGTAGTCTAGAGTAGTCTAGAGTAAGTCGTCAGTCTTCCAATCGAAAGGTGGTGGGTTCGAGTCCCACCCACGGCTGCTTTTCGTCCGCGATCAGTCGGCGTGAGACGCTGGCGACGCCACGCGACACAGCAGTCGACGCGTCGTGCAATCAACAACCGCCACGCTCGTGATGTCCGCATCGCAATAAGTTAGGCTGTTCTCCCAGCGCACTGACGGATCCCGCCACTTACCTTACAGGCGGCCAAAGCCCGCTGGGGTGAGAGTGGTGGCTGAGGTCGGGAGCAGGTGGCCGCAGGTGGCCGGAAGTGCGCCGGCTCTCAGGTGTCGACACCTGCCGTGTGAACTTCGTGAAGCGATAAAAAGAAACATTCCGTTGAATGTTTCCCTTCTGGTTTTCTTCTTCGTCTTCTCTCTTCTTCTTTCCTAGGTGTGCGGCTTTCGAGAAACTCAGCAGCTTTTGTCCACCTCGGTTGGCTGCGGGAAGAGATCACAGCCGGAATGTGCCTCTCTCCGTATCTGCCAGTGTCTCAGTGTGTCTTATGATTCAGATCACGCCACACATGGGCGTCCTTTGGACAGGTATGAATGATCAACCGCACACCCGACTAAATCTGAGCGCACTTCAACACGACCGCCGAAACAAGAACTGATTAAAGTTTGTACATTCTAAATGAAAGTTCCCTGTCGTTATCTGTGGGTTTGCGTTACTCTTGTGAACATGCCATCTAACAATCAGCTATGCTGAGGATGCTAAGACTTGCTTTGGTAGTCTTATAATTGGGTCTCGTAATTATCTACTCTTGACTTCTGGGAAATAATCCTTGACCTCTTGCGGTCGGAAGGAGATATTGTATTCCCAGATGATAATGAGACACCGATCTCTGGCGAGCTCTACGTGAACGGGCGTGAACCGTGTGGGACACCTCTGCTTCTGTCTCTACCTGTGTTGGGCAGCGAATTTCTCTCGTGCAGCCCTTTGACTTTTCTGCTCCCTACTTATACGTGTTGCACGCTAGTTTGCGGACCGACGTGGAATACTATAGGACTGCTCTAATGCGCTGCTTTCCTACTTGTGTACGCTTGTTTGAGCATGTTCTTTATATTGAATGTACCACTGAGAGCATTTATGTAGGTGTTCCATAAATAATTTACAATGCCTTGCTGTTGCCACCTGAACAATTCACTTCGCCTGCAACTGTGCCATTTCGCGTTTGTCTGTGCCAATTCGCGAAACATCCAGTAAGTGAAGAAATCAATAACGAAAGAAATCGATAAAAAGCATGGCTTCTGCCCGTCAAACAGGCAATCCGTTACGGACAGGTAGAGCTGCCGTGTCGGCCTCCTCGCTAATCCGCCCGCTGACCGCCCGGCCCAGTCGGCCCAGCATCAGACGGCGCCGCGATATCCCGTCACAACCGTCTGCCCCGGGCTGCATGACCTCCTGACCCCACGCTCACACCATCGCCGGGGCCGACCAAAATTACACGGCCGACGGCGGCCCACTTGTGAGCAGGCAATTCGCGTCGCCACGCTCTTTTGTTCGGCGGGGACTTTCAGCCGCGCACGATGACATCTGATGGCTGAGCCACGTGATACTAATGTACGCCTGGGAAATCGGCGACTACACCGTTAGTGGCGCGCTCCTACACGGAGTGTTGGTCCGCACCGCATCAGGTTGTGATGGTGGTGGTGACGCACCACATCAGGTGGTGATGGTGGTGGTGACGCACCACATCAGGTGGTGATGGTGGTGGTGACGCACCACATCAGGTTGTGATGGTGGTGGTGACGCATCACATCAGGTTGTGACGGTGGTGGTGGCGCATCACATCAAGTGGTGATGGTGGTGGTGACGCACCACATCAAGTGGTGATGGTGGTGGTGATGGTGGTGGTAATGCATCACACCAAGTGGTGATGGTCGTGGTGTCGCACCACATCAGGTGGTGATGGTGGTGGTGACGCATCACATCAGGTGCTGATGGTGAGAAGCCAATGAACAGGAGAAGATTGACATGGCACAATGGCCGGCAGACGAAAGCTCGCTCAGGCCGTCCCTAGCTGTAAAATGCTGAGCTGTTCGTGTCCAACCTGATGGGGCGCTGTTAAATGCTGAGTGTCCAACCTGATGGGGCAGCTTCACCCGTGGAGTTCGGCGCCACCTATGCTCTCAACGCTGTGCGGTTCCATCCCACGATCCTTGGCTCCGAAACCGTGCTTGCTCATCATCGTGTTGTCCATAAGAAGTGCTGGGCTGTAGACCAACGCAGTCATGCGCCCGTAAGCCCAAACAACCAACCAACAAACCATAAGAAGTGCTGTTGGGAACGTCCTAGCATTCATTCATACCAGTCATGAAGCTGGTGTTGGTGGGCATCCGCCATCCGCCATCCGCCATCCGCCATCGCGGCTCAATGTGCAGTGATGGCTGTGGTGAGAGCGAAAAACCCGCTGTAAGTTACGTGAAAAGGGGCAATTTCAGGACTGCTGTTTCCCTGTCATTAGATGGCCATACTGCCCCTGGGTCTCAGCTAGGGTAAGACACGCTTCATAGTCCCTGAATGAGTGCTGACGAAAACTGCGCTCCCCTGACCAAATTCCGGATCTGGCACTTCAAAGCAATCATTAACTGAGTGGGCATAGCCAATCTGTAAGAGAAGATGTGAGAAATGCCGTCTGTGCTTCGTGTTGACGTCCTATTGATAGTCAGGTGGTTTGGTTCAGGCGAGAACTCGCTATTGAGCTATTCTGGTTTTGGAAGATTCGGGTAACATGCGGTCAACTTCTCTCTTTCTCCCCATTACACCCCTCTTTTGGCCTGAACAAACTTGAACTCCTCCAGTGGATAACCGCATTTCGCCAAATTTATATTCCACTTTGAAGTGACCCTTGACTTCACAGGTAACGCTTGAGTAAACCGGCCCCATTGGGCTCACGTTTTATATCGCCTGTCCACTCGGCAGGCCGCGCAAATTATGTGACGCGGAATGGGGCGGAGTTTGACCACGTACTCGCAAATGGAAGATTGCAGAACAATTGCACCAGGATAGAGCACCTTAGGGGGCGCCGGGCGAGCTGGGTCCAGAGACGGGCTGAAGGGCTGGCGTTCTCCTGCTGCGGGCACAGGGTCGAGCACCACATCGCGACAGGAAATTTATCGACCGACTGCAACTACACTCTCCTGGTAGCTGGCAATGACATGCATTTTATGATTTCCAATTGTCGCGCAAATGTATGAATTTCAAAAGTAAGTAAAAATCATTTCGGCAATCCGACACAGTGCATTCAACTTTCGGATAAGCGTTCAATACGCCGAAGAGGAGTTCAATTGCAGAAATATTGCACTCGAATTCGCCATACGGACAATGAAGACTAGCAGTCCACTTCAGCCAAAATTGGCCGAAATTTGTGGATGAAGCTCATCTGCCTGGTGTGATGCACTTATCTTAGACTTAAATGCGCTATGGGACTTAAGCACGTAATTATCGAATTAGCATAGGCACTACGCCGTGTTGCCGTCCGGTTTGCTTCGCCACAGCTTTCCCGATCAGTTTACGCCACATGCAGCCGTTCGGCGCGGCACCCTCCATCGGACTAACGCCAGCAACGCAGTGGCCCGGCCTCAGGGCACGCGGGCCGCAAGGCATGACGCATAACCACGTGACCATAACCACATGACCATAACCACGTGACCATAACCACGTGACCATAACCACGTGACCATAACCACGTGACCATAACCACGTGACCATAACCACATGACCATAACCACGTGACCATAACCACGTCCATAACCAGTGACCATAACCACGTGACCATAACCACGTACCATAACCACGTACCATAACCACGTGACCATAACCACGTGACCATAACCACGTGACCATAACCACGTGACCATAACCACGTGACCATAACCACGTGACCATAACCACGTGACCATAACCACGTGACCATAACCACGTGACCATAACCACGTGACCATAACCACGTGACCATAACCACGTGACCATAACCACGTGATCATAACCACGTGTCTATATCCACATGACAATAACCACGTGACAATAACCACGCGACCATAACCACGTGACCATAACCACGGGACCATAACCACGTGACCATAACCACGTGACCATAACCACGTGACCATAGCCACGTGACCATAACCACGTGACCGTAACCACGTGTCCATAGCCACGTGTCCATAACCACGTGTCCATGACCACGTGACCATGGCCACGTCACCATAACCATGTGACCATAACCACGTGACCATAACCATAATCACGTGATCATAACCACGTGACTACACCCACGTGACTATAACCGCGTGACCATAACCACTGACCATAACCACGTGACCATAACCACGTGACCATAACCACGTGGCTATAACCACGTGACTATAACCACGTGACCATAACCACGTGGCTATAACCACGTGTCTATATCCACGTGACAATAACCACGTGACCATAACCACGTGACAATAACCACGCGACCATAACCATGTGACCATAACCGCGGGGACATAACCACGTGACCATAGCCACGTGACCATAACCACGTGACCATAACCACGTGACCATAACCACGTGACCATAACCACGTGGTCATAACCACGTGTCTATATTCACGTGACAATAACCACGTGACCATAACCACGTGACAATAACCACGCGACCATAACCACGTGACCATAACCGCGGGACCATAACCACGTGACCATAACCACGTGACCGTAACCACGTGTCCATAGCCACGTGTCCATAACCACGTGGCCATGACCACGTGACCATGGCCACGTCACCATAACCACGTGACCATAACCACGTGACCATAACCATAACCACATGATCATAACCACGTGACCATAACCACGTGACTATAACCACGTGACTATAACGACGTGAACATAGCCACTGACCATAACCACGTGACCATAACCACGTGGCTATAACCACGTGACTATAACCACGTAACCATAACCACGTGGCTATAACCACGTGTCTATATCCACGTGACAATAACCACGTGAGCATAACCACGTGACAATAACCACGCGACCATAACCACGTGACCAGAACCGCGGGGCCATAACCACGTGACCATAACCACGTGACCATAACCACGTGGTCATTACCACGTGTCTATATCCACGTGACAATAACCACGTGACCATAACCACGCGACCATAACCACGTGACCATAACCGCGGGACCATAACCACGTGACCATAACCACGTGACCATAACCACGTGACCATAACCACGTGACTGTAACCACGTGTCCATAGCCACGTGTCCATATCCACGTGGCCATGACCACGTGACCATGGCCACGTCACCATAACCACGTGACCATAACCACGTGACCATAACCACGTGACCATAACCATAACCACGTGATCATAACCACGTGACCATAACCACATGACTATAACCACGTGACTATAACCACGTGACCATAACCACTGACCATAACCACGTGACCATAACCACGTGACCATAACCACGTGGCTATAACCACGTGACTATAACCACGTGACCATAATCACGTGGCTATAACCACGTGTCTATATACACGTGACAATAACCACGCGACCATAACCACGTGACCATAATCGCGGGACCATAACCACGTGACCATAACCACGTGACCATAACCACGTGTCCCTAGCCACGTGTCCATAGCCACGTGGCCATGACTTCGTGACCATGGCCACGTGACCATAACCACGTGACCATAACCATAACCACGCGATCATAACCACGTGACCATAACCACGTGACTATAACCACGTGACTATAACCACGTGACCATAACCACGTGACCATAACCACGTGACCATAGCCACGCGACCATAACCATGTGGCTATAACCACGTGACTATAACCACGTGACCATAACCACGTGGCTATAACCACGCGATCATAACCACGTGACCATGACCACGTGGCCATAACCACGTGACTGGTGGCTGGTCGTCTGCGTCACGTGACAGCGCAATGCTAATGAGGACATAGGAAATACACGCAAAATGCCGCGCCAAGATTTTCAAAAAGGTAGTGAAATGTACATCAGCAAACAGGTAATAAGCCATCCTATCTGTCTGTAGCATGGGTTTTTCTAGCCATGCACGTTTATTGTGGCTGCTGTAGCAAAAGATCTCCAGTTGGAGCGCAAAATGTCGCCGGGTGTTGCCAACAAACCTAAAGTGCCGCGCCAAAATTTTATGGAAGGATAGTAAAATGCACATCAACAGATCAAGTATCGAACGTCTCAATCCCCAACAGTATGGAATTTAGAAACACACATGCATTGGCAGTAAACTAGTCGGATGCATTCCATGTTAGTTTGAAATAGAAACGGCCTTCAAATTCAGTCATTAATTGCCGCGCCAAAAGTTTCGGAAATCGCTATGAAACCAATCCGATATTAGCGGCAGTAACATTTACTATTGTATTCCTTGGTGGATTTGTCAAAATAAGCTCCAGATTGTATGCCATTCCGGGGTATTTACTCCGGCCGCACCAGGGAGCTTGTAGTCCATGTTGTCCAATGTCCGCGCTCGGCGCGTAACGCGCCCAAAGCCGGTTCTGGCCCAACGGGCACGGCTAACTTCGGCCATAAAACCTGTCCTTTCAATAGAAAAGTCGTGTTTTACGTCTACGAGAGTTGCAGAACTAAAAAATAAACACGGTCAAATCCTGAGCAATTATAATTGCGGTTAGGAATTTGGGATTAGATCTTCAAGCGCTGCAACAGAAACAAGTTGTTAGCCTCTCTCGTGCAGCGAGGTGTGTGTGTGTATGTGTGTGTGGGTGGGGGAGTGATCGAACTTTACCCAACGCCCTACCCAACCCTATCAAACACTGAGGATTTTGTCACGAGCTGCTCATGTCAGTGTGCGGTTCACCCCGGTGTGTGACTCACGTCAGTGTGTGACCCACGTCAGTGTGTGACGCACGTCAGTGTGTGACCCACGTCAGTGTGTGACGCACGTCAGTGTGTGACCCACGTCAGTGTGTGACCCACGTCAGTGTGTGACCCACGTCAGTGTGTGACCCACGTCAGTGTGTGACCCACGTCAGTGTGTGACGCACGTCAGCGTGTGACTCACGTCAGTGTGTGACCCACGTCAGCGTGTGACTCACGTCAGTGTGTGACCCACGTCAGCTGTGTGACTCCACGTCAGTGTGTGACCCACGTCAGTGGACCCACGTCAGTGTGTGACCCACGTCAGTGTGTGACCCACGTCAGTGTGTGACCCACGTCAGTGTGTGACGCACGTCAGTGAGTGACCCACGTCAGTGTGTGACGCACGTCAGTGTGTGACCCACGTCAGTGTGTGACGCACGTCAGTGTGTGACGCACGTCAGTGTGTGACGCACGCCAGTGAGTGACTCATGTCAGTGAGTGACGCACGTCAGTGAGTGACCCACGTCAGTGTGTGACCCACGTCAGTGTGTGACGCACGTCAGTGTGTGACCCACGTCAGTGAGTGACCCACGTCAGTGTGTGACGCACGTCAGTGTGTGACGCACGTCAGTGTGTGACCCACGTCAGTGTGTGACCCACGTAGGTGTGACCCACGTCAGTGTGTGACCCACGTCAGTGTGTGACCCACGTCAGTGTGTGACCCACGTCAGTGTGTGACCCACGTCAGTGTGTGACGCACGTCAGTGTGTGACCCACGCCAGTGAGTGACCCACGTCAGTGTGTGACCCACGTCAGTGTGTGACCCACGTCAGTGTGTGACCCACGTCAGTGTGTGACTCACGTCAGTGTGTGACCCACGTCAGTGTGTGACCCACGTCAGTGTGTGACCCACGTCAGTGTGTGACCCACGTCAGTGTGTGACCCACGTCAGTGTGTGACCCACGTCAGTGTGTGACCCACGTCAGTGTGTGACCCACGTCAGTGTGTGACGCACGTCAGTGTGTGACCCACGTCAGTGTGTGACGCACGTCAGTGTGTGACGCACGTCAGTGTGTGACGCACGCCAGTGAGTGACTCACGTCAGTGTGTGACTCACGTCAGTGTGTGACTCACGTCAGTGTGTGACTCACGTCAGTGTGCGGCTCACGTCAGTGTGCGACTCACATCAGTGTGCGGCTCACGTCAGTGTGTGACTCACGTCAGTGTGTGACTCACGTCAGTGTGCGGCTCACGTCAGTGTGTGACTTACGTCAGTGTGCGGCTGCTTGATGCAGCTGATTCTGCAGCTGACACACTTTGTTGGCCTCATGGTATGAGCAGCTGAAGATGTCATCCCAGGTCGCTGACCTGTAGCGTCACAGGAGGGAATGTGCCAGGCAGATCGCGATTTCGCCTAATCGCGAATTGTCGGCAGTTACCTCACTCGTTTCCCCATACGGTCAATGCTGTATGTGGTAGGCTAATGGACAGCTTATCAGTTAACGTGTTTCGGTATGTCGGTGACGTTGCCAACGTCATTCTTGGTCATTAACCCAACTTCAGCAACAGATTACCTTTTCGGTAGTTGAGTAAAACCAGGGTAAATTTGGACACTGAAATTGAATTTTGGCGTGAATTCGCATAAACATTTAGTGTTCTCAAGCACTGCTTCGTAAGTTTCCAAAGTTATGTCAACATTCAAGTTAATTCGACCCTTCACATATGTGTGATAATGTGATACATAAGATACTGGGAAGCATGGTGTTGAACATTTTCAACACGTATCAGTCATCAGTTTTACACAGCTAGCGAGTAAGCGCTAATATTATTAATCCATGCGAAAAGTTTTCCTTAGACTGACTTGGGATCCAAACCAGTAACCGAAAGCTTAAAAATCCGGCACCAATCGCAAGGTCTCACGACCTGCAACATGCTGGTCTTGGTTCAGGTCACAAGCGCTCTTCGCTTGGATCCGCTATGAGGTCGCAACAACTCGCCTCCCTGTGCCTACGAAGGTGGGTGGCCACGCTACGTGCACGGGCCAGGGCTCCAAAAAGCGTGAAGATCGGGCTACGCCGAGCCGATCTTCTTTCACGTTCTTGCGCGCGACAAATGCCGGTTAAGATGCGTTCTCCGTTACCGAACAAGCTGTACAGGTATTCTCGAGGACACCATTCGGAACTCCGGTGCCTAGTGAGCCATGTCGATGGAATTCGCACACCTTTTCTGCAAAGACTAAAAATAAACCCGGCGAGACGCAACCAATGTCTGAACAAGACACCGCAACCGGGATTTCACTCGCGCGACGATAAACGGCTTCCGATTTCGCTCCGCTCGTTTTTTTCTCGTTCAGCCGAAGGCCGCGCGGCAGGAAGACGCCGCGATTCCAAACCAGAGCCGGAACCCAGACCAATAAGCTAAACCACGACAGGTTTGTCGATAACGATCACGAGATGTCTCCGCCGGAGACGGAACCTGGACCAATAAGCTAAACCGGGACAGGTCAAAACTTGACAACCTCGACAGCGATCACGAGATGTCTCCGGCTGCCAGACAGCTGACCGCCCTTTGAGACTGGCCCCACGAGCGGCGCTGCCAGACGACCAACCCGAAAAGTCTGCAGCTGGAGCGCGAAAAGTCGCTAGTTAATCTTCGCTTAATTGTCAAAAACGTTCAGATTAAGCATGTCTGTTTATCATGAAACTTTGCCACCAAAGGTGTAGGACCAGGTGTGGGGGGGGGGGGTCGTGGCCCCCACTTTTCATAAAAGTTCAATATTAATGCTATGGCGATGCATGGTAAGAATAACCTTCAAAACGGGTTTCGCTCCCCTCATTTTGTGACTTTGCTATGCCTTTGTCTGCCACTGTAGTTGATTTGGTACATTTCATTGACTTTTGCCTATAATTAACTGCCGATGCATTGAAATAAATCTCCAAAATCAAAAATATTCCGGTTTCTTTGGCACGAGAGAGAGAGAGAGAGAGAGAGAGAGAGAGAGAGAGAGAGAGAGAGAGAGAGAGAGAGAGAGAGAGAGAGAGAGAGAGAGAGAGAGAGAGAGAGAGAGAGAGAGAGAGAGAGAGAGAGAGAGAGAGAGAGAGAGAGAGAGAGAGAGAGAGAGAGAAGAAAAAAAAAAAAAAAAAAAAAAAGAGAGAGAGAGAGAGAGAGAGAGAGAAGTACATAGAAGCATGGTTCATTTCCTTCAAGTGGTTCGGTTAATATGTATTCTATATACAACTAGATAACTACATAAAACATGGCTCATTTCCTTTCAAATGATCTGGTTAATAGATGTTCTATATACAACTATATAACTACAGAAAAACGTGGTTCATTTCATTTCAAGAGGTTTGATTGTTATATGTTCTATATATAACTATGCAACTATGTAAAAATGTGGTTCAATTCCTTTCAAGTGATCTGATTAATGTACTACTTAATCAGGTGGCAAATGCATGGAACAATTTTAATGACTAACATACATCAACACCGACCGCTCCGGCGAGTCAAGGCCAGTGACCTTCATCATTCAGAGGTCAGCTGTGCCCCGTGGACTATAAGGCGTTGAAAAAAATAACGAGTGTTTTTGGCAATTTGAAATACTCAGGTCGATATACAGGAAGCTGCAGGTCATACCGCTCTGAGTTGCTTTCAAGTTCTGAACTTCTGGAACTATCAACTTCTTAGCCATCGGTTCGTTCGTTCGGTCTTGCATGTGTTGTGCAATGGAGTTCCTCATCATTGACATGTATGGTCCCGTGCTAAGCCTGAAGTCCCGTCTTGACGTCACACATGAAGCGTGACATGTGCTCCATGTGTGTGCTTTACTCCTTCCAAATTCCGAAGGAAAAACAGGGGCGGACATAGTGTCTGGAGAATAGGAAGATGGACATTTCGTCTTCGGCTAAAGTCTCCAATGCTCATGGTCCAAGCTCATGGTCCAATGCTCGTGGTCCAATGCTCATGGTCCAATGCTCATGGTCCAATGCCATGGTCCAATGCTCATGGTCCAATGCCATGGTCCAATGCCATGGTCCAATGCTCATGGTCCAATGCCATGGTCCAAGCTCATGGTCGCTCAGGTCCAATGCTCATGGTCCAAGCTCATGGTCCAATGCTCGTGGTCCAATGCTCATGGTCCGACATCAGCATGTCCATTCATCTGACACATGTTCAAGGGACACGAAAGCTGGGCGGAAATGTTAGGCGGAAATATGTCAAGGTCTTCGGAGGCTCACTGGTTTTCTTCTTATATCTCGCGTGACACATCACACAAAATTGCAATGCAAAATGCATGCAATGTGTGCACTATTACAGTCGATCAGATACATCCGCTGCATGTGTGACAAGCCGAACGTGACCGGATGCCATCCATGGCGACGGCGCCAGCGCTCCTGGAGTAGTCAACATCCCCTCAAAATAATCTACCCGGAGTCGCCAGTGGGCATGAACTTTTCCCCGAAAATCCACGTCGTGCGCGCTTTGATCATGATGCATTAAAATGCATCATTATTTTGATACATGCAAGCTGTAACGCTCCCCGATTTACTGAGTACCGGTGTTTTATGTGTTGACTTCGCGTGCCGAGGGTGACAGTGCTCTTGGAACTAGTTGCCATGCGCAAAAACAATAAATACTACCATAAAATGTACCGACTCATGTAAATATGGTCTAAAAATATAGTTAAGTACATAACGAATCCCATTAAATACAAAGTAGAGTGACTGGAACATACATAGATGGTCAAATACCGAATTGAGGTAAAAATAATTCAATCTGAAAAATTACTTGGAAAGAGTGCAAATAAAGGAAGTAGTTCGCATCACTGCATGCCACTGATTGTTACGACTTGACTTGTTTTGCGGGTACAGGCCAACCCCTCCGTCGTACTCCCGCACCTGTAAACACGTCTTCTAACGTTAATGTCCCCCATGGTCATATCATCCCACCCTATGGTGGGATGACATTACCTATGTGGCCGGGGAGGCACCTGCTGGGTGTCGTACGCTGCGCTGCCAACTCGCTCGCTAGTTATTTGGGCTTCAGGACGCTTCGGCCAGAATTGATCCTTCGCGGCCAGCGCTGCCAACTCAGCCGAGGCGCTCGCGAGCCTGAACAACTCAGCCGAGTCGCTCGCGAGCCTGCACAACCACCGAGCCGGTCGTTCGGCCGAGGTCGAGTGACGATATCTGGCGGCCCGTCGGCGGCGCCGAGCGACGTCGGCCGCCGGCGGGACCACCCGCGAGTCGACGGGCCGCCGCCCGACGCGCGGCCACACAGTCGGGCCCGCCTTATCTGTCGCCGCGCGTGAGCATAACTCTGCCGCCGCCGGCCGCCACTGTCCGCCTGCGGCGCCGACGTCGGCCCGGGCCGACCCGCTGGAACGCCGGCTCGAGACTGTCTGGTTACGACCCGGTTACGGCCTGGTTACGGTCTGGTTACGGCCCGGTTACGGTCTAGGCACGGCCCGGTTACGGCCTGGTTACGGCCCGGTTACGGTCTGGTTACGGCCCGGTTACGACCTGGTTACGGCCTGGTTACGTTCTGGTTACGGTCTGGTTACGGCCGGGCTGCAGCCCGGTACTGCCTGGTTACGATCCGATTACAGCCTGGTTACATCGACCGTCGTCCGGCCCAGCCCACTGGAGCGCCGTTCGACCCGGTACTTTTCGGCTACGGCCTGGTTACGGCCCGGTTACTGTCTGGTTACGGTCTGGTTACGGCGCCGACGTCGGCCGGCCCAGCTCACTGGAGCGCCGGTCCGGCACTGTCCGGTTACGGTCTGGTTACGGTCTGGTTACGGCCTGGTTACGGTCTGGTTACATCTGGTTACGGTCTGGTTACATCCTGGTTATGGTCTGGTTACGGCCTGGTTACGGTCTGGTTACGGTCTGGTTACGGCCTGGTTACGACCTGGTTACGGCCTGGTTACGGCCTGGTTACGGTCTGGTTATGGTCTGGTTACGGCGCCGACGTCGGCCGGCCCAGCTCACTGGAGCGCCGGTCCGGCACTGTCCGGTTACGGTCTGGTTATGGTCTGGTTACGGCCTGGCTACAGCCCGGTACTGCCTGGTTACGGTGTGGTTACTGCCCTGGTTACGACATAGTCACAGCCCGAGACTGTCTGGTTACGGCCTGGTTACGGCTTGGATACGGCGCCGACATAGGCCGGCCCAGCCCACTGGAGCGCCGCTCGGACCAACCGCGTCACATTTGTCTCAGTGTGCCGTGCCTGTCGCCCATGTCGTCTCCCTAACCGATGTATCCTCCTATTCACTTTTTTCTGGTACTTCGGTGAAACGAAGCTGATCTTGTCAATGGCGTCCACGTGGTTTCCGGTTCAGTGCCAATGGTCATGGCCCCATGACGCCCAGAGCTATCACGATGGTCCTTGAACTTCAGGAGTCTCAGCATTGACTCCATGGCGTTGTGTGAAGAAACTACCTATGGTGGTCTCAGCCCAGTAAGCATGTAAATGACAGGCTACACCTGCTGTCGCGTGGCATTGAGCGGGAGACCCCTCTGATACGTCGGACTTTAGCAACCGGAACAGTTGTGCATTCCTCAGGAGAAATGTGACTGCATTGGTAGAACAGCGTGCTAGGCACGCTTCAGTGAGTCAAACAAGACGACAGCACGCTTTCACACAGTTGAATCGTGACGCGAAAAGCATTCGGACTTATTAATTGGTTAGTTTCAGGTAGCATAAATTCAGTCATGTATTATTATTATTATGTATGTATTCATAAAGCATGTATTAAGTTCATTCTAAGACGAAACAATAGGCTTGCTATAAATGTCCCTCTCCTCCCGGTTCGGCAGATCACAAGCCACAATGAAAGCACGAGTGCGAGAGTCTGCATTCGCCTGCTCTTCTGTTCCATGACCGCACATCGACTCCAATTTTCTAAAGAAAAAAAGCAATTGCACTGGAATGTTCAGAAATATATGTTTTTGTTTTGGGGTGGGGGAGGTAGCGATGACCATCTCCACTGTACGGCGAAGAAAGTAAACAAAAACCGATCAAAGGCAAATTATATCAATTCAGCAGCGTCCAGTGCTTTTTCTTCTTCCAACGTCTCTCATTTGGATGCATCTCAATCATGCAAAACAATTGTCAAAATCAGTTTGCATCATCTACAAGGGAAGGAACAAGACAGTGGTAGCCAGTACAACTAACAAGTAGCTTGGCGGAAACAGCTTCAAATACAAATTACGCATATTAGAAAGTTGCTTTCATAATGCAAGTTCAGCTTGACGACGTCTTCACGTTCTGGTACACAGTCCAGGACGGATCCAATGTCGCGATGACCCCACCAATGACGAAGTTTCAGGAGTTATCTGGTTTTCTGCAACCTCCATCCATTACAGATACAATTTTTAGAGGTAAGTGGGTTTAGTCTATCCGTCATCCTCACATCGATCTGATTCCAAGGGGCTATTCAGAATTTGACCAGAGCGTGGTGTTCGATAAGCCGATTGCTCCCAACTCGGAGGACGTTTTCCTCCCGAAAATGGTAGACTAGACCATTTTCGAAAAATGGTCTTGAAAAGTGCTCAGTATTTCAGCACATTCAGAATACTAAATGGAACAAATTCACTGAGGTACATAATGTCTGGTTCGTGATGCTATTTCAGGGTATGGGATGCATCTTTCTGATATTTCTCAAAATGTGTTGATGTATATATGGCTATCTCATCATTGATACCTGCTCTGTGGAGGGACATGAGTGCTGTACACATTTTCTTAAGCTTAGCATTATGCACATGGCGTTGCAACGAAAAAAAGTAGTACAACATTCCATGTGAGTTTATGTGTAGCATGCATACAGTCGACACACTCGGTTCTTGCAAAGTTGGTGAACCTGTTCTAGTTATTGGCAGGTTAGCGTGCGAAGCACAAGTTTGTTGCTGACTGCCAGCAGCAATCTAGATTCTACATTCGCTTAGGTCGTTTATTTGCCCTGTTTTTTTTAAGTGCTACATGGAAAATAAATCGAAATATCTATCAAACATGATTGCACTGAGTATTCGAGTAGGGCTAACGCATCTCAGAGTGGAGGCTGCTGGATGTTGAGTGGAGAACGGTGGGTCTCGGATTGGAGGCTGGTGGGTCTCGGAGTGGCGGTTGATATGTCTGAGAGTTGGGGTACATGAGTCTGGGATTGGAGGATGATGGATCTCAGAGTGGAGGCTGATGGGTCTGGGAGTGGAGGCTGATGTGTCTGGGAGTGGAGGCTGATGTGTCTGGGAGTGGAGGCTGATGTGTCTGGGAGTGGAGGCTGATGGGTCTGGGAGTGGAGGCTGATGTGTCTGGGAGTGGAGGCTGATGTGTCTGGGAGTGGAGGCTGATGGGTCCGGGAGTGGAGGCTGATGTGTCTGGGAGTGGAGGCTGATGTGTCTGGGAGTGGAGGCTGATGTGTCTGGGAGTGGAGGCTGATGGGTCCGGGAGTGGAGGCTGATGAGCTTGGAAATACTGATGCTGGAGTCTTCGACATTTCTAGAGAACAAATTTAACCTGCGTCCATAGCCATCTACCATTGTACCATCCAACCAACCATCCAACCAATTACCATAGCCAACTGCCATTAAGCCATCCTGATCGCCCTACTGCTCCCCTCAGAATACGGATTTCTGACTAAAAAATTTGTATTAGTTATTAGACCTCTCGAAATATGGACATTTGCTGTTCAGATATTACTCGCTTTGAACACCATTGCATTTATTAGTTCCTTCAAGCTCTAAGCTAATTATTCAAATAATAACATCGATTGATGTGTTTGCACCAACCATGTGTGCTTTGCAGTAGTGTTTTCTGTGAACTTTAATCAGGGGTGGGATTTCCAGCTCTACATAACGTATGAGCTCATATAATTCATGCAGCATACTCGCATGATTTTTCTTTGTGGTGAGGAATTGCTAGTTTTGTCTAACTGCGCATAAGATGGACGAAGTTTTAAGCTGATCACAGCAGACAAGTTGGCATAATTGGTAAGTGCAGAGTACTGCAACACATGCAGCATATAGGTCTCCAACACCACATGTGCCTGTTTAATCGAAGATATCTTGTTGCATCTTTGACTTGACATATTTAAACAGCCAGCGTTATTTAGAAGATATAACTGTTCCTGACAAAATAGAGCAATACAATCAGAAGATGATTTAAATAGATGTTTATCTCAGGTATTTCATCAAGCTGCACCGATTTATTTTGCGTCAGTTATATTTTCACTATTGACGATTTACATTATGTCACTGACGTGTAATTTTCGGATGGCAGCAGTCGCCAACTGGCAAAATGATGGCCCCCACTGAAACCCTACCCAGTGTATTCTGAGCCATCGTCCCCTCACAATCCTAATACGTACCTGCGCCTCGCTACTTCCCCTGCCCACCGACCCTGGAGGACGTCCAGTGCCACTAGCCCGCCATGGTTGCCCCTTCTGACGCACACCTCCCCATGGACTCCCCCATTACGTGTCTGTCAGATGGGCCCGGCCAATACAAACCAACCCCCGATGATCTCCATAGATCGTAGTGTCGTAGTCTCCACTGTGGGCCACTTTCTCGGTGGTCCGTCCAACACGTCCCCGTGGTGACCCCAGACTCCATCCCGCAGACACCCCACGTGGCCTCCTCGCACGGACAGCCTGGCCGACGATCCCCCATAGACCCTCCCCAATCAATCTATAGTGACCCATCCCACAGGGTCACCTCCCCACTGACCCCATCCGACAAGCCACCTTCCCAATGACCCCATCGCACAGGCCACCTCTCCAATGACCCGATCACATAGGCCACCTGCCCAGTGACCCTATCTTACAGCCCACCTCCCCAGTGACCCGATCCCACCGACCACCTCCCCAGTCACCCGATCACACCGGCCACCTCCCCAGTGACCCGATCCCACCGGCCACCTCCCAAGTCCCAAGAGAGATGCCGCCGCCGCCGCCCCTCCGCAGCCGCCGGCCAAGCCGCTGAAATTCTGGACCAGATTAACACTCCATAGCGGCGTTATTCATGGGCCGCTATCTTGGCCACATCCCACCAGACTGGAACATAAATACAGTCATTCCTGGATGACTAATTATCCGAACAGCCGCCGCATAATTAGTAAGCGCCGGGCGCGGACGCCACCTGAGGCGGAGCACTAACGCCTGTCACGTGACCACGGCGGACAGACACCCTAGCCGTGGCACTTTGGCGCGGTTTTGTGCGGACGTGCGCGCGCACCGCGTAATTGGCGGGTCGCGTGAAGCCGACCACCTCTGCTGGTGCTCTTGCCCGCCCGACATCACCTACAGGTGGCAGGCTGGCCAAACACAACAACACTGGTGCTCTGGCAGGGACGGAGGCTGGTGTACTGTGTCGGCAGGGACCGGTCAGGTCGACAGGGACTGGCCAGGCCGGCAGGGTCCCGTCAGGTTGACAGAGACAGGTCAGATCGGCAAGGACAGGTCGGATCGGCAAGCACAGGTCAGGTCGGCAGGAATCGGTCAGGTCGGCGGGGATAGGTCAGGTCGACAGGGACTGGCAAGGTCGGCAGGGAAAGGTCAGGCCGGCACAGACCGGTCAGGTTGACAGAGACAGGTCATATCGGCAAGGACAGGCCGGATCGGCAAGTACAGGTCAGGTCGGCAAGTGCAGGTCAGGTCGGCAGGGACCGGTCAGGTCAGCAGGGATAGGTCAGGTCGACAGAGACCGGTCAGGTCGCTAGGAACCGGTCAGGCCAGGACAGGTGGCGAAGGGACCAGTCAGGTCGCAAGTACGGAAGATACCGGTCAGGCCAGCAGGGACAGGTCAGGTCGGCAGGGATAGGTCAGGTCGACAGGGACTGACCAGGTCCGCAGGGACCGGTCAGATTGGCAGGTACAGATCAGGTCGGCAAGGACAGGTTAGGTCGACAGAGACTGACTGGGGGCTAGATCGGCAGGGACCTGTATTCGGGGCGCAGTCCAGCTTCAACAAATGCGATGACTGAGCGGTTCAGCTACATAATTACCCAGCACTCAGACACCCGGGGAGAGATAGAGAACGTTGCCTTATGGCAGGGGAGGGGCAGGGCCATGTTGGTGATAACCAATAGACCGGACTCTTTTCGGACTTACGGACTTACGGACTTACGGAATATGCTGCAGGTGTTGACTGGCAACCTCTCTTATCGTCAGCGACAGGTAATTATAATGGTAATTTGACGGTACATGATCAGGGGCGGATGCAGAGGGTGGGGCACAGGGGGCATGTGCCCATCCTCCATGGAGATGCCGCGCCCTCTGACTGGAAATGGCTCCACTGTGGAATGCTTCAGTTCATCTCCGTCCCGACTCCTTGAAATACGTTTTTTCCGGTGAAATGGCACTGAAATGGCACTGAAATGGCACTGAAATTGCCGGAGAGATGGCGCCACTCCGGACAAATCGCCCGCTCCCAGAATCCATCCCATTCAAAGAGAGCGGACAGTCCAATGGGTCTGTCCTGACCCTGCTCAAAACTGCTCCGAGCAACTTGGGATAGTTGCGCCGTGTTCCCGTGCGTTTTCTGAGCAGATTGGAGTAGCTCCAATCTACTCCAGCTTACTCCAATTGAGAACAACTTGGAGCAGCTTGGAGTAGCAAGATGTGGTGGTCGGACCACATTTGTGTAGCGCTGTATGTGTGCCTCGAGTTTTCTAAACTTCAATAGCCGTGTGTTTGAAGGATTTCTGTGAGCAATAGTGTTCTTATTTTTACATGTTGACTAAGGCATGCTATTTTAACTTCCACGTGCAATAAATGGCTCCTCTCACAACATGCCATATGCATGACACAATGCAATAATAATATAGCATTAACTTGCACCTACCATGCATGGCTCTCCCCATAACATGCCATATAACATGACACTATGCAGCAATAATGTAACATTAGCCTGCACATGCCATGTAGGGCTCTTCCCATAACATGCCAGATAACATGATACAATGCAGAAATAATATAGCATTAACTTCCACCTGCAATGAATGACTCTCCCCATAAAACGCCACTTAAGATGATCCAGCGTAGGTTTGAATTACCTGCGGCATGTGCGTAACCATGTCGAGCCAGGAGCTATCAGCTGACTTCGGCTCAGAATTGCTGCCGACGTGTTCCAGCGCTTGTCTGTACGGAGTAACTGCAAGCTGCTCAAAGCGGCTCCAAGCTGCTCTAACCTTATGGAGGGGGAGGGGCAGGGTCAGTAACAGACCCAATGCCTGTTGTGTTTGAAGACCGCCAGGTTTCGTGACCAACTTGCCTTATGTACAATCACGGACTGAGGTGCACAATGCTGGCAAAGCAAACTAGCATCACCATAGCCCGGGGCTGTCGTCCCTGAACATAGCTGGAGGCAAGTAGTAGATGATGATCAGTGTGGAGGACATTTCGTGACCAACTTGCCTTATGTACGATCACGGACTGAGGTGCACAATGCTGGCAAAGCAAACTAGCATCACCATAGCCCGGGGCTGTCGTCCCTGAACATAGCTGGAGGCAAGCAGTAGATGATGATCAGTGTGGAGGACATTTGTGCTTGAAAAAGGTAATAGTAAATCCAGGTGTAATTTGCAAATTCGCAGACCACCCTTGTAGGTTAATACTGAATTTAAAAAAAACGTTATTGTGCGAAAATTTGCATGTACTGGAGCAAGGTTGACAATTGGGCGAATGTTATTATTTCACATACAGTCCAACTTCCCCTGCAAAAGTAAACAGAGCGACCCGCCTGTGTCCAACGCCCTGGAAATATGCACGGCATCACGTGACCGCCACAGTCACACACCAACAGAGTGCACGGCATCACATGACCGCCACAGTCACACACCAACAGTGTGCACAGCATCACATGACCGCCACAGTTACACCAACAGTGTGCACGGCATCACATGACCGCCACAGTCACACACCAACATCAACATTCTGCGTTGCATAGAAAGCTCGGATACTGATAATTTAAGGAGCTAGACAGAGAAAAAGAAGGGAGAGTGAGTGAGAGAGAGATAGAGAGAGAGATAGAGAGAGAGAGGGAGAGAGATATATATATATATATATATATATATATATATATATATATATATATATATATATATATATATATATATATATATATATATATATATATATATATATATATATATATATATATATATATATATATATATATATATATATATATATATATATATATATATATATATATAAGAGAGAGAGAGAGAGAGAGAGAGAGAGAGAGAGAGAGAGAGAGAGAGAGAGAGAGAGAGAGAGAGAGAGAGAGAGAGAGAGAGAGAGAGAGAGAGAGAGAGAGAAAGATAGATAAAGAGAGCGAAACAGCCAAACGGGCGGACGGACGGACGTAGCGCCAAGTGGCTATGTCAATAAGACACCATGACTTCCTCTCGTCTGCCTGAGTACAGTTATGTACCAATGATGTGACATAAGCCATGGAAAATAATTCAGCCACTCCTAGCATCTTTCCAAACCATTACAACTGGTTCCTTGCGACTGCCACCCTGACCGCACTGAATAAATCACGCAACCGAAAATGCGTTGCATGCTTTCTGAAACTGGAATAATATTTGCTACTCGAGTGTTCAGGCGATTTGCCTCTAATATATTCAATGCATGACATTGGCGTATGGCCCGAAGCTTATAGTTCCGAGCATTTTACACCGCATAACCCTAAGCTCCTAATATCTCCGCTAATTGCATGAATCTCCTGCTGGTCATAATTAGACAGCAAGTGATTTACGAACACTCGGGTTACTATTCATCCTAATTACCTCCCAGGAGCATCATTAGATCTCTGCATGCAGAGGCGGCCGCATTAGATCGGTGCAGCACCCGCCCGTAGCGGCTGGACGGTCGGGAGTCCATCCACCAGATATCCCGCACGATCGGGAGTCCATCCACCAGATATCCCGGACGATCGGGAGTCCATCCACCAGATATCCCGCACGATCGGGAGTCCATCCACCAGATATCCCGCACGATCGGGAGTCCATCCACCAGACATCGTACAATCCCGGCGCGCGGATGCCGCCGCGGGGGCCAGAAGACACTACCGGGCATGTCCGACGCCCGTCAACGATGCAGCTGCTGCACCGTGTGGTGGTGGCACCTCCGTCACGGAGAGATGAGTTGGTGTGTCGCCCACACTCACCTTAGTTAGTTAGTTATTTGGGTTTTAGGGTGCCTCGGCCAACCCACACTCACCCTCCCCCAATTCCCAGTGTTCAGGACCATGAGCTTACACCAGGTGTGCAAGCTGCGTCTGAATACCTGAATACCGACCTCCACCCCTTCCCATCCAAGTTATTCACAGGTCCTGCACTTGTGTTTTTGCTCATGATAATTAAAAAGTCATTGTTGCCACGCTGATGAGCTTAGCCAACAAGATGACTTGCACATTCGACTAGATCTTGCCGCTTACCCGCGAAGCAGCGATTTGTGCCGGAACGAATATGTGAAATTCGCCTTTTGAATTGACGCATCGTATGGGGCTTAGTAGTGAGCTTAGATAAGCCAGTTATTGGCTTAGTAGTAAGCTTAAAGAAGCCAGTTATTGGCTTTGTAGTGAACTTAGAGAAGTCAGTTATGAAAGCTATGTTTTTAGCATGAAAAATTCCATCAATAATCTGCACTGAATAAAGCTGCCTTACCAAAATTGGGATAGTAGGTGGGATAAGGAAGTGACATTTTTCATGAAAGTCTGAAAAGGTCCTGACAAAATCAAACCTACTGTAGTTCATTTAACAAAGGAAAGAAACTCCAACTATTAATTTGGGACGTAGCAGGAATGCATTCTTACGTAGCTAATTTGACATCATTTTCCAGATCCCAGGGGAGGCTTTGGGATGACGACACCATTCCCTATCAATCGCACTGGCATCAACACCCTAACCCCTCACTCTAACAATCGCTTGAAGCCGGCGCACAACAAGTTGACTGGGCATTTAGTTCACCTTTTTTTTCGAGTGCCTTGACGTGATCGAGGTGCCTGCCCGCCAGGCGAGAGTCACGAACCCAGACTGCACCACGCGATCCCATCATTCCGATTTATCGGTACAGTTTTAGGCGATAATTATGCAGCCGAAAATTATGCAGTGAAAGCTTGGAAACGGCCGCTCCGCTACCTCACCGCCACCCTGACCAGGCCACAACACAGCCGACCATCTCATCTCATGTCATCATCACCTCATCTCATCACCTCATCACCTCATGATCAGCGGAGGCACACGACCGCGTAGAGTTACTGGACCCCTTCCGTGGCAGAGCGCGACTGTGGAGACTGGTCACCATCACTGGTCACCAACGCTGGTCACCACTGTGGAGACTGGTCACCAACACTGGTCACCACTGTGGAGACTGGTCACCAACACTGGTCACCACTGTGGAGACTGGTCACCAACACTGTTCACCACTATGGAGACTGGTCACCAACACTGGTCACCACTGTGGAGACTGGTCACCAACACTGGTCACCACTATGGAGACTGGTCACCATCACTGGTCACCAACGCTGGTCATCCACTGTGGAGACTGGTCACCAACACTGGTCACCACTGTGGAGACTGGTCACCAACACTGGCCACCACTATGGAGACTGGTCACCAACACTGGTCACCACTATGGAGACTGGTCACCATCACTGGTCACCAACGCTGGTCATCCACTGTGGAGACTGGTCACCAACACTGGTCACCACTGTGAAGACTGGTCACAAACATTGGTCACCACTGTGGAGACTGGTCACCAACACTGGTCACCAACGCTGGTCACCACTGTGGAGACTGGTCACCAACACTGGTCACCACTGTAGAGACTGGTCACCATCACTGGTCACCAACACTGGTCACCACTATGGAGACTGGTCACCAACACTGGTCACCACTATGGAGACTGGTCACCACTATGGAGACTGGTCACCAACACTGGTCACCACTATGGAGACTGGTCACCAACACTGGTCACCACTGTGGAGACTGGTCACCAACACCTGTCACCACTATGGAGACTGGTCACCAACACTGGTCACCACTGTGGAGACTGGTCACCAACACTGGTCACCATTATGGAGACTGGTCACCAACACTGGTCACCACTGCGGAGACTGGTCACCAACACTGGTCACCACTATGGAGACTGGTCACCAACAACTCCCTAGCACGGTGTCATCAGGTCATTATCGGCGCCATGGAATTGACACGAGCATTCTGAGGACGGATAAGAGTCGTGTCTCTACTCCAACACGCAAGGAAGACGTGATGAGATACTCCGCGCCCAATCGGAAGTGCTGTAGCTGTAGCTGGATGTCCGATCTGCTTCTGCACAATCGTCTCGTCCGGACATGGGGTGGGCACGGCGGACCCAAGAGGGTCAACCGAGGATCGAACGTCTGGTCTGGACATGGAGTGGGCACGGCGGACCCCAGAGGGTCAACCGAGGCTCGAACGTCTGGTCTGGACATGGAGTGGGCACGGCGGACCCCAGAGGGTCAACCGAAGCTCGAACGTCTGGTCTGGACATGGGGTGGGCACGGCGGACCCCAGAGGGTCAAACGAGGCTCGAACGTCTGGTCTGGACATGGGGTGGGCACGGCGGACCCCAGAGGGTCAACCGAGGCTCGAACGTCTGGTCTGGACATGGGGTGGGCACGGCGGACCCCAGAGGATCGGCCGATGCCCAAACGTGCCGCTCCGGTGGGGTGGAGCGGCACGGGCCGCTTCCGGCCGAGTGGGCCGGAATCGAGACCGGCCGCGGCAGGGGTGGTCCGTCCGCCCCGACAGTCGAGACGCACGTTTGTCGGCGGGCTCCGGTACGGTATTGGCCGCCTGACGAGCCGCCTGACGAGCCGCTCGAGGAGCGACGCCTGACGAGCGGCGCCTGACGAGCGGCACCTGACGAGCCGCCTGACGAGCCGCCTGACGAGCCGCCTGACGAGCCGCCTGACGAGCCGCTTGAGGAGCGACGCCTGACGAGCGGCGCCTGACGAGCGGCACCTGACGAGCCGCCTGACGAGCCGCCTGACGACCGACGTCGACCCAGCCGTGCCGGCAACGCCGCGACGCCGCTCCACTGGGGACGTCGCCGTCGCCTCCGCCGGCCGGCCGCGGCCTTGTTCGGGCCGGTGTCGGAGACGCCGCGCTGCGTTCCGTGTCGACGGCGGCGGCACGCGGCAGTGTTGGACGTGGGAGTTATCGCGTGCCGGGTAAACGGTATTATCCCGCTGACGATCCGGTGTCGGGAGATGTCAAACCGGCGACCGGCGACCGGCGGCGGCACGCGGCGGTGTCGGATATGGGAGTTATCGCGTGCCGGGTAAACGGTATTATCCCGCTGACGATCCGGTGTCGGGAGATGTCAAACCGGCGACCGGCGACCGGCGGCGGCACGCGGCACTGTCGGATATGGGAGTTACCGCGTGCCGGGTAAACGGTATTATCCCGCTGACGATCCGGTGTCGGGAGATGTCAAACCGGCGACCGGCGACCGGCGGCGGCACGCGGCGGTGTCGGATATGGGAGTTATCGCGTGCCGGGTAAACGGTATTATCCCGCTGGCGGGGCCGGGTTTCGTCCCCACGGCGTGCTAACTCGACTCCCGACCCGTCGGCTGGGCATGACGACACGTCTGCGTCCAGCCGGCGTCCATCGGCTAGTGGACAACTGGTGATCAATGGTTCGTGACTGGTGACCAATGGTTGGTGACTGGTGACCAATGGTTGGCGGCTGGTGACCAATGGTTGGCCACTTGTGACCAATGGTTCGTGACTGGTGATCAATGGTTCGTGACTGGTGACCAATGGTTGGTGACTGGTGATCAATGGTTGGTCACTTGCGACCAATGGTTGGTGACTGAGGACCAATGGTTGGTGACTGGTGACTAATGGTTCGTGACTGGTGATCAATGGTTCGACAGCGACGGCGACGATCTTATCACCGCATTGATACCCGGGAGTGCATTATGACATCCTGCTATTTTATGTGCGTCGTAAACATGTCACCGCGAGACAGCTGGTTCCCAGCGGCTGAGTTTTCGTGTTGCAGTTCCGTTTAAGGGGCAACAAACGACGCTGACTCGTCACACCTGCAACCCGACCGATAAAACAACAGAGCAGTATAGCTAGTCCCCGGTGTTTACTGGAGGTCGGTGCGGGGCGACTGCGATCCGGGCATAGATACGCAGGTCAGGCTCTTGTCACGACGGCCTGGCCAGAGTATGGGTGGGAGTTTCGGTAGCAGCATATGAGTTGGTCGAGGTCGTTTGAGGTCGAGGCTGAGTTGGTCGAGGTCGTTTGAGGTCGAGGCTGAGTTGGTCGAGGTCGTTTGAGGTCGAAGCTGAGTGGGTCGCGGCCGTTCGCGGTGTCATGCACCGCGCTACAGGACTGGAACATGTAGCTGGTGTGGCACAGCAATATCTGTGCTGCCCTGCTCTCAGCCAAAACACATATGGAACACCACCGGCGAAAGCATGGCATAGTTGAGCCATAGCTCAACCAGTGTTGTATATTTTCCACGATACTTTCGTGTCGCAGGTCATTGACACCCAGCACTGGGCGATGGCATGTCGCCTGTTCGGGCCACACGTGATTGGATAGTTGAGGTTGAGCGCTTGTGACTGGTGGTGTGGTAAAATGTGCCACCACGTGATTTTGCTTATTGTCCCATTACAACTACCCGCCGTGTGGTCGTCTGCTACGTGTGATACGTGTGATGTGGTCGTCTGCTACATGTGATTTTGCTTATTGTCCCATTACAACTACCCGCCGTGTGGTCGTCTGCTACGGATGTGCGCCGTTCGAGGGGCGATAGCTGTGGTAGGCAAACACACTCAGAGACCATCAGCATAGCCAATCCACGTAACACTCGCTCGTATACGGCACTTCATCAACTTCCTCTGTGCAAGGGGTTGTACGCTCCAAGGATTTCCGAATGAAAGTGCTAGAAAATATGAATAAGTAAAATAATAATATTATACGCGATATGAAAATAAAGCGTGCTACCCATGAAAATCTTTTACGAATCCTACTTTTATTTTTTTCGGTTTGCTAGTTGACTTCCCAGGTCAGCTTGGCTCTCACTCGTCCAGGGAGAGGGAAGGGGGTGATATACTAAGGATTTCTCCTCGACCACAAAAAAAACGGCACGCATCAGTGTGCCGCTGCTGAACGTAGCCCATGGTGCATCCTCTGTCGACCTGTGTAAGTGCCAACAAGTTTCCAGTCAAAGGGTGGTTGAGCAATGGAATAGGATTCCTGCTGATGTGGGGAGTCCCTCATTGAAATCATTTAAACATAGGTTGGATACATTTTAGGTTCCTGAATCATGTTTTTTAGTTCTAATTGGTGGTGGATGGGGAATGAGATTTACGCCAGTAGGTGTACACTGTGCAGGCCCCATTAAGCAGGCATGGATGGAGTTTGAAAAGTATTGATGGTTCATGGGTATGAAAGAGTGTGTCATGGAATATCAAGTGAATGATGCTAGATAAGCTGGGGTAGATAGTAACAGTGATAGGGTATTGCTTGAGGTGTGTCCGAGTCATTTTTATCCTCCTATAGTATCTTTCCTTTATGGGCTTAGCTCAGATGGACCCCTGTGGCTCTTATTAAGCCTGATCACTTTATGACTTTATGACTTTATGACCTGATGGGATAAAGAAAATCTGAGATATTCTGTTAAGCCCCTGGACTGTGACGCCATAAGGGGAACAAGCCGGGCCGTTTTTCGCCAAAATTGCCAACTATTGGAACATAAATTACTTATTACCCGCATATCGCCAATATTGGAAGTGGCAGGGCGATAGACAGCTGAGTTTACTTGTTCGTATCGTTCATTAGCCTTTCCAAGCTCACTCGAGGGCAGTGACCTGACTTGACGTCAGATTGTACTTTTCGGCTGATGTCACTCTGAAGTTGGATTGGACGCTGAAGCTTAGTTTCCCTTACACATTGTTGCACATGGGTGCAAGAAAAGAGTATTTTCAGGAACTACTGTGGAATATTTCAAAGCAAGGTAAAAATTAGACCTCATCTGACCCTTCACATATAATTCGGAATGTAGCAATTGTACATCATCAATATCCAGGGATGCTGAGTAATATTGTATTGGATTTTGCAAGAGCTTATCTATCATTCCCTTTACGCAGGGAACAAGAAGACGCGGAGATTCACGACCTTTGCGGAAAGTGATCCTTGAGCGGCCCTGGAAGGTCAACCAGCAACTACAAGCATGCAAAAATGGATGTCAATCAGGAAATACTGTCACGTGAAAGACGCTGATATTTGCTTGATGACACTATCGTTCTCCGTTTGGAAGAACGAGGGGGACCGCGACAACCCCCTTGTACCTGTGACGATGCAGAAATGCCTTACACGGCAGACGGCTTAGGTTTCAATTTTGTCGCAAAATTGCGACTATTCAAGCTTAAATATTCCCTATATAAATCCAGAACCGCCACGGGCTTGAAATGTTTAATATGGCAGCTTCCAGTGTCCAGTGTCTAGTGATACTACGATTGTGCGATTTATTGCATTTCGACCTATAGGTCAAGTGTCAGGTGAGGTAGAAGAGATGATTCTGTTTTGGAAACTTCTGGACTAGTGTCCCGCGCACTATGTTCTTGCACCCAGCTAGTTGAAAAATGAATACCAAATTCAATTATGACATAGAAATGATTCCCAAAGTGACTCGTAAGCGACAAAGATCGTGTGACGTACACTTGGGTCGATGACCTCGAGCTATCCTGGAAAGATTAGTGACCTATGTAAGCAGATTCGCTCAGCTGTCCATCACCCTACCATATCCAGCTTTTACAGTGTGGCGACAATGAGTGAGATTGGTTCACGACTTCTGGGAACGGCCAGAAGCTCTTACGACGTCACAGTTCGCCTTTACGACGTCACAGTTCGCTATTACGACGTCACAGTTCGCTGTCACGACGTCACAGTAGTTTTTTATGACGTCACAATTCGCTCTTACGACGTCACAGTTCGCTCTTTCGACGTCACAATTCGCTTTATATCACAATTCGCTTTTACGACGTCACAGTTCGCTCCTATGACGCCACAGTTCGCTCTTTCGACGTCACAGTTTGCTCCTACGTCTCAGTTCGATAGCCTGACAAAACATACTCGAAACATTGAAGCTCAAGGTCGACAAAGGATGTCAAGCGGTGGGGCTGTGAGGCGCGCTGTTTATCTGTGGCGCGAATCAAAGATTCTAAGGAAGGCGCTCTGCATGGACGAGGTTAAATCTGCATGCTTTCTTAGTATTCCAAATGTCTAATGTCCTACTTGCCTGCACATACTTTTGAGTATTCGAAACCTTACATAATTACCTCGTGCACATGGGTAGCGCAACTTCCGAATTACTATAACCAGAAGAATACATTCGCAAACATAGGCTGCGGCATACGGTTTTTTCGCTGGTTAAAGCGTGAGTTTAGGAAGGCGAAAAAATCCATTTCGTGACTAAGAAATGTCTACCCTAGTCGAAGAATCGACCATCGCAGCGCACGGAGGTCTCCTAAAACCCGACCTGAGGAAACGCGACGGTCCAAATATCCGAGCTTTTCAACGTTGCAGAGAACAACTTTGAAGCAGGCATGCTTATCGAAAGATTATAGACTTCAAGCAGCAAAATAATAGCAGGAAAATGTGTGAAGTCACTAGTACCGATCAGGCACTCGCAAAATGCACGGTAATTAAGCGCAACATCCGGCAACGTTGACAAAGGCTTGGTTGAAATGGCCAAGATCAAATTGCTGTATGTGCAGTCCTGACTTTCGAAAATCGTTCTCGATTATGACACTACAAGTTCTCGCGATCGAAAGTTGTTGACGTTCTGATGTTTAATCTATTAGGTGCTTAGTGTATATGAAGTCCTGAAGGCATGAGCACGCAATCGACGCGAGAAGAAGAGACGCCAATGGTGGACATAGTCCTGCAGCAACAACTCTTCACGGCCATTGACGGCAAGCGTCTCTGGAATGCCCGAGTTGACGGCAAGCGTCTCTGGAATGTCCGAGTTGAAGTGCCCCTGCCACACCGCCCCTGAAAGACAAAACGAATTCTGGCAAAGCTTCCTTGACCTGCTTGATTTCCACCACGCATCACGCAGTGGCGTATCCCGACATGAAGGAGGGATAGGATGCTCTAAATTCCGAACCGCTAATCCTGCGACAGATCGGATGGCGGTTAGAGAAGTCCGTGTCTGGTGGGGCTTTGCCCATCTTTGCCCATCTTTGCCCATCTTTGCCCATCTTTGCCCATCTTTGCCCATCTTTGCCCATCTTTGCCCATCTTTGCCCATCTTTGTCCATCTTTGCCCATATTTGCCCATCTTTGCCCAACTTTGCCCATCTTTGCCCATCTTTGCCCATCTTTGCCCATCTTTGCCCATTGACATGAGTCGCACGGTTGGATGTTTTACGCGTGACCGCCAATGGATGTCTCCGCTCCCGGTGACCCTGATCGTGTGCGGCTCATCTCACACCGTGCCAGGTGTGCCGTCTGCAGCGGAGGCCAGTGACGTCAGCTACGTCAGCTACGTCAGCTACGTCCCCCTCACTCTCTTCCCTTCCCTGTCGCACTCTGTTTTTTTCTTCTGTTGTTCCCTGTTTCGCCTTTGGTGATGCTCGGTATCATCCTAGTTCTCTCCCCTTCTATATCTTTCCTCCTCCATCTCTTTCCATTTATTTCTTCCTCTCTCTTCCTTTCGCTCAATTTCCCCATCTACATCTCCTTTTTTTTCTCTCTCTCTCTCTCTCGCTCTCTCTCTCTCTCTTTCTCTGTCTGCCTCTACTAGCTACGCACTCTCCCCTCGGCCATTTTGTTTCTCCCCGTTTGCCCCACTGTATGGCTTCCTGTTGACCTCTCCCTATCGTCCTGCTCATCTCCCCAGAGCAGACGTCAGCGGCTGGCGGCCGGTCGCCGCCACAACTCGCCGCCGACGTCCCCCGTCCAGTGACGTCACGGCACGCGGTCACGGTTGAGTGACGGCGGCCCTATCCACGTGAATGCCCAGTCATAAATATTTGACGCACCGTTAGCGGAGGGTGGCGCGACCTTGCCGGGGCCGCTGACCTTAGCCGGCGCGGCGCGACCCGAACTTGACCCCGGTGACCCGGCCGAGTTCTTGCGAGATGCAGAGCACGCACAATTCAGAGCACGTCTTGGTTAGAGGGCAATCCTGGTTGAGTGAGCGGTCAGATGCAGGAGACGCGTGGTCTAGTGATCATGTCGACACGGAGTAATGGGCACAAATCTGCTTGCGCGTGCTACCACGGTCCGTTGGAAGGGTCCGGAAGGCACAAAAGCCGAGACACACACGGTTCGTAAGCCGGTCATGTGCTGATTATGAATACGTAATTTGTATCGAATTCCATCGACGGATTTGTAAAACTTAGTGCTATTCGATTCGGCAATTATTTCGATTAATCTAGGTATAACCTTAGCTATCGTTACGTAATTGTCGTACTTGGTATCTGTCAACTGGTCAAACTTTAGACCACACAATCCAACAAGTTGTGCTGCCTTGGAATCCTCACAATGGGTGCAATAATTGACAAAATCCTGATTCTCCATGCACAGGCATTGCATGTTGCCTTCTGCCGCACTCGTGCACGATATCGACCGTAACGACACGCCCACTGGCAATTTACCTCCCGGAATCTGTTACGCGGAGTCGATGATTGGCCAAATATCTGATGTACGATCAATCTCAAAGAGCTATTTTGTGTTAGCTATGCGGATCTAATCCTCCTCGAACGCCCTTAGAAAGATAAAATCGCCGGAGAGCGCTGTAATGTAGGTATTTAGCATTTCGTTTCCACCTTGATAGTGCTCTCTTGCCGTTGGCCGGGGCCCTCATGGCATATTTGACAATGGTTCGCTGCCGGAGAGTGTACACTGGCCGTGCACTTTGTGACAGGCGCAACCACAGCCTGTGAAGGGCGTCGGAGAGTGTACACTGGCCGTGCACTGTGTGACAGGCGCAACCACAGCCTGTGAAGGGCGTCGGAGAGTGTACACTGGCCGTGCACTGTGTGACAGGCGCAACCACAGCCTGTGAAGGGCGTCGGAGAGTGCACACTGGCCGTGCACTGTGTGACAGGCGCAACCACAGCCTGTGAAGGGCGTCGGAGAGTGTACACTGGCCGTGCACTGTGTGACAGGCGCAACCACAGCCTGTGAAGGGCGCTGGAGAGTGTACACTGACCGGGCAATGCGTGACAGGCGCAACCACAGCCTGTGAAGGGCGTCGGAGAGTGTACACTGACCGTGCACTGTGTGACAGGCGCAACCACAGCCTGTGAAGGGCGTCGGAGAGTGTACACTGACCGGGCAATGTGTGACAGGCGCAACCACAGCCTGTGAAGGGCGTCGGAGAGTGTACACTGGCCGTGCACTGTGTGACAGGCGCGACCACAGCCTGTGAAGGGCGTCGGAGAGTGTACACTGACCGTGCACTGTGTGACAGGCGCGACCACAGCCTGTGAAGGGCGTCGGAGAGTGTACACTGACCGTGCACTGTGTGACAGGCGTGACCCCGGCCTGTGAAGGGCGTCGGAGAGTGTACACTGACCGGGCACTGTGTGACAGGCGAAAATGTGAAAATTTACAGGCGTGATCCCAGCCTGTGAAGGGCGTCGGAGAGTGTACACTGGCCGGGCAATGTGTGACAGGCGCAACCACAGCCTGTGAAGGGCGTCGGAGAGTGTACACTGATCGGGCAATGTGTGACAGGCGCAACCACAGCCTGTGAAGGGCGCTGGAGAGTGGTCACTGACCGGGCACTGTGTGACAGGCGCGACCACAGTCTCTCAAGGGCAACATGGTTGTCGACCTCTATCTGCAGATGGGTAGCAAACAAAAGATTGCAATGTATCTGACATTGCATTTGGCTTAAACCTTGTGCTTGATGTTGCGCCTCGGGTAAGAAACGTTTGACAAACTAAAGAGCATTGGACAAATGAGGTAGATATCTATGCGATTGCTTGTGCGTATTGATGGAGTTGTACGTCCTAAGCAGTTTTCCTACCGACTGTAGGATAACAACATTCGGGGCACATGAGAGCGCCTCGACCTCACGTGAGCATCACGTACTCACTGTTCAAAGAAGCAGGAAAGGAACGAATGCATCCAATGTGTTCTGAAAACTTTTTGGCAGCGAACATATCGAAAGTACGCACTAGAAGACTAATATTGTTGCTGACGTTGTCCCAGAGCACGTGCATTGCCAGCTCGGCAGCAGTTGAGTCACATTTTGCCTGTCATCAGGCCTCGGGTACTCCCGCAGTTCTGCCGATGGACCAGGAGGTGATAGGAGGGGGGGGTGACACACGAGTCACACTCGTTGAGGGTGGGTAGTAGTGCTAGTGGGGGGGGGGCAGAGCATGAAGTAACTCCGCATCAGGGCATCGGCTTGTCCAAAAAAATGGTGCACTTACCAGCTGCTTTATGCCGTACTTCTCTTCGCCAGCGCTCGCCTCTGCACTATTGAACAGCCCTCGCTTGTGCAGCAAATTGAAGCCTCACTCGCTAGTGTAGAGGATCGAACGTCTCCCTATGCGGTTTTGTGCAGAATAACTATGGAACCTTTCGGTGGGTTCCGATCAGCTTTATTTTGCATAGTCAATTGAACATCATGAGGCTACCTTGAAAAATTATCTATATATTTGTTGCTAGGTTCAGAAGGCAGCCGTCTCGCCCGCCGGATCGCCTCAGGCTATGTTCATTCACCATATATTTGAGCAAATCCTTGCGCACATGCGCTTCAGTATAGGAAACCCTAGGTTTCTAAGCAATGATAGCGACCCGGGGATGACTCCTTAAAGTTAATTAGTCCACTAATATAGATTGATCGTGTGATAATTAATAGACGATAAACACATTCTATTTTTCTTCGAGAGTTACTTTAGTGATCAAGTCCGAAAATGCTGTACTTGCTAGCGGCGGGACATTCGATGTGCCGACTCTGGACTGCCGTACTGCGTGGCACTCCAGATGTTGCTGCTGTTTATCGAAATAGCTTTTGCACGGGTTCAAACCAGACCAGCGCGGGGCATGACGTGCAGCTGAAGAGAAGAGAAAACTTGTGGACATGAGGCGCATGTGAATCAGCGGTATCGATAACATGGCTTAGGTTGTCCTTAGGTGCAACATGGCTACCTCCTGACTTTGCTGAAACGCAATCGTGGGCTGGTCAATGAATGTAAAATGAGTATGCTATTTCTACTCACACCACAACATGGTGTATTTTCCCCCCTAAATCTTTAGCTGAGGCAAAGTGCCATCTGCTAGAGATTGTATGGTGTATTTTAGGCACATAATGTGCCTCTACCTGATATAAAATCAAATAACTCTAATCCAGATGGCTATAAAAGCTTTGAGGTGGTAAGCAAGGCGGATTTATGCTCCCACGAACGTTGCATGTGAATAAAGCTGGCGGCAGTGTTTCGCTCATTACCCTGGTAAAGGTGATCGTGCGGTAGCACTGTCCTAATAACTGCCGGCTCGCTTCCGTTCACGTGCATTATCATATAGCAAGCGACGTTCCGACATTCTCATTCGTCTCTGCTCTTGCCTTATCACCATTCGCTGTCTTATTATTTATTCTATATGTTATTCGCTATCAGTGTGGATAATTTACAGAAACGTAGACGGAGCCTTGCAAAGGAGAGGGCGTTATCCCCATTCGGACCGCCATCGGCCACAAGAGGCGTCCAAACTGCGGCTGTTGCAGCAGGAGGAGCTCTGAAGCGATACACAGCGGCCGACGCACTACAGGAGGCCGGGCGGGCCGGGTAGCCTAGGAGTAAGGCGCCCGTCTCCCAGCCGAAGGGCTGTGGGTTCGAGTCCCACCTGTCGCCACTCTTCGCCCGCGACCAGTCGGCGCCACAGACGGGCGACGCGACGCGACGTGCTCAGCAGTCGACGCGCCGTAAAACCAACAACCAGCACCACCAGGTGGTCAGGATTGCCCGGACGGAGGCGCAACCGCCACTCCTCGATCGCCGAAGCATGATCATCGAATCGTTGCGCGAGCATGCAACAATGCACACTGCAAGCAAGCAGTTCTAAATACGCCATCAGACTGATTCATGGTCGAGAAGAATCTGTTGCAGATCGTCTGACAATTCCCACCCGCCGCGCCCAACACAGTTAACTCACAACCGTGTGAATGAATTGTACTTGCAGCGTGTGCTCAACACATTTAGAACTTCCTGCCATTGCTTATTTGCCATCAATAACGACGGAAACAATCGCGTTCGAGTTTTATCGTCCACCGCTGCACTTCCATCGATCTTCGGCACGAAGTCCTCGTAAAGCGCCGCCGACCTGGTTGGGCGGCAGAACAATCTGCCGGACGGTAGCGACGCCTCTGTCCAACACCACCTCGGCTATCAGCACGAGAGAGGGTGGCACCTTCGGATCGCCACCCAACAGCTCCCAGAAAGGCTAACGGCCATCCGACTGCGTGATGGGTTGGCAGTCTGCAGGGTCTGTAGGGTCTGTAGGGTCTGCTGTGTCTGCAGGGTCTGCTTAGTCTGCAGGGTCTGCTTGGTCTGCAGGGTCTGCAGGGTCTGCTTTGTCTGCAGGGTCTGCTTGGTCTGCAGGGTCTGCAGGGTCTACAGGATCTGCCGGGTCTACAGGATCTGCAGGGTCTGCAGGGTCTACAGGATCTGCAGGGTCTGCAGGGTCTGGTCACCTGGCCAGCAGCTACGGCTAGTAAATGGAAGATCTCCGCCAGTGCTGAGGGCTGTCCAGCTGGTAAATGGACGGTCCCTGCCCGTGCTGTGTGATGTCCAGTGGTAAATGGACGGTCCCTGCCCGTGCTGTGTGATGTCCAGCTGGTAAATGGACGGTCCCTGCCCGTGCTGTGTGATGTCCAGTGGTAAATGGACGGTCCCTGCCCGTGCTGTGTGATGTCCAGCTGGTAAATGGACGGTCCCTGCCCGTGCTGTGTGATGTCCAGCTGGTAAATGGACGGTCCCTGCCCGTGCTGTGTGATGTCCAGTGGTAAATGGACGGTCCCTGCCCGTGCTGTGTGATGTCCAGCTGGTAAATGGACGGTCCCTGCCCGTGCTGTGTGATGTCCAGCTGGTAAATGGACGGTCCCTGCCCGTGCTGTGTGATGTCCAGCTGGTAAATGGACGGTCCCTGCCCGTGCTGTGTGATGTCCAGCTGGTAAATGGACGGTCCCTGCCCGTGCTGTGTGATGTCCAGCTGGTAAATGGACGGTCCCTGCCCGTGCTGTGTGATGTCCAGCTGGTAAATGGACGGTCCCTGCCCGTGCTGTGTGATGTCCAGCTGGTAAATGGACGGTCCCTGCCCGTGCTGTGTGATGTCCAGCTGGTAAATGGACGGTCCCTGCCCGTGCTGTGTGATGTCCAGCTGGTAAATGGACGGCCCTGCCCGTGCTGTGTGATGTCCAGTGGTAAATGGACGGTCCCTGCCCGTGCTGTGTGATGTCCAGCTGGTAAATGGACGGTCCCTGCCCGTGCTGTGTGATGTCCAGTGGTAAATGGACGGTCCCTGCCCGTGCTGTGTGATGTCCAGCTGGTAAATGGACGGTCCCTGCCCGTGCTGTGTGATGTCCAGTGGTAAATGGACGGTCCCTGCCCGTGCTGTGTGATGTCCAGCTGGTAAATGGACGGTCCCTGCCCGTGCTGTGTGATGTCCAGCTGGTAAATGGACGGTCCCTGCCCGTGCTGTGTGATGTCCAGTGGTAAATGGACGGTCCCTGCCCGTGCTGTGTGATGTCCAGCTGGTAAATGTACGGTCCCCTGCCCGTGCTGTGTGATGTCCAGTGGTAAATGGACGGTCCCTGCCCGTGCTGTGTGATGTCCAGTGGTAAATGGACGGTCCCTGCCCGTGCTGTGTGATGTCCAGCTGGTAAATGGACGGTCCCTGCCCGTGCTGTGTGATGTCCAGCTGGTAAATGGACGGTCCCTGCCCGTGCTGTGTGATGTCCAGCTGGTAAATGGACGGTCCCTGCCCGTGCTGTGTGATGTCCAGTGGTAAATGGACGGTCCCTGCCCGTGCTGTGTGATGTCCAGCTGGTAAATGTACGGTCCCTGCCCGTGCTGTGTGATGTCCAGCTGGTAAATGGACGGTCCCTGCCCGTGCTGTGTGATGTCCAGTGGTAAATGGACGGTCCCTGCCCGTGCTGTGTGATGTCCAGCTGGTAAATGTACGGTCCCTGCCCGTGCTGTGTGATGTCCAGTGGTAAATGGACGGTTCCTGCCCGTGCTGTGTGATGTCCAGCTGGTAAATGTACGGTCCCTGCCCGTGCTGTGTGATGTCCAGTGGTAAATGGACGGTCCCTGCCCGTGCTGTGTGATGTCCAGCTGGTAAATGGACGGTCCCTGCCCGTGCTGTGTGATGTCCAGCTGGTAAATGGACGGTCCCTGCCCGTGCTGTGTGATGTCCAGCTGGTAAATGGACGGTCCCTGCCCGTGCTGTGTGATGTCCAGCTGGTAAATGGACGGTCCCTGCCCGTGCTGTGTGATGTCCAGCTGGTAAATGGACGGTCCCTGCCCGTGCTGTGTGATGTCCAGCTGGTAAATGGACGGTCCCTGCCCGTGCTGTGTGATGTCCAGTGGTAAATGAACGGCCAAAGTCGTGCTATGTTTATGTTCGCACTGCAGTTGCTGGAGACTGCGACAGCGATAGACGGGTAGCGAAATCGCGAGGAGGGCAATGCAATTTGTCCGGTGCCTGGAAAATTATTGCCCGATTTCACTCACTTTTTCCTTGTGGTGACTGCTACACTACTGCTGGCGCTTTGAGAAGTGCGGATGGTGTGCATCGGTTTGCCGTATCTTTGCAGATGCAGCCTGCTTCAACGTCCGCGTCCATTTCCTCCATCCATACGAAGACTTTCACCTTTCTCCCTTTCTCCATTTCTCTCTCGCCTCGTTTCGGTCTCTCCCACCTATCTGACACGATCGTCTATTTTATTTATCTATGTCCGGGGGTGTATCACTCTGTCTTTATGCTGAATAACTGATATAGCGCACGTCTATCTAAAGTCATTCCAGCTGATCGATCCGGCTCCACTCAATAACAATTTTATTGACACAATTCCGGTCATTCAGTTGAAGGCACATCGGTGAAAAAAAACATTTGCATGTTCAGCGAAATACCTATTATGCGAATACATATATATATATACGAAGTACTGACCATCAAGCAATTATGATGTCTATCAGAAAATGCACGAATTCCGCGCAATTTATGTGCCGTAATGAGTCAGCAATAAAGACTGCAGTTTATCACCCGCCACTACACCCTTGAAAGCCTGCAAGCTGTATGCATTACACTAGTCACACACGGAGAAATGTTTTTACTGCTGTGAAGTTGTGTAGAAATGCAGCAAACGAGACAGGAAGGAGGAAGACAAAAGAGAGAGAGAGAGAGAGAGAGAGAGAGAGAGAGAGAGAGAGAGAGAGAGAGAGAGAGAGAGAGAGAGAGAGAGAGAGAGAGAGAGAGAGAGAGAGAGAGAGAGAGAGAGAGAGAGAGAGAGAGAGAGAGAGAGAGAGAGAGAGAGAGAGAGAGAGAGGGAGAGAGAGAGAGAGAGAGATGATGGGCTCGCATACTCGTACCGTTAACCACCGCCCTCCGATGCAGTGGCAATTACTTCCATCGCCATGATGCACTCGGAATTTATGATCACTAAATGCCATTATCACGAGCGGATGGGTGTTGAGTTGTTCTGCGCGGCGGTGTGTGTGTGTGTGCCTCAGAAATCCGACCCTGTTGTGTACCCTGCCGATCATCGCCCATCGGGCGATTTGGAGTCCATCAATTCAGGTTGGACAAGTTAAGGTGTAGGACAGTTAAGCGCCAACAGGTTTTTAGTTGAAGAGTGGTTGATCAATGGAATTGGCTGTCTGCTGATGTTGTAGGAAGTCCCTCATTGAATGTATTAAACAACATGGTGGGCAAATATTTCTGGTCGGATAATCTTGTTTTGACTTCTATTTAGTGGTAGATGGGGTGATATTTATATTTATGCCAGCACCGCACCGGTCGCCACCAGTTAGGGAGGGGAGGGGGTTGGCGCCCCGGACCCTCCTGTTGCCAAGCCGACAGCAGCTCACTGGCACTCGACGCTCTGGAGAGAGAGAGAAAGAGAGAGAGAGAGAGAGAGAGGGGGGGGGGGGGTGAGAAAGAACTATGCATCCCAGTGTTGTTGACCTGCCGCAGCTCCGGCATAGCCTCATCTGGACACCTGGACAGACGGGACGAACCTAGCATTGCAACTACGGTTAGCCACAAAACAGATATAACCAAGCTTAACCCGAGTGAGTCTAACCTAACCTAGCCTAACCTGATGTAACTTGACGTAACCTTACCTAACCTGACCTAATCTGACCTGACCTGACATGGCTTCCAGTGTTTGGTGTTGTTTTCTGGTCACAACCTTCCTACCGTTCTCTGATCTTGTCTCTCCTTTTCCCAGTCCTTTCCCAGGTCCGGTTCCCCGGTCAGGTTCCCCGGTCCGGTTCCCCGGTCCCTTTTTCCGGTCCGGTTCACCGGTCCCTTTTTCCGGTTGCCTTCTCCGGTCCCCTTCTCCGGCCCCCTTTTACGGTCTCCTCTTTCCCGGTCCCCTTCCCCAGTTCCCTTCCCCAGTTCCCTTCCCCGGTTCCCTTCCCAGGTTCCCTTCCCAGGTTCCCTTCCCAGGTTCCCTTCCCCGGTTCCCTTCCCCGGTTCCCTTCCCCGGTTCCATTCCCCGGTTCCCTTCCCCGGTTCCCTTCCCCGGTCCGTATGACGTTCGTTTCCTCAGTGTTATGTCCCAAACTTACCCCTGTCCTGTTCCTGCTCACTGGTCCTGGCATTTGGCAGTGCTCAAGTCCCCTGTACAGACAGCGATTGATGAAACATTTTCAATCAGAAGCACTAACACAAGAAAAACGAGAGCATAATATGACATTTCCGATGTGAAATAACTACATACATATCTCAGGGGCGAATCCAAGAGTGTTCATGGGAAACATCTCCTTGCATGGGCGCCTTCGGCGGAACAATACGTTGGGCGGGGAGTTGGGGTGCTCTCAAGCATATTAAAGGGACGCCGGTTCCTCTGAAATGCTTTTGGCTTAAAAATCCGTTGACAGTGGGTGGGGCAGACTCGAGCCTTCCCGAAAGACCCTTTTCCGGTCAGGTAGCACCAACTTTCCATGGGGGAACACACTCCCCAATAGCCTCCTGTATCCACCCCAGACACATCTCAAGCTATCATGCGTGCACTGTCCATCCAAACAGGAGGACAAGAAGCACACAGCCAATCAAAGGCACGAGATATCGGCTATGATTGCATCAATAGCGATAGTCTGCAGCCTGGCAACCTGGCATCCTGGCATCCTGGCATTCCTCAATAGCTATTTGACAGCCGGAATCTGAGCTCCTATGGAGAAGTATTGGGAGATGGGGGGAGGGGGGGGGTGGGAGGCAGGTGAATTGATTGGTAATTGCCGGCGTTTATTGGTTGAATTTGTCAAATTTCAGCAGCATCGAACGGAAAAGTTGATTTGCTATCGAAACTATGACTACAACTGCGGCTACTTGTCATCACTATTTTATGCTTAGCGTCATGCTACATCCATCCGCTCTATGATGCTGTATCTGACCTCATGAAACGTAAGTCCTTGCAACGAGTTGTCGCTGAAGCCCAGCTGGTTCGGCGGCATACGACGCCGCTCTTCTATGCTTTCCTTGGTCTGCACCATATTCACTACATTCTCATGCATAACTTAGCCTCACAATAACAATTGCTAACCCAATTCAATACCTAGCAACACCCACGACTCGCATGCCCCCATAACTGCCCCGGTGCTTGCAGCTCGTGCTATTTTATTAAATGTTTTCTTCTCATCAGAAGAAGAACCGCTTGTGGGTCTTCACCTGCAGTGAGATGGTGCAACCGCACCCCATACCCGGAGGTAACACCTCACAGAGCATTCCAAGCCACCACAGGCGGACGCCAATACTTAATGGGCCGATCAATTAATGGAGCGGCTTTATTAATGGGTGCGCGGTGCCATTGATGTTCGAGGCAGTATGAGCGAGCGCCTCCCCCAGTAGCCAGCTGGGAGTGACGGTAGTCATTGATGTCCGAGGCAGTATGAGCGAACGTTTCTCCCAGAAGCCGGTGGGGAGTGACGGTGGTCATTGATGTCCGAAGCGACCGAACGTCTCTCCTAGTAGTCATTGATATCCGAGACGGCAGGAGCGAACGCCCCTCCCAGTAGCCATTGATGTCCGAGACGGCAGGGGAGAAGGCCTTTCCCAATAGCCATTGATGTCGAGACAGTAGGAGCGAACGCCTCTCCCAGTAGCCATGGATGTCCGAGACGGCAGGGGAAGGCCTCTCCCAGTAGCAGGATGTCCGAGACGAAAAAGCCTTCTCCCAGCACCCATTGATGTCCGAGACGGCAGGGGAGAGTGCCTCTCCAGGCAGCCATTGATGTCTGAGACGGCAGGGGAGAGGGCCTTTTCCATTGGCCGGCGGGGAGCTACGGCAGGCATGGCAATCGAGGCGGCAGACAGAGCAGGGCGCCTGCATGGAGAGAAGACCAAGGATGTGAGACGGGAGACGGGGCCCTCCAACTAGTGCATGTGTGTGTGTGGGGGGGGAGGGGAGTGGGGGGGCGGAGGGGGGGGATCGCTATTGATGGGTGCTAACGGAGACCAATTCGAGTGCCGTTTCAACACTGCATGACACGGTAACAACCTATTCGGGCGCGAATCTAGCGTTCCTGAAACCGGCGCGAAAACTAATGGCGCGAAGTTTGCGCGGGGTAAAATGCACGGTGTTATTGCAAGCGTCTCACTGTTGCAGCTTTGACGCCCAAAGACAACCACTCAAGACCTGTCGAAAAGAGGGCATCACCCTCTCGCTTTCATTGCTTCTGGGTGGCAACCACCCAGAACGTATCCAATTACTATTTCACTACCTGTACACCACCAAACAAGCAGGAGCATTGCAACAACACACCACCAGTACGCACTTCAACACGCCCTCCAACACGCGGTGAATGCTCTTTGCTCACGCATATACTCATAGGAGCAACGTTAAGAGCCGTCCACGAATGGCATTGGACTCACATGAGCCGATTCGTTCTCGCATTCAAAGTAAAGGCTACCTAGCGGTGTCGTCGTCATTTATGTCCGACGACACCGCTAGGTGTCGTCGGACATAAATGAGCCGACTTGCTTTAAAAAAAAATTGCATAGCATAAAGCTATTACCCAGAGGTGCCATCGGACGTAGATGAGCCAATTCGCCTTGCAATCCACAACGCAAAACAGTTACCCAAAGGTACACCGGACGTAGATAAGCCGAATCGCAAACACCGTAATAACTTCACACCCTGCATGAAAGCATGCTGCTACTTACCACGGCTAACAAGTAACACGTGGCAGTCAGCGTTGCTAGGCAGTGAGGACAATTATATCCTGGCCCACACCGTAAAGTTCCCTCGGTACTTTTCGACAAGAGTAGGCTTACGACGGTACACGGCCAAATAACTTTCTCGTCAACCCTCTCCCACCCCTCCGTCAACCTTCTGTAATTGGGCAATTGGGTTCTTCCTAAGAACATTCAGAATGTGCAGCGAAGTCTACCTGCCTGAAGAAATTGACCATGTTTATTCCACTTTTAGTAAGCTAAAATATCCAAGAGGCTGGCTAGTGAAGCTCAAGAAGAAGGCCCAGGAAATCAAGAAAAGAAACAAAGAAGTATGAGAAATAACATCGAAACCAGACAGGTTTCTATACAATCCCGTTCTCAAGACATGCGTTCACAATGGCCAAACACTTAGAAAGAGCCGAAATTAAAGTTGCCATCAGTTCTGGAACGAAAGTAGGAGACATGATGGCAAGACCCAGAACCGACCGTTGCTCAGAAGACAGTGTTGTGTATGAAATCCCGTGTTTTGGATGTCAAAAGAGGAATGTGAGAAAACAGGGAGGGGGTTCAGACAAGAATTAAAGTACACAGACGCGACGTGCGGTACCACAGACAATATAACGCAACTTCTTCGCATATTGACGAAGATAAAAATCTGCCCAATTGGACCAAGGTTAATGTTCTAGTAAACAATGTAAACAAACGGGCCAGAAAGATATCAGAGGCTACATGCATAATTACACACAATACAATGAATTCGAGAGCATGATTTGTCAATTGGGAAAATCCTGCAGCGACGTTAACAACCGCGAAACGCCGACCGTGAAACATCACGTGCTTTTAACGATAATTCGACTCGAAGTTACTTGGATATTCTCTGATTTTGTACTTGTATACTGAAGAAGACCCTTGAGGTGGAAACGTTTATACAATGGAGGTCATCTCCTGTTAATTTGTTGTATTTACTCGCCAATCATCGTTATTCATATATACATATATATATATATATATATATATTCATATTTATGGAACCTCGTTAGGGATAAGTTCTGTCGATGGTTATCGGCAAGTTGAATTGCACTGAAAACCTGGAATCGTTTCGCAATATAAAAGCTTTGCAAAATTAGAGACTGATGTTTACTATGCCAAGTTAAACTAAGCATTGCTAAGAGGTGGTACAGCCAGCCTCCAACACAAGCTGGTGACCACGGAGCCTGATTTCCCACTGAGCAGCTTCCGGCTGTGCCAGTACAGCTGGAACGGCCATCTAATGCACCTTCTCGGACCCTGTCTGTGCCAGTACAGCTTGAACGGCCATCTAATGCACCTTCTCGGACCCTGTCGTGCCAGTACAGCTGGAACGGCCATCTAACGCACCTTCCGGACCCCGTCTGTGCCAGTACAGCTGGAACGGCCATCTAATGCACCTTCTCGGACCCTGTCTGTGCCAGTACAGCTGGAACGGCCATCTAACGCACCTCCTCGGACCCCGTCTGTGCCAGTACAGCTGGAACGACCATCTAATGCACCTTCTCGGACCCTATCTGTGCCAGTACAGCTGGAACGGCCATCTAACGCACCTCCTCGGACCCTGTCCGTGCCAGTACAGCTGGAACGGCCATCTAATGCACCTCCTCGGACCCTGTCTGTGCCAGTACAGCTGGAACGGCCATCTAACGCACCTCCTCGGACCCTGTCTGTGCCAGTACAGCTGGAACGGCCATCTAACGCACCTCCTCGGACCCTGTCTGTGCCAGTACAGCTGGAACGGCCATCTAATGCACCTCCTCGGACCCTGTCCGTGCCAGTACAGCTGGAACGGCCATCTAACGCACCTCCTCGGACCCTGTCTGTGCCAGTACAGCTGGAACGGCCATCTAATGCACCTCCTCGGACCCTGTCCGTGCCAGTACAGCTGGAACGGCCATCTAATGCACCTCCTGGGACCCTGTCCGTGCCAGTACAGCTTCCGGCTGTGCCAGTACAGCTGGAACGGCCATCTAATGCACCTCCTGGGGCCCTGTCTGGAATCAACACGGACACCGAAGCTGAGCTTGGCAGGCTTCTCAGTCAGAGAATCAATCACTCGGCCTGCATCGTCGTGAACATAAAATCACGCTGATAATCGTTGTGTGAGTCTTGCGCGGAGGACAGCCTATTGAGCTCGGCTGGGGTGGCGGCACTGCACGACTGTAGGCCAATCATTCAGCGTGACATTTGTGGCCTGCTGTGGCTGTTGCGTGAATTCATCACCCAACAGCCGAGTGACAAGAGATGACTTTTACGCTGGTGTTCACACACACACAAGCACACATGATGAAGCTGCCGAAGTCAACTGTCACGAGTTAGCTAGTGTGTTGGCTAAGCTTATGTGCATCGTAGAGGGATCATTGCTAGCTTACTCCACCGGTTGATGGACGTAGTGGGTCTTTAATGGCTCGGCTAATAAGTTGACGATGGAAATAATACCGCGAATTATCATAGTCTCGCCTGTTGTAAGTGCTGACAATCCCTTGCAAGAGAGAAGGAGGTGATAAAGAGAAGACAAACGAACGAGGGGACTGCGACGCCCCCGAGAAATTGTCGTCAGTGCTGCAAGCTATGTCGATGCCAAGGGCCTTTGTAATGCGGCAATATTTTCGACCTCTGCGTTTGGGGACAATCTGACCCCACTATATTCGGCATGGTATGGGCGTATTGCCAGCATACGCATAAGGCGCATTTGGTATATATGTATATATATATATATATATATATATATATATATATATATATATATATATATAAAATATATATGTGTGTGTGTGTGTGTGGCTATGAACTGGACAACGGTGTGACTTAGGAAGGAAACCTTTTCCACGGGGAAAAAAACGCGGGGTTGGCGGCGTCGTGCAGAGCCCCCCCAACCTTCTGGGGCCAGCCCGCTCCGCTCCGCGTCCACTCGACGGGCGGATCCTGACCCCTGAAGCGTCCGTTCAGTACTGCGTACAGCTTCTGGATGTGAAGGTGACTTTTCCTGTGCCAGTGGCCGCGACATGGCCACTGGCACTGTCGTCTGCCAGTCCGAGTGACTGGCTGGTCTCCCGGACACAAGAGACTGGCTGCACCGGGAGACTCCAGAGCACCCGGCCAGTGACGGACCCGACCGGAGGCACGCGAGGTTTGCATCGCATCGTGCCTCCGGACGATGCGCGAGCGAAAGCCCGCGCGACTTGCGATGGTGCCGTGTTTTCCGTCCGTTGCGTTAGACGTGCAACCTATGTTTATGAGCTGATGAATGTGCAATTTTGTTGCACCTGCTGCTTACAGCTTTCATGCTCGCAGTGCATCGGCTTTGTGAGAGAGTACAGTTTTCGGTGGTGACGACTGCTCTGCCGAGAGCGTAGGCGGTGTTGGGAGACGGGGCGAAGCTTCCTACCCTGCTCCAAGCAGCACAGAACCGTCTCTTCCTCCATCCAAACGGCGCCAGCCGACCGTCAGCTACATCGCTTTTGTTGAAGGCGATCCGCCGGCTTTAACTCATTGGACACAGCTGAAGCGTTCTCAATGGTTTCATTTGGCAAACTCAGCAAGAAGTGGGATAGGCAGAGCATGCGACGATGATGAATGTAGTTCCAATGTGATAACCGACACTTTCCCATCGCGGTCCACTCGCAAAATGCTTTCAAATGGTAACCATTCTGACTAGGTTTTGTGACATGTTGGGGTCATTTTTAATCCAGGTCGGGCATGATATATGATATCTGCTCGTCACAAAATTTATATTTTTCATGATCTTGCAAATTACATCGGGCAGCTGTCGTGATGCTCTTGTTTAAATTAAATTCAAGATTGGACAATTTCGTCTACCTGCAAACGATTTTTTTCTCTCGCTGGGTCAAATCCCTTGAACTGACCGGAAAAGATGAAACTTTCTCAAAACATGCTTCTCGGGTTTCCTGACTTACATTATGGAAAGTTTGTATGCCTTTTCTGCTTTAGCTACTGAGGTACAGCCACCTTTTGAGCAAATTTTGTCAGGACCACAAAGCTTAGACGATGTACACCTCTTGAACCTATTGACCGCAAAATTAAAAATCTCAGAATCGTCATCAGGACGAAATATTACCACCGGGATGCATATTTTGTTCCAAATCTAAGCGGGTTCGGGAACTTTTGGGTTCCTACCCTGACGACTTTTCATGCAACTGAACATAAATGGTCTAACTTTAAACGACCTTTTCTTTCCCATAACTAACGTGACGGACACTTCAATCGATGCTTGACACCACTCAACCCATAGACCACAACATGAGATAATGAAGTTACCTCTCACCTCATGTACCGCAACATGAGAGGGCGAAGTTACCACTCACCCCATGTACCGCAGCATGAGAGGGCGAAGTTACCACTCACCCCATGTACCACAAAGTGAGAGAGCGAAGTTACCACTCACCTCATGTACCACAACGTGAGAGAGCGAAGTTACCACTCACATCATGTACCACAAAGTGGGAGGGTAGATATTCCACTAACCCTATATGCCACAACGTTCCACAACCTATATGCCAAGAGCCAAGTTTCCACTCACCACAATGTATCACAATGTATCACAAAGTGAGAGAGTAGAGCTACCACTCGCCCCATGTACCGCAACGCAAGGCAAAGACGCTACCACTCATCGTATGCAGTCAAGTGGAGCACAACAAATGGTGAGAAGCGGCTCGTTATCTGGCTACCTGGTAGCCAGGCTACCGATTTTCAGAGGGCGACGACGTCTCGGAGGCTGGCGATCTGGGTCGCCAAATGTTCACCTGTGGTGACCTGGGAGGCCCAGGACTGGCAGGGGCTTCCTGTTGTCATGCGAGCCATGCGAGTCATGTGAGTAATGCGAGTCATTTGAGTAATTTGAGTCATTTGAGTCACCGGAGTAATCTGAGTCACGCGAATCATGAGTCATGTGAGCAAGGTGATATATTGAGTCATCTGAGTCATTTGAGTAATGTGAGTAATGTAAGTAATGTAAGTAATGTGAGTAATGTGAGAAATGTGAGTCATATGATTCATGTGAATCGTGAGTCATGTGAGTCATGTGAATCGTGTGAATCGTGTGAATCGTGTGAATCACATGAGTCACGTGATTCATGTGAGTCATGACTCATGTGAGTCATATGAATCATATGAGTAACATGAGCCGTGTGAGTAATGTGAGTCATGTGAGTTATGTGAGCCAGGTGAGTCATCTGGGTCATCTGAGTAATCTGAGTTATGTGAGTCGTGTGAGTCATGTGGGTAATGTGTCTATCCATAATGGCCGGGACGACAGAGTTTCCTTGTTTTATCTGCCGGTGAGCCCTGGCCGAAGGCTCGGAACCACGCATTTCTGGTGAATTTCGGTGAGTGTGACGTCACCCCCATACGGAGGAGCCTACTCAGTTGGAGTCGGTGTAGACCATGCCCAGGGCATATCAAATGCTACAGACCAAACGTTGCACACCAAGATGTTACAAACCAGCGGCACTGCAGACCAAGACACTACAGATGAAGCCGTTACAGACTAAGACGTTACAGATCAAGACGTTGCAGACCAAGATGTTGCAGACCAGCTGCACTGCAAACCAAGACGCTACATACCAAGATGCTACAGACCAAGACGCTACAGACCAAGGTGCTACAGACCAAGACGTTGCAGACCAGCGACGCTACAGACCAAGACGGTACCGACCGTGCTCATGGAATATACGGATCATTGACTTCCATCCTTGGCCTGCACCATAGTTGTACATGCATCAGATAATTCATTTTTAAATTCAATACAACCACATCTGCATATCTTGAAGCCAGTTCTGCCTACTAAAAGCAGCCGGCTGTGATAATGCTCCACATCGGCTCATACCTCCTCTGGCGATATACAGCCGTTTGCATTCGGTGCGCTACATCAAATCACCTTCAGCGGTATACGAGAGCTATTTCGATGGGCATTTCGTCCGTAATCTTTTCGACATGTATGTATTATAACTAGAGAGCACTAGTTTAGAGTGGTCCAAAAAGGAGAACTTTCGAATTAATTTGCTCCCCACCTTGTTTTCTTTTCCTCTTCCTGATACAAAAATTGGTATTTTTTTAGCATCATTGTGCAATATTTAGTGGTGGCTCAATGTGTCTGAAGTTTCTGCTAGCCTGTTTCTGGGTGTCGTACCATATGCCTTGGCTCTGGGATGTTGAGGAGAGCAGAGTCCTTACGTCGAGCATTCTATTTCTCTTCCACAGATGTAGAAAAACCGTGGCTTTTATCTACTTGGCTCGGAGGACGCCATGAGGGGGAACAAACTCCCCTCCTCCGGTCAAGTGCTTAGCGTTTTCCTTCACCACCACCTCAACCTCAAGATGGAGAGGGTTGAGAGCGCCAAAGTGCTGGTGGGGGAGGTCCTTGTGTTCTGGGACCAGGCGAGGATCTCTACATAACGACAGGACAAGATCCTGGCTAAGGTTCTGGCCATTTTTGACCACTGGAAGGGCCTGAAGAAGAATCAGGGACGGCAGATTCAGACGCAGAGGACCAACGATGAGAGGTTCATGACGGATATGGGCAAACTGTTCGATGTGGCTCATGCAGACGCCTTGAAACTCCTCAAGAACCCGGAGGACCGAGACTTTCTCCTCGCCCAGCGGGAGCTCGGGCGGAGGGGGTCAATGGGGTCGGTGGACCTTGTGTTGGCGCGGAAGGAGGAAGGGGTTCAGAAGAAGAAGGAGGCGGAAGCAAGGAGAATTGAGAGGACGCGGATGGAGCAGGAAGCTTCATGCAGTCCGATTGATTTGGCGTCATCTTCTTCTGTCTCCTCCGACTCTGAGGGGTCCGTGGTGGAGGAGGAGGGAGCAGTCGGGGGTGATGTGAGTCCCCCGAAGAGGAAACGGATTCAGGTGCAGAACGTGTGGACCCCTGTACTTACAGCAGCCCTAGATCGCACCAGGATGGCTCCCTACGTCCTGACAGAGGTGGCCAAAAGCTTAGGCCATGATCCCGCAGAGTTGAACATCAGCCGATCCTCTGTGAAACGTTACCGTGAGCGGTATCGTGCTGAGAAATGGGCTGACTTCAAGGAATGATTCAAGGAGACTGGAGAACCATGTGTCGTTCACTGGGACGGGAAGCTCCTTCCTTCCCTCCTGCATTCCGGAGAGAGTGTGGACAGACTCCTCGTGCTAGTCACGTCCATTACCAGCAGAGAGACCCAGCTCCTAGGAGTTCCCAAGCTGGATTCTGGCACGGGGGACCAGCAGGCGAATGCCGTCTACACCCTCCTTCAGGAATGGGATCTAGTGGACAAGGTCATGGGGATGTCATTCGACACGACGGCTGCAAACACCGGTCGCCATTCCGGGGCCTGCGTCCTCCTGGAGCGAAAGCTGGGTCAGGGGATGCTTTATTTCCACTGCCGGCACCACATTCTGGAGGTGATCATGGGAACCGTCTTTGGAGCATGTGCCTCCTCCTCCGGATCAGACATTCAAGTGTTTCGCCGCTTTCAAAGGCAGTGGAACCTCCTCGACAAGAAGCAGTTCCGAACAGGGTGGGACTAGGACGAGACTCACCCGTTCATCGAGGAGGAAAGGGAGGCACTCCTGTACTTCGCCTCTTCCGAACTTCCCACCAAGTCGTTCAGGGATGGCTACCGAGAGTTCCTGGAGTTGGGAATCATTCACCTGGGAGGGTCTGTCCTCGGATTTTCCTTCAAGAGTCCTGGGGTAATGCACCATGCCCGATGGATGGCCAAGATCCTGTACAGCTTGAAGATATGGATGTTTCGGGACCAACTCCACGACCTGACGAAGCGGGAGGAGAAATCCGCCAGGGTTGTCGCCCTTTTCGCTGTCACGGTGTACATGTCATGGTGTACGGTGCTCCTGCTGCTCCCAGGACTGACCTGGATCTTCTGCAGAAGCTACGGACCTACCTCGACCCCAGATCGCGAAGGTGTCTTCGGCCAAGCTGGAGAACCACCTATGGTACCTATCGGAGGAGCTGGTGTGCTTAGCCTTCTTTGACGATGAGGTTCCACCTGAGACAAAGAGGGCAATGGTTCAAGCCATGGGGGAAGAGGAGGCCAACGATGATGACATCCCGAAGCGGATCAAGGTCAGGAAGGAGAATCTTCCGACGCTGGAGTCCCTGACAACACCTCACTCCAGGAGGCTGTTCCAGAAGCTAGGATTTGAGAAGGACTTCGTGGATGAGAATCCGCATGTATGGAGCAACTGCGGGGGCTACGCCACCGCCAAGCAGCGCATCAACAACGTTGCGGTGGTGAACGACCACGCTGAGCGGGGTTGGCCCTGATTCAGCAGTACAACAGAAGGCACACCGCTAAGGAGGACCAGCTCCAGTATCTCTTGGGGGTGGTGGCGGAGCACCGAAGGCGGTTCCCCGCCCCATCGAAAGCCGTCCTGACAATTGGGCGACAATGAGTGCCTGGGAGGCATGGGACCTCCGCATTCGAGCGGCTAATATCCAAAGGGGTTCTCCTAGTCTGGGGGAGACCCAGACGCCATCAGTGTCAGAACTTCAGACTCCTTGAGCCACCTCTATATATTCTTCGATCCGGCTGAAATTTCGGTCATGATACTTTCTCAACTAAAGGTCTCAAATAAGACCCGGTGAGTAGAGAAATTCTGAGAAAATTATAACCCCTATACAACCTGGACCACACTAATATATATATATATATATATATATATATATATATATATATATATATATATATATATATATATATATATATATATATATATATATATATATATATATATATCAATATATGTGTGTGTGTGTGTTTGCTACTTCTAGAAGGCAGCGGGGACACGGGGAATAACCAACCTCGTGCCGGACCCGCGCGGACAGCAGGTGGGCAGTGTCACCTGGCGTATCCAGCGGCCAACTGTGGTCGCCGGGCTTGTAGATGCTTGCTGGGCAGCCCAATCTTACAGGATCAATCAATTACAGGGATGAATTAAACATCTCGGATTAATTCCACCTTGTTGAATTAAGCGACAAGGGGGCTGATGTGATAGGTATCTTTTAAAACCCCACATTCTCTGCCAGGCGTCGGCGGACGAATTGGCACTGATCGCTAATCCAACCAGCCGCATGTCATTTACATGGAAATGCAGTCAATGAAAAGGCCAAATTGTTTCCCTGGTTGCAGTCGGTGAAAGGACGTTGCGGGGAGCTTTCTTACTGACGAACGCGTGTGTTGTTCTCATTAATTGCTGCCAGTATCTGGACATGGGACTCTTTGGCTACGCATTCGAGCTATAAGACTACGCAACCTTAAAACTATTTTGCGATGGCTGTGAGTGGGCACAAACAAAACTTGCAACAAGGTTCTGGGATGGATGTTTGAAAAGTCGCCTAGGTTCAGTTGAAGTCGGTGACCTCATGTGACCTTCAAAATGCTTCCTAGGAAACATCGTTTTATGAGCACATTTAGAGGACGAAACGTCAATCATCTGAGGCTTGGTCCGGATATTCCGCCTGAATTTTGGGTGGGGGGAGGGGGTCTTGACCCTCCTGGTTTGTTATCCTGCTAATGTTAAGCTGTCATTTTCCCCAGTCAATCTCAATATGTTCGGACCGAGACCTACTGGTTTGGTGAGAGATCCGCAGCCTTGTTCGGAGCACAAACACTGCAGTAAAACTAGCGCAAAACTACCATTTTAACACACACACACACAAAACAAAATTGCATTCCAATACAACTTTTCACTTCGGTGACCTGACACTATTTGCACAAATCGTTTTAGCAAGAGATTCACAACTGACGTATCATCCGTCGTGCCGGACGGCAGCGCACCTGAACGACCTATTCTCCGGTGACATCCGGAGAATAGGTCGTTGACCTCCGGTGACCTCCCGTGACCTCCGGTGTCTCCGGACAACGGCCGGTGGGGCGGCCGTTAGGGATGACATCCACTCCTCCACTCTCCTCCCGGGTGGTGAGAGTCCAGGCTGTCATAACCACTGCCACAGTCGCTGGTGTCCACCACAGCCACTGATGCCACAGCCGCTCGCGTCTGCCACAATAACTGCCGTGAACTCTCGGAACACAAACACTGGCATACTCTCTGCCACAACCGCCCACGTCCGCCACAGTCACTGCTGTCACAGTCGCTAGTGTCCGCCACAGCCACCGTCACAGTCGCTGGTGTCCGCCACATCTACTGCCGCAGTCGCTGGTGTCCGCCACAGCCACTGCCACAGTCGTTGGTGTCCGCCACATCTACTGCCGCAGTCGCTGGTGTCCGCCACAGCCACTGCCACAGTCGCTGATGTCCACCACAGCCACTGTCACAGTCATTGGTGTCCGCCACATCTACTGCCGCAGTCGCTGGCGTCCGCCACAGCCACTGCCACAGTCGTTGGTGTCCGCCACATCTACTGCCGCAGTCGCTGGCGTCCGCCACAGCCACCGTCACAGTCGCTGGTGTCCGCCACATCTACTGCCGCAGTCGCTGGTGTCCGCCACAGCCACTGCCACAGTCGTTGGTGTCCGCCACAATAACTGCCGTGAACTCTCGGAACACAAACACTGGCATACTCTCTGCCACAACCGCCCACGTCCGCCACAGTCACTGCTGTCACAGTCGCTAATGTCCACCACAGCCACTGTCACAGTCGTTGGCGTCCGCCACATCTACTGCCACAGTCGCTGGCGTCCGCCACAGCCACCGTCACAGTCGCTGGTGTCCGCCACATCTACTGCCGCAGTAGCTGGTGTCCGCCACAGCCACTGCCACAGTCGCTGATGTCCGCCACAGCCACTGTCACAGTCATTGGTGTCCGCCACATCTACTGCCGCAGTCGCTGGCGTCCACCACAGCCACTGCCACAGTCGTTGGTGTCCGCCACATCTACTGCCGCAGTCGCTGGCGTCCTCCACAGCCACTGCCACAGTCGCTGATGTCCGCCACAGCCACTGTCACAGTCGCTGGTGTCCACCACAGCTACTGTCACAGTCGCTGGTGTCCGCCACAGCTACTGTTTCGTTTGGGCGTTATCTCTTGCTATGTCCATTGGTGTCGTCTCCCATACATTGCCGCGAGCCGTAATTGATCACAGTTCGATCCCAGTCCCGATAACAGTGGTGAACAGAGGAGCGGCAGTGTGCAGTTCACGCGTGCAGATGGCTCCGAGGGAGGAGCTCGGCGAGATCATCGTGCGTGTGGGCAGGCGTGCTCGAGCAGCTTCAAGCTAGATCTGATCCACCTTACTCTCATTCGAGTATTGGGCGAGGGTGGAAATCATCAACAGGGTCTTGAGCCCCGCTCCCCGACACAAATATGTGTTCGGCCCCACTCCCGCATTGGTCAGTTATCGACACTCACTAGTCGATTCCGGAATAAAAAAGTCCGCAATATGAACATTTCAGTTTAAAACAATTGGTTAGGCACTTTCCAGCTTACAGCCCTATGCGTACCGCCTAAGTGAATATGTGCCTGTCCCCAAACAAGAATAGCTAGTGCTTGCAAGCTATGCCAAAATGTACAGGGCGACAGGAAACTATGACCATTTGGGACCGGAATATATTCGGCCGATAAAAAGGTTAGACAAGTGACGTGCTTGATAACGGACCCTTAGCCAGTAAAACCCAGCAATGCGTATCGTGTATCGTCCGGTATACCACGGTGTACACCACAGACGGTCTACGTGTAGACTGTCCGTGATGTACCAGATAGGGCTGGAGAACTGTGCAAATCCGCGCGCGCTCCCGGGTGTTTGTCATCAAGTTTAAGGAAGCGTTTTGTTATTTGAGCGTTTCATGAACATATGGGTTTCGGGTACCAGAATTCCTGTTTCCCTGCATTGCTTTGCAGCACTCAGAAAACATTTCCAGTGACATTTATGCCTTCTGTGCTTATGATAAATGACATTTCCCCCATACCTTTGGGGATTCAGCTATTCAGTGCAGGGCCTCCCTGAGGAATTTTCACTAGGTGTGATTTCTTGCTCATACTTGATCAGCCTAATATGGCGTTATGCACAGTAGCAGACTCGGTCGAAAAGCGGCGATGAACAAGCACCCCGTTCTGAAGGAAACAAAATTGTGTGCCCTGCAAGAGCGTTACTTCGTGTGTCACATACTCATATCTTGTCCATGAACCCTCGGGGTTCGGCCCTCTTGGCTGCGCCTCTGCTGGCGAGCATCCAAGAACAACCTAAAGTGCTGAGCAAAACGCAACCTAATTTTATATTGCTTACTCGTATTTCGTGTCTGGGCTTCGTGCCGGTGCTGGGCTGTGGGCTGTGGACAAGCCCCTGACCGCGGCCGGGGGAGGCTGGTGACGACTGGGGCGGCGCGATCGACACAGGAGCAGATTACGAGCGCCTGTGGTGCGGCAACATGGACGGCGACGCCACGGCATATGCGGCAGGTTTTGGGAGGCGACGGCGGCCGCGCTGTACAGGTAGTCGGCCGGCGCTGGCATGCCACCCGCGCCACCGTACCCGCCGCTCATGATCAGCAGGTGCGCCACCGCCTCACACCAGAGGAGCATGCCACCCGCGCCACCGTACCCGCCGCTCATGATCAGCAGGTGCGCCACCGCCTCACACCAGAGGATCTGATCGGCGATCCAGCCGCGCACCGGCGGCGCGTCCAGGATGCGCGACAGCGTCGGCGTGTGCGATGGCTTTCCGGTGTGCAGGCGCCCCACAGTGAGAACACGTTACCTACAGCGTTCTCTCTGAAGGGTAGAACTTCTGGAAGAGCCCTCTCTCTCTCCTTGTATGTTTGCCGGTTTGGGGGCCGAACGCGCGTCGCGTTCTTGGCTAGATACTTGTCCACTGCTGGGCGGGGAGTGAGTGACGCACTTCCCGCACTGTTGATGCTGATAGTCGGTCTGTCGTTCACCGTGTCGTTTTCCATACCTACGCGGTGCGCTGACTTGATGCTGTTGCAGTGTGACACTGCTCGCTCGGTAGCCATGCTGTGCGGTATGACACATACGAAGGCTGACAGTAGCCGCTCCAGCACGCCTGTAGCCGTGCCCTGCATCGCCAACAGCTTTGCATCTGCCTTTTCATGTTGTCGCTTAGGGAGCTGGATGGCAGCCCACCAGCTTCAGTGGCGAATTCGCAGCCTTCAGTGGCGAATTGCGCCACGCCCTCCTCGCCAAATAGGCAGTTTTGGTGGGCATGGCCAGGCTGCTACCTGAATCCACCGGTGCAACTGGCTTCCGGCAATTGCTCCAAACATGTGTGTTGTTTTGCATACTTTTAAGGGGAAAATGCTCCCTCAATGTTGGCTTTTCCCCCAAATAATTCCGACTTTTAGCATGGAACCCTATGGAGGTTGCCCCCCCCCCTCATTTGCACAAGCCCAAATCGATTGCTAATTTGGCCTGCCCGTTGCCTTCATGTATTGTGCCCCCCCCCCCACACAAAAAAAAACAAAAAAAAAAACAACAACAATATTTTCAGAATTCAACGCCCTTGGCTCCAAGCCGCTTCCAGTTTTGTGCACCTGGTGTCGCCTGGGGAGGAAAAGCCGACTAACATTCCACCATGTTTCATACCTTGCCTTATTTTTCTACAAAGGTATCTTCATCTGTCTCTTCATTTTAGCGATATCTAAGAAAAGACCGCAAATGAATGTCTAGTTATCGTCACTCGTGTCAAGCGACCTTGCTCAAGTGGCCCTGCTCCTCTGTGTTGTGCGTGAACGTCCAAGACATGCTTTTTTGTTACCACCGCTAATTGACCCAATTGCTGACTTTGCAGCATTAATTTTCACAGAAGCAATTCACATTTGAGCTTTCCTCGTCGCTTTGACCTCAGTATAAGTGCCGCCAACTTGCTACCATTTTTCTTTTGGAAGACGATGCACCGTTCCGAGGAAAAAATCACTTCTGCTACCAGAGCTATAAGAAAGTTTCCTCTGGCTGTTTCTTCATTGAAACTATGTGGAACTTTTCGCTCCACTAGGTGGGATTTCACGGCACTGTGTGGGACGAATCCCACCTAGTTGACATGCTAGAGGGGCCCTGCTCCAGCGCCTGCTTCGTGGAAGAGAAAAGGAACCTTGGCCTCTTGTACAAAGTATTCAATTGCTAGGTCACATGGCGTCGCCAGCCTCTCGAGCCGTTTGGTCGCGGGTGGACTCGGTAATCCGTCCGGTTGTGCAACTTGAACCCACGATCTTGCGATAACAGCCCATCCCCACCGTCTGAGCTACTGCAATCCCGGCATGATTGATGGCTGTTTGCCATGCTGACTGCCGGACGCAGGAATTGGAATCATGCATCGTAATGACGGCGCAGATTTTCACAGAAAAAATGAGCACGCCTCATTGAGGGTGAAGTTGGAAGTTGTTCTGGGCGATTTCACTACTTGTGTGTTGATTGTCGGATTGTAATGTTTCTTTTTCTACCATTAAAAATGTGCATCGACATTTGCCTGTATTCCTGCTCTGGCTAGAAAAATAGCATGCGCTAGGTTATCATCATGTGCCGTCTCGCATGCTAATGCCATTTCTAGACGCTCACATTCTACCGTCAGCAATCATGTTCAATTTGAGGATACACGTGCATCGTCAGAAAGGTGCATAGTTCCACCTGGTTCAGCTACGGAATCTAAGCATGCACTCATCGTCCAACTGGAACTCTGAGGTCGTCGAAGTGTCTTGGAGTGCAGGTGTGCGCACAGCTATTTAATTCCGGCGGGAAAACTATGCACCAACAGTGCACGACCGAGACTCAACGCTCGGCGGCTGAGATCCTCCGACGGGCGGGGAACGTCTCTCCTCAGCGTGCCAGCTGCATCCGTCGGCGCTGCCGCAGGCCTGCCGGCTGGCGAAGGCCCCGCCAGATGGCGCTGCGCCACGGCCTGCCAGCTGATGCGACTGAAGCGCAGTGTGGCGCGGCCGACCCGCCGCTGCTCCCCAACCTCTCACTCACTGCAATCAGCGGCCAGCGGCCGCGCCACAAAGCGGCGAATGCCGGTCAGCGCACTCGAGGTGCCGCCATTACACACGGCCCGTTCGCGGCCGATATTTATCGCCCGCGCTCGTTGTCGAAGTCTGGCGGCGAGTTTCCACGACAGCTGGTCAAATTCTGCGCGGTGAAGTTCGGCGCTGCAGCGCGGCGCTGGTCGGCGGGACGCCGTCGCCGCGGATCTCGTGCGGACCGGCGGCCGCTACGATGGTGATTGATGGCGGCCGGGTCGAGGCGGCGAGCGGCTGAACGTCGGCGCGCCCAGACCCGATCGCCGCAACCGCCGCCGCCAGATGTTGGCTGCCGGCCGGCCGCCGCATGTGCCGGCCCGCTAACGGCCCATTATGGCCGTGAGGCTGTGAGCCTGGCGGTGTGACCAGCTGCCGTCTGACGCGAGCTGTCGCTGACCCGAGCTGAGACCTGACCTGACCCGAGCTGAGCTGGTCTGACCTGTGCTCCCGGCTCGCGCCATGTTGGTGTCCTGAGACCCCCGCCTCTGCGCAGCTGCTGCTGCACCCCACAGGGCTGTTAGCGGGACGTGACACGGTGCACGATTTAAAGCCGGGCCTACCGCCAAAAACAGACTCACCGCTAAGACCAGTTCTTCCGCTAAAACAAACTTACCGCTAAAACTAGGATTGCCGTCAAAACCATTGTTACCGTTATAAGCAGGCTGAACACTAAAACCATCCTTATCGTTGTAACCAGAACTACCGCTAACCAGTCCTACCGCCAAACAGGCGTATTGCTATCAAACCAAGCTTCCCCCTGAATCCAGGTCTACCGATAAGATCGGGCCTACCGCGAAAACAGGTGTGCCACGAAATACGTGGCTCTCTGGCCATTAGTTTCGGCTATGGACTTCACAATTATGCCAGGTGTTCAGTACTTCGTTCGTGCGTTGCAACTTCAATTTACTTTTCGACCATTAAATATATTTCACATGCTGTTATTTTGACGATCCTGCATGACATGCATGAGCGAACTACCTCTAATTCAGTGACAAGTCGACTATAATGATTCAACAACGGTTGAATTATTGATAAGTGGGAATTCGGTATGCATCAGAGCCCAAGAAGTTCAACCAGTTCCTACTGATAAATACGTCATGAATAGTAAATTATTATTACCTACACATTTTTGCAAATTAAATTAGTTTGAATGCGTCATGTGGTGGCTTCATGGACCAGGATCCTATTGATAGGCAGATCTTGTTGCGTCAATCTTGGCCCCACCTCCGTTCCGGGAACTCCAGTCGAACGGCATCATTTTGAGCTGAGTTTAATGTGCGGTCAATGCACCGACAACGTACCGACAATGTACCGACAACGTACCGACAATGTGCCGACAATGTACCGACACGGCCACCACGTTGTCGCGTTCGCGGCCTCATCGGGTCAGTTGTCAGCTGACCCTCCCGGCCAGGGGGCTGTGCGAGCGCGAGAAGCGGCCCGGAGACCGGCGCTCCAACCAACGGAACCACCGGGACGAGTGAAATAAAAGCCTGCCGCCGTCAGTCCAAACTCAGGGTGATACCCGGGAAGTTGATCCTGAGCTACGACCTAACGTCGTCGGCTGAGCTCCACGTCGTGCATCGCCGCTATCTTTCCAGTAGCGATGATAATTCTGTCTTGATTTGGTCGTCGTCAGCACGTGCCCGACATGCATCAGCGTCTGTGGCGACTCGCCGCCGCAGCAGGTGTGCGCATGCAGATCTGAGCACTGGACCGAGCACAAGACCGCGGCTGATGTCCGCAGTCGTCCTGATCTGACCTGACCTGACCTGACCGGTGGCACAGTGCTGGGCCTCGCTCGGCGATGACTGCAGTTGGTGGTGTGCATGACATTTCCAGACGTTGCGAGTTCATGTGATCCGCATCTTCTTTGCATTGACGAATGGTAATGCGCTGGAATGAAAATAGCACGTCACAGCAACAGAATTGATTGATTGATGGCAGGCCAATAAATGTCAGGATGTCACTACTCGCCTGCCAAATCGGCCATGGTGAAATGGTCGTGAATATATTTGCAAATTGGTGCCGACCAACCACTTTGTCACGGCCATGAAACGTCAGCCTATTCGTTTTTTATTGAAACATCATGCATGCGATGTTTGCCAGCTGCCACCGACGTACACGGGACCCGGGAACAAGTATGCCCAGCGGTTCTCAGCAGATGCTGAACTGGGATAAGCATCTCAGTGAATGGGAATCAGGACATAAGTTATCTGCCGTGTGTGTGTGTGTGGGTGAATTTGGCCAGCCTGCCACTGTGTGGTGATGTCGGCTGGCCAGCCTTGTGCTTTATGGTTGCCGAATTTTGAACGGTTTGATGGGCTGCCTGTCACCGTGTGGCCTGATGTCGGCTGGCGCACCCTGCCAATCAAATTGTCCGCGTGGTGATGTCGGCTGGCCAGCCTGCCACCGTGTGGTGATGTCGGCTGGCCAGCCTGCCACCGTGTGGTGATGTCGGCTGGCCAGCCTGCCACCGTGTGGTGATGTCGGCTGGCCAGCCTGACACCGTGTGGTGATGTCGGCTGTATCCGTGTGCTTTATGGTTGCCGAATTTTGAACGGTTTGATGGGATGCTGTCCGGGATGGCCTGATGCGCAGGCGCACCCGCCAATCAAATTGTCCGCGTTGAGAAGTGTATTCCGGGTCGGCCTTGTGTGGCAGTGCCTCTGCTCTGCTCGGCAGTGCCTCTGCTCGGGGGTGTAGTCGGGTGGGCCTTATGTGGTGGTACCTGCGCCAACCATCTGCCCCTGCTCGTGGGTGTAGCCGGGTAGGCCTTATGTGGTGGTACCTGCGCCAACCATCTGTCCCTGCTCGGGGGTGTAGCCGGGTGGGCCTTATGTGGTGGTACCTGCGCCAATCATCTGCCCCTGGTCGACAGAGTAACCGGGGTGACCTCATCCAAAAGGGTGAACACAGGGTATGCGTCCCCACTAGATGGAAGGGCGGCGCCGCTCTGACTGGAAGAAGGCGCCTTCCAGACACGCTGGACTGCTCCTCCATCGCCCCTGAATTTATCGACCGAGGGCGTCCAAAACGCCACTCCAGAAACACTCGAGTGCACTTCCACTGGAATGGTCTTAATCAGAGACGCCCCTCCGGGAAAACGGCGCCCCTCCAGACGAGTGCCCCACGGATCTCAACTGCTCGATTCTCCCCCGGCCACATCTGGAGGTGCCTGTGCTGATCACGCTGTCCAGTCCGAGAATGTTGTGATGACTGGTGCTGCAATTAGGGTAGCACAGCAGCATCTGTTCGACACACATACTGCTGTCCCGATAGGCCGGTACTCCGAACGTGCCCGACATACATACTGTTGTCCGCACAGCCGACAGACCCGGGACTCCGAACGTGCCCGACATACATACTGTTGTCCGCACAGCCGACAGACCCGGGACTCCGAACGTGCCCGACATACACACTGTTGTCCGCACAGCCGACAGACCCGGGACTCCGAACGTGCCCGACATACACACTGTTGTCCGTCCAGCCGACAGACCCGGGACTCCGAACGTGCCCGACACCGAGGGCCACGCCTGCTGCCGGCCCACGGCTGATCTGTGCTCGGATTTGAACGAACGCGCCGGACGATTTACAATGCCACGCGCCGACGCATTCGAGCCGTTGAGGTGTCTCGGCTCCCGCACGCGCGGAAGCCACGCGACAGAACCAGGTCGCCGTTTGTTCCGGTGTGTGGGAGTGCAGATCCTTATCGGGCGATGGGTGCTTCATTACCAGCACGTGCGCCTCAGGCTTTCACATGATGTCTGCAGTGCCAATAGCGTTTGCGGGTTAACACGCGCGCCGGAGGACCTCTCGCATAACGGACCGGAGGTGTGTGTGTGGGGGATTCGGCACCTCCTCTATGATCTCGGAAACTACTGGAGCTAGAAGGACACAATTTGGAGGGCAGGTTACGGCTGTAGTGAACTCGCTGCAGTATGAATTAAATGACCCCAGGTTAATGCCTTCAGGGTTAGATGCGGTCGAGATCGACCGACACACCACGCCTCTGCGCCACAGAGTCGATTAAAAATGTACAACCTTGAATGTTCGGCGGTCGGGCGGTGGTATTTGCACTCCGCAGTTCCTATGTTTACCGGCGGATTTCACCAATTCTTATTGCATACACTCCGAACAACGTTCCAATATTTCATTACAATATTCCTGCGCATTTATAAGTTATCGTTAAAAAATAGAACGAGTGGGCGGATTCCGCCCTCCCTCCGGAGCACGTGCAAACACATAGGTCCACACCAAAGAGGATTTGCGAATGCCGGTCGACCCAGAGCGTATAGCCAACTGGCGTATCAAACAAAGACGGTGAGTTGCCTCCCCGTCTCTCTCCTGACCTCGCTTGGATCCAGGAATGAAGGTAGGATGCCTCTTACGAGAAGACACATCCAATTCTATCCGATTTTTAATATTTCAGATCTATCGGTACCTTTTAAGGGCAGATGGAAGGCAAAAAATCCAAGAATCTGGTTTTGACAAATTCAACGTAACCAAATACCAAATTAACGGCGGATTGAGACGTCAAGCAATCACCAAAGGGTTCATATCCTACAAATCATGGATGTAACATTCCTGGCCAATTGGCGTAGTTTTCGCTTTCAAATAAGTTGGCATCTATCCACCACTTCGCAACGAAAGTCAATGTGGTCGCTTGACATCAGAAAGACCACACACAAAACGGCGATGGAATTGCAATGAAGCGGCATTTTTTAGGCGTTTTTTTTCTCAAATAAATGTGACATTTCGCGCGGACAGCTCGGTTGGCCGCGCTGTCCGCTGGCCTAAATGCGCCGACCTGCATTTACGCCTCTCCTATTCTGGCACGATTAGGTTCAAGTTGCCTGACGCGCTTGCATTGTATCCAGCTGGGGGGTGGGGGGGGGGGGGTCAGCTGCCAACTGACCCGATAGTGCCGGGTACGCCGCGTGCCGCACGCGGACCAGTCGATACAGTGACGTCACGCTTAGCTGACGGCCTAAATTGTGACAACTAAGCCGGAACTTCCGGGACGGGTGGTGCGGTGAGATAAGCACGGAACACTATTTATAGACCTCATCGCAAATATTCGGATTTTTATTTGTACTCACTCGCGACGACTTACATGCCGGCTAAGCCGCATTGTTCCGGCTCCAAAACCAACTTGTCTTTCGGAGGTGCAGAGGTGAGTCAACATCGAGCCTGGTTTCCATCACGAACTACCTGACAGGAACCGCCATCCCAGTTTAATCAGGTCATCTTCTACTGTTGCTTCCGACTCTCAACTGGTTTGCGGATAACTGCGCGATTCTTCGTGGATGTGAAGCGGAAACAGTGTTCATGCCAAGTTCATGTGTTCAACATGAACTTGGCACGGATCTTAGAAGCCGCTATCACCTGATCCACCCACTCTGGCCCGCCCACCGGCCGCCTGAACCACCCAGTCCGACCTGTCGTCGGCCGCCTGATCCATCCACTCTGGCCTGCCCACCGGCCACCTGATCCGCCCACTCTGGCCTGTCCACCGGCCACCTGATCCATCCACTCTAGCCTGCCCACCGGCCACCTGATCCGCCCACTCTGGCCCGCCCACCGGCCACCTGATCCATCCACTCTGGCCTGCCCACCGGCCACCTGATCCGCCCACTCTGGCCCGCCCACCGGCCACCTGATCCGCCCACTCTGCCCCGCCCACCGGCCACCTGATCCGCCCACTCTGGCCCGCCCACCGCCCACCTGATCCGCCCACTCTGGCCCGCCCACCGCCCACCTGATCCGCCCACTCTGGCCCGCCCACCGGCCACCTGATCCGCCCACTCTGCCCCGCCCACCGGCCACCTGAGCTACAGACGCCGCCGCCGTCTCTGTGCCGGTTTTAGTCTATAAAGCCAATTAGGATCGTTTGCACCAGGCATTAAAGCGGCAGCGGCCGTGTGCAACAGCTCGGTACCGCGGGCAATAACTCGATGCCCTGTGCAACAGCTCGGTACCGCAGGCAACAACTGGACGCCGCGGGCAATATCTCGACACCGCCGTACGGCACCGCCCACCTCCAGCACGTGAGCTGCAGCCTAGTGGTGGCCGGACGGCCTGAGTCCAGTCAGCACGTGAGCTGCCGCCTGGTGGTGGCCGGACGGCCTGAGTCCAGTCAGCACGTGAGCTGCCGCCTGGTGGTGGCCGGACGGCCTGAGTCCAGTCAGCACGTGAGCTGCCGCCTGGTGGTGGCCGGACGGCCTGAGTCCAGTCAGCACGTGAGCTGCCGCCTGGTGGTGGCCGGACGGCCTGAGTCCAGTCAGCACGTGAGCTGCCGCCTGGTGGTGGCCGGACGGCCTGAGTCCAGTCAGCACGTGAGCTGCAGCCTGGTGGTGGCCGGACGGCCTGAGTCCAGTCAGCACGTGAGCTGCCGCCTGGTGGTGGCCGGACGGCCTGAGTCCAGTCAGCACGTGAGCTGCCGCCTGGTGGTGGCCGGACGGCCTGAGTCCAGTCAGCACGTGAGCTGCCGCCTGGTGGTGGCCGGACGGCCTGAGTCCAGCCAGGTGGCGGCGGTGCGGGCGGCTGGGCCGAGGACCACGGGGCTGCGGGCTTCGCCCGTGAGCTGCGGGCTTCGCCACGTCCGAACAGGCTCCCGACCAGCTGACGGTGGCTGAGGCGGGCTCGGACTGATGGGGATGAGGCAGGGGACGGTGCTGGCCGTCCGGGCCACGGCCGGAGGTGGCCTGGCGCTGCTCAGACTGAGGAGGCTGGACAGGCCGACACCAGCACCCTGTGCGCTGAGCCCGGCCCGGAAGTCTCGTCTGCGGTTGTCGAGTTCGTTTCAGAGCGAACTAGCTGCAGGCGACATGCAATCTGCTGTTTTTATCCGCTGCAGTTTGCAGAGAAGTCGGAATGCGGGAGTAACTAGCGAATTTTACAAGTTATGGGCTTGATAACAGCAAGGAAATAAGCTTGCTGAGCCAAAGTATGCTCAGGTTTCGAGAAAATGTGACATATTTGGTTGAACCTCGCCGGTTTGGGGTCGTGACCCGAATATTCGCTCCCCACCCCACCCACCCCCCTTGGATTCGCCATTGTCCAAGGCTAAGGAAGCTAAGAAGCCAGGTGGCCAGCCAGGAGCCGGGGCTGACTATGTCCAACAGGCAGCTTGACTCAGACCTGATTGGCTTCTCGCGATGCTGTCATGACGACAAGGCGGCATTTGTGACTACGTTGTCGGTGCGGGACATAGCTCACAAATTACATACACTTAGCATAGCCGCTCATAACTTTCTCTGCCCTGTACCCGCCGAGGTTCTTAGCCAGGTTGAAGCGAAATGAGCTTTGTTTTTTTTCTTTCCTTAAAACAAATTTAGGTCGAATTGTTAATGGAAATACTTCCCAGAATCAGATTTAATGCTAAGCGCGACCTTGTGCCATTAACTCTGAACCCACCGCCTGATCTGGAAATTCAAGCTCAATAGCACAATTTTGACCGAGGGGTTAACCCACACTGTCTTTCCGGTCAGATCCTCCCAACCCGTCTCGAGGGGGGGGGACCTCTTACACCCCTGTCTAATTTCCAAACTAAGCGTTGCACGAAAACGTAGGTAGTGTCATTGGAAAGCGCTCGACGAGTAGAGTCCGAAACCACCTCCAAAATTGTATCCCTCGAAAAGTCACGTCACTAGGGGGTCTATTGGATCAGGACTGACATAATGCTTTGGGCTTTGGGGAGTTCGTTTTGTGGAGATTTTAAAAACAAAAAATATTTGGAATAAAAAGGAAGGCGAAATGGACCAAAGCCTCAAAATAATTGCCCACGACAAAAATCAAACGTATACCGTTTTGAAACTTTCAAAATATTGAGTTTTTAATCTTCTTGAATTGTTATTTTTTCTAATGGATAGAGCCGACCGAGAAACGTTGCTTAAAGTCAATTTGCCCTCATGAAAGTGCTTACTTGAGCAAGAATCTTCGATTTTAGCCATAATGGGCAAACACGCAAAACTAACAAGTCATCAAAAACAAAAACGAAAATCCTTTGGTGCGTTTCGTTGCATCCCTAAAGATAAGCAAACGCTGAAAGTTTCATTCAGATATCTTTATCCGCTAAGCGTGACGACTGGTTGAACTTTTCCGGAGGTGACCTCACTTGACCTTGACTAGCTTGTTGCCCGCAGATGACCTGACCTAAAATGTTTCACACATCATATCAAATGAATGTGGGAAAAGGCATGTCAGACTTCGGCGCGTTGCCGCACGACATTTTTCACTATCTGCGGAAAACTTGAGAGTGTGTGTGTTTAACATTTTAGGCCCCCCCCCGAAACGGAGTTGCGGTACCGCGGCCACACACGCTGGTGCCTTCGCCTGGGCCTCTGGCACAGCCGCCTGTGTGCCCTGGCCTCTGCAGTCCTTCTCCTCTCTCTCGGCCTTGCTTGCCAGTTGCCAACCGGCCATCCCAGCCGGATGCGTCAATAGCGAGCGCGTGAAGCGACTCGACCCGTCGTGCCAAGACTGGGGCACCTTCACAGGCCGGCGCGCCATCCGATCGGGCTAACCAGGCGGCACTTGTCCGTCGATTTTATTTACTTCCGCGACCTGCCGCCGCGTCACTTGGAGGGTTCAGCGAACCTTTAACGATAGCCTGGCGTCGAAGCAGAGGCGCAGCCAAGGGGGGGGTGCGCCTGCCCGCCTGTGACCCAAAGGTACACCAGATCATACGACACATTTTGAGATTTGTACCACGCAAAACCCCAAATGTTCGGCGCCGGAAACTTTTTCTGTTTCACCACACATTTTTTAGTCGGGCCCCATCCTTAGTAGAAACCCTGACTACGCCACTGTGTCGGCAGCCAATAATAATAACGCTTCTTTTGGCAATGACGTGTACGTGGCATTCATGGAACTTTATTCCTGCCATACGTTTGGCAGTAATTTAGTATTCATTCAGAGTTATATACAGCTGCATTCATGGGCGCATGAATACAGCCAACGCGTCCTCAAGCCACACACCGCCACCACTAACCTAGCATAACCTGCATAGCATAGCATGGCACCATGCATAACATAACCATTATGGGCACATATGAGTCCGGCGGTCGAGGTGGCCTGGAGCCAAGGGAAGTGGCCACCGCAGTTGCGTTCCGTCCAATGTATTTGCCAAGTAACAAGCTTGCGACATCTTTGAAGCCAGGGAAAGCAATGAAGTGCAGCTTCGGAGAGATAACTCAGGGTTTGTGGGAAAGGTGAAGCCCACGTGGCACCCTTTCTTTGCATGCAATGCTTGCATGAGGTCAATTCTAGAGCCCATCCGAAGTCTGGGAGAGCGACGGAGGAACAGTCTCCCCTCGCTGACACCATCTCACCAGTGATGAGGAAGAGCTGGTAAACAGCTACTCATTCCGCCGGACAATCGTGCTTTCTGGTCAGCTGATAACGGGGCTGCAAATGTACAAGACAAATCAGAACTTTAATTCGACGTGGTTAAATGTTACGATCTTGTATTGCACGCACATTAATTTAAATAGTGTAGCACAAATGAGAATAGCCGACCTAATATGTGAATTAAATTATAATCTTATATTCAAATCCATGCAATCGAATTAACATAAATTATTTCCAATGGAAGCCTGGGTTTGACAGCTCGCGACAGAACACCGCGAGTTTGTTGGCATATTCGTGTTTTTTTTAAACGTTTGTAGTAAATTGTGATACCGTAGGGCTCATCATTGAAATGTTAGGTCGAGTCTGTGAAAATAGTCTTCTCTTCAGTTAGTTCTTATTTTATCGCAACAATGTGGCGTATTCAATGCGGCGCTGATACTGAAAGGCAATCTGAAGGATGAAAGTGACAATCAACAACACTTTGTGCTATATTTTGAACAAAATGCATGGTGTGCCTCAGGCCACACCGACAAGACTTGTTAACGAAAACATCAACGATGGCGAAGTAGAGGGCACAAATGACGTGTCATCCGGCTACGGTGATAATTCTGTTCGAACGGATAGTCTAGGAGGACAAAACAACATGAAGTTCGGCTCAGATGACGTAACCAATAAGGCGATTGAAGGTGAGCGCAACAGCTTAGCATCCGGTGTAACTCTGAGCCGACGCAAATCGTCGCCCATTTCCATTCACTGTGTCGATGAAGGCGTTCACTGTGTTGATGATGATTGCTCCCATGAGCTCGGCGGTTAATGGCGGCAGAAATGAGCGATGCGACAACTAAGGGCCGCCAGATGTGCCAACAGTATCAGGCCGAACATCTCGACGAGTCGAAACTGTTCGGCTGAATTGATCAGGCCCAGACGGGATCTCGGATGAAGTGGAAGCTGTCGCAACTCAAGCGGAGGCGCGGCGAGCGCTCTGCCGGCGACCTCCAGTCCGGCTGGCGCTGGCGATAGAAATCGCTGTGGTCGTGCTGAAGATGATGCCGGTGGTGCAGGCACGAGCTCCTCTGCAGCACATGCAGCCGTGTCCGCGGCCCCAGCTTGGCCGGTAGCCAATCGAAGCAAGACCCCAGTAAAGAACTGCTACAGCAATATCAGCTCCGAGAAGGAGCTCCGCGATAATCGATGCCAAGAAGCCGTCGCCATTAAGGTTGTTGAATCTGTAAGACGCTTCTCGGTGTTCGTGTCGCGGCCTTCGCCTGTCAATAAAAAGAAGTACGCGGAAGAGTACGTGACAAACTGTGCACGTGCCAATGAGGTTTTCATCGCCAAGCTGAGAACGAAATGTGACATGTACTCGTCCTTTCGCTTATATATTGTTAACCAGGGGCGGTCCGAGGCACCCAAATGAGGTGAGGAACAAAAAAATATTGCGACTGTACCCCCTCCCCTCCCCAGAACAAAATGACCTCGGATTTTCCCCACTTTATTGCTTTGGTTCCGATAATTCACAGCTGTTTCTCTCAGGGGGTGCCTCTGGCTGAACATCTTGAGGTAAGGATGCACTTGAGCCTTCCCGGAGCGGAGCCTTTTCCCGGCCGGAGGGGCACCACCTTCCATGAGGGGTACATGCCTCCAGATCCCTCTGTATCCGCCCCTGCCTAGGCTTCCCAAAACGGCGCTGGCCTCCATGGTCATTTCTTGATGACGTGTAATTTTTCCTTATATGATAGATAAGAATAATATGTTTCATGGATTCATCAGTGAGATTTCGTATTCTTGATGATGCTATAGATAACAGATAATATGTATATATGTATGTATATTTATATATATATATATATATTTATTCAAATACATTTTATTGTTGTTGTTTTTGAAAAACTGTTGACAGTCCATACAATATATTTTGTGTTTGTGTGTGTGTGTGTGTGTGAAGAAGTAGTCATGTAAAGACCCATTTGATGTAAAATACCTTGCTTAATGTTTGCTTCAGTTTACCAAAGTACATGCACAATTTTGCATGACTTGTAGGTTTCTGATTACAATTGTTTAATAAAAACTACAATTCATATAGTCATGCTAGGTTGTGCATGTAATTTGGTAAACTGAAGCAAACATTAAACAAGGTATTTTACATCAAATGGGTCTTTGCATGAGTAATTCTTCACACACACACACAAAACATATATATTGTATAGACTGTCAACAATTTTTCCTAATATAGGCATGACTACTTCTGTCCATTCTACGCAAGCATGGCACACCAAAAAGAGGTATTTAAGGAAAATCCAATCAGTTTTTCATGCCAAACAAAAACTTCTTTTTTACTGATATAGAAGACCCGGAGAGCAAATCAGAATCAAGAATGCATGAACTGGACTTGATGAAGCTTACCCAGCAACTTCTTTAGGTGCCATTTCTTTGGGAAATAACATATAAGCAATATATTCTTTCTTTGAAATCACGTCACTTAGCCTTGATTCTGCAGATGATACATTGATACAATGATGATACACCAGTGATATAGTGATATTAGGTGATCCAACATCAGTAGGATTGGGTGATCCAATATAAGTAGATTATGTTAGGTTATGTTTTTATTGTAATACTATATAATTCTTCAATCTATGCTGCCCGACACAAAACACTTTTCTGTATACTTCCCATATTTTGTTGAAGTGAGGGGGTATGGCCTACATCTGCATTGTCACAAAAGATGATTTTTTTCTGTGGTTGTTTAAAATGTTATCTGATTCATTTTTCTGTTCCTTTTGGTAAATTTGTGCTTTAGGATGTTTTATGAATTCTTGGAATTTATCATTACAATGCAATGTTTATGAATGTGACTAAGATGAAGGGACCACTCATTTTCTGTGCAAATGCTTGCTTTTCAGGTGATGAGCAAAATAACACCAAAGAGGTGGCTTTGAGTTAGGTAACATAGCATAAAAAGAAATGTTTATTAAAAAAATGCAACACAACGTAATCTAACCTAGACTAACCTCACTTTTGAGAACAAATATTTAAAAAATATTATACAACTTTAAATCACTTTATTTTCTGAAGACTTTAAAAAAACATAGCCCAACCTAACCCAACCTAACATCAGCTGTTTTGGAAGAAAAAAATAAGTTCAAAATAAAAAAGAAAAAAAAGAAAAGAAATATTTTCCAACCGAAAAAACCCTAACAACCTGACCAAACCTAACCCATTTGTTTGCTTTATGGAGACAAATGTGTGTAAAAACTTGTCTTGTTACAACCTTAAAGCACAATAATACCTTCTTTTCTTCATGAAATGACTGCTTATTGAGATATAAGTACAACTTGAACTGCTTATGTCAAAAATAGTTTTCATTTCCCAAAGATATGAATTTAAAATTCTTTCAAATTACATCAAGACACTGGAAGCACATTTTTGTTTAACCAAAAGTGCCCTAGGGGTTTCTTCTATATATTTACCCAAATTGCATGCATCGTGCCGACTCGAAAAGTTGGTTTTGAGTCGCTTGGTATGGCCAAGTAAAAAATAGTTCTCACAAATTTTCAAATTATTTGGATTTGGAAAGCTTAGTAGGTGCCTAACTAGGGACCTAAGCATGAGCTCAGAGCAACAATTTCATAAAATGCAACTAGGTTTTGCATAATTTGAGATTGAAAAACAAGTTTGCCCCAAAGCAGGCTGTTTTTTTTGTTAGCTTAACTGGAAACACTAGTGAATGCATGGAACTTACAGAGATGACTAAGCATCACATCAAAGCCCATTAAGAGCCCACTGGTCATTAACAGACTTCCTTGTTGGGCTTTCGGTTCTAGTATTTGCCACTTCTAGTACCTACCTAAGTGGGTGGGTAGCTAACTTGTTCCGGTCCCACAATTCTGCACATTTTCTTATTTTCACGAATCAATGGGAACATTTTTGTGCAAAACATAGTCCGATGTACCTCAAAAGTGTCCCTCACACAGCGATCACCATTAAGAGTAGAATGGACTTTAGGGCTTTATGGACTTTATGTATATATATATATGTATGTTTGTACATTATCATATATTATATGAGTGAGGGACGTTGCTACTGGCTTACGTCCCCAATGAATTCCACCATTAACCATGAGACAGGGGTGTTGCTTTCTATACTTTTGAGAGGACAAGCGCCCCCTCAATATTAGCTTTGCCCCCCCCCCCTTCCATAATATTTTCAACTTCCAACAAAAGACTCTATGTGTGCCCTCCTTCAACCCCAATCCATGTTGACCCGCCTGTTGGCTTCATGTATTGTGACCTCCAATGACTTTAAAAAATAAACGCCCCTGCCGACTACGGGAGAACAGTGAACCAGTTGAGTCTGAAACAGCTTGAGTCGGCCATCTTGTTGGCGACGGTCCACGTCCTGGTGGCGCCACACGCGGTGGACAAGGACACCCGGCAGGTGTTCCACTGGTACATAATGCACCTGCAATAGCGCTGATGAAGTGCTAATGGGGTTGGCTGGGTATTGTGACGGCCGCGTACCTTGAATTAATTCATTTCGATGCGTCAGACGACCCTAGACAAGTGTCCGATACCTGAACTATCGCACAGAAAATCAAATCTGCAATCATGCGTTGTCGCAGAATGTCGGAGTGAGGAAGAGGAATAAGAGGAGAGAGGAGTGAGAAAGAGGACACGCCACACAATTCCCCGCGTGAGTTGTTTATTCCGACATTCTGAGAGAATGTGCAATTGCAGATTTCATGTGCCGTGTGATAGTTCATGTATCGGACACTTGTCTAGTGTCACCTGACTTATATATAATGGAATTGGAATAATGGAAAACCAAAAAGCGAAACAAACGACCAATAACGAGTAGGCAGCTGCCATTTATCGCAAACTAGCGTGAGTCTCATCTCACTTTACGAATTAGATACATTTATGCAGCATCACCTATCGGCCATGTCGGGATCATGTCACTACACAATACATCGAATCATGCTCAATGGAAATTTCTCACAAATTTCCGGCATCGTGTGCAATCAGCCGATGTTTTTCTGGTAATGAGCCACGAGGTCATGAGACGTGCGCTGAAGTAATCCAACGCTGCGATCCCTCCCAATCGCTGGCCTCTGTGCGGCCGACTTCCACAGCGAGCCGAATCAACAAAGCCAACGACACCAACGCCACGCCTGACCACCATAATGTTAAATTAATTTATAGCGACCTTTTACAGATCGCTGGGAACAATTCACCTCATAACATAAAACAACACAACACGGCAATATAAAACTACTCCGGGTGCGCCGCAAGCCGCCTCCCCATTGTCTCTCGCCAGCGTGTTGCCGCCGCATTGTGTGCCGCCGCTTCCCTGTTACATTTCCGCGCGGTTTTCAGAGAATCTGGCGCCGGCGACCGGCCGAGTCGCCAGGCCGCCAGGGCGCGCGCCGGCCGCCGCCGACTGCGCACGCAGCCAGCGCCGGCCGCCCGCCGCACGTGCGTTTCCGACCAATCAGCCGCGCGCTAGGAGGGACTTGTCCATGACGCGACCGTCGCCGCCAATGGGCGTGGCGCACGCGCCGGCACGCCCCGTCGTCCCGGCGCGCGGCGGCGGCGGCGTCCGGCACGCCGCGGCCGCCGCGGGCGGCGCCGGCGGCGGCGCGCGCGCCGCGGGCCGGCCGCCGCCGCGCGGGTCGCCGGCGCCGTCGCGCCGCTAGTGTCGGCGCAGCGTCGGCCCGATGCGCAGTGGTCCGGCGCGATCGGCCAGAAGCGCGCGCGTCGCCCCCGCCGAGCGGAAGTGAGGAAGTGACGGCCGCCGGTCTGGTGACGTCCGGCGACGTTCGGTGACATTGCGCGTGCGCGGTGCGGCGACGACGCCGGCTGCGGTGATCCCTCCCGCGGCGGAGGCTGTCGGTGCGGCGGGGCGGACGAGATTCGACTCGGATTACCACACAAGCCGTGAGTACCACGCAGCAGAGAGGATGGCTGGCCACTCACGACGCCGCTCGGCCACACCATTCGTAACGCCACAGTCCTTTAATGGAGCACAGATAGGGTATGCAGCTGATCCACATGATGCCGCAGTTCCTACCTGTCCGCCTTCAGCATGCAACAGGCGGTGACACCTCCGAGCACGGGCCAACAGCAGCTTCACAGTCGCCAGACACCATCAACTGAACGGTGCATGCGGTAGCTTGCTCGAAATCCACACCCGCCAGCCGGCCACAATGAGTACTGCAAATCAAGCTTATTGCCTTCTATTGACCTTTCACGATCGTTTAGAAGCCACTGGGTGGGTAATCCAGCCAGCATGCGATAACTTATATTTGCACAGCGGACAAGACAAACTGCTGTATGCATCGCGCCATGTGTTGCCTCCAACAACAGGCTTCATCTGGTTAAGCCCGCCGTAAATTTCGCTCCGTCTGATGTGGGATAGCCACGAACCGTCTGCCCCGTGTACGGGTGATTCGAGTGCCCAGCGCCCCGGCTGCTACGACGCGCCAAGTTCGCCACGATGTCATGAATATGGGAACAGCGCACCACGCCACGTGGTGCACCGAGACAACGGAAGCAGATCAGTGCGGTAGCAGACGGCGAGTGCAAAATAGGGAATAAGTGTTTATAAAAATAGGGAATAAGTGTTTATAAAAATAGGGAATAAGTGGTTATAAAAATAGGGAATAAGTGCGGAATAATCCGCGCACACGTGACAAAGTGGCCACAAGTGGTAGCTGAGACAGAGGTGGGCTTGCAGTCAGAGAGGTTTAACGGTGATATCTCAGCAAATTACATGTCCTTTTATCTATGATCTTCCGGCACCAGTAGTGTTGGCAGGACAGGTCACACGACGCCACGTCTCGGCCGTGTTGCGTCCTGGTGTTCAGGTGAGAAATGCATCATAGATGCATCATGTTGTTGGGACAGGCGTGGTGTCCGCTCTTCGGCTCGCTCTGTGTGTGAAGCAGATAAACGGGACGATGGCTACACCTCAACTACGCATTCATAGACGACAGAGCGCTAGCCATTGGTCTGTCTTCATATTCGCTGCATTGTCCATGTGCTCATTCTGCTCTTGGCTTCCACTGGGAAAAAGTTTGACTTTTCTGATTGGATGAAGCGATCCGGATTTCATGTGGAGCGTCGGTCTGGTAGCCAGAGATTCGCTGAGACCTCAGACATCACAATAATCCACTGAGACTTCACAGTAGTCCACTGAGACCGGAGACATCACAATAATCTACTGAGACCTCAGACATAACAGTAGTCCACTGAGACTTCAAACATACAATAATCCACTGAGACCTCAGACATAATAGTAGTTCACTGAGACTGGAGACATCACAATAATCCACTGAGACCTCAGACATAACAGTAGTCCACTGAGACCTGAGACATACAATAATCCACTAAGACCTGAGACATAATAGTAGTCCACTGAGACCGGAGACATCACAATAATCCACTGAGACCTGAGGCATGACAGTCGTCTACTGAAAGTGGAGACATCACAATAATCCACTGAGACCCGAGACATAACCGTAGTATACTATCCTCTGGACGTGTTAGCCGCTGAGAAAGAGCACCTCTGGTATTAGAAGCGCTGAATGAAAACGGCAACTGTTTCCCGCCTCCTCCTCATTCATCTATGTCGTGGCGAGCGTACAGAGTGCTGCTCCGTGTTGGGGGTCTTCCAGACTCGACATGGAACCCCGCAGAGGTAACCTCACAATGCTCGGGCCACGACAGCTACCGCATGCACCCTGCCTATTGCTATTGCGTCACGTTCCGCTCGTTCCTGTGCGAACACTCTCGGCCACTTACAAGGGCCAGCCGGAAATGGCATGCTACGGTAGCTGCTATGGGCTATTATTGATTTGCACTCATTCATTACTATTTAATGGTGGGTTACCATGCACACACCTGGACAGCAGAGGAACACCTTAAAGCCACTACCCTGTGGTGATGGCACCGCCAATGTAAGTACTCGCTGGGGTGCTGGTGTGGCAAGTATTTGCTGGTTTGTTGGCGTGGCAAGCAGATGAAGGGACAGTGGACTCCGACTCGAGACCCTCGCTGCACACAAGCGGATCAAGGGACAGTGGACTCCGACTCGCAACCCTCGCTGCACACAAGCAGAACAAGAGACAGTGGACTCCGACTCGCGACCCTCGCTGCACACAAGCGGATCAAGGGACAGTGGACTCCGACTCGCCCCCTCCCAGACTGACTCCGACTCCAAGCAGGACAGTGGACTCCGACTCGCAACCCTCGCTGCACACAAGCAGATCAAGGGACAGTGGACTCCGACTCGCGACCCTCGCTGCACACAAGCAGATCAAGGGACAGTGGACTCCGACTCGCAACCCTCGCTGCACACAAGCAGAACAAGGGACAGTGGACTCCGACTCGCGACCCTCGCTGCACACAAGCAGATCAAGGGACAGTGGACTCCGACTCGCGACCCTCGCTGCACACAAGCAGATCAAGGGACAGTGGACTCCGACTCGCGACCCTCGCTGTACATAAGACAGATCAAGGGACAGTGGACTCCGACTCGCGACCCTCGCTGCACACAAGCAGATCAAGGGACAGTGGACTCCGACTCGCGACCCTCGCTGCACACAAGCAGATCAAGGGACAGTGGACTCCGACTCGCGACCCTCGCTGCACACAAGCAGATCAAGGGACAGTGGACTCCGACTCGCGACCCTCGCTGCACACAAGACAGATCAAGGGACAGTGGACTCCGACTCGCGACCCTCGCTGCACACAAGCAGACCAAGGGACAGTGGACTCCGACTCGCGACCCTCGCTGCACACAAGCAGACCAAGGGACAGTGGACTCCGACTCGCGACCCTCGCTGCACACAAGCAGACCAAGGGACAGTGGACTCCGACTCGCGACCCTCGCTGCACACAAGCAGATCAAGGGACAGTGGACTCCGACTCGCGACCCTCGCTGCACACAAGCAGATCAAGGGACAGTGGACTCCGACTCGCGACCCTCGCTGCACACAAGACGGCGCGTGCCGCCGGACACGGTGCAGCCTTGAATTTGCAACGCAAAGATGCCCTTGCAGCGTGAAGTGTAGATGACATCGCGTCTGTACCACACACATCGGGGCTGGATGGGACAGCTTTCGGGCGTGGATGCGTCGTTATGTACAGCTCCGGCAGGTAGATGGGGTAGCTTTCGGGCGTGGATGCGTCGTTATGTAGCTCCGGCAGGTAGATGGGGAAGCTTTCGGGCGTGGATGCGTCGTTATGTACGGCTCTGACGGCTGGGAGTTTGTTAAGCCCTTTTATACCCACGCCAGGGGTGGAGTTTCCTATCCTTTTGGTGGGGCATGGGCCCCAACATCTTTGCCTTGGCCCCACCAACTTCTTGCTCTCTTAATGTGGGGTTATATTGGGTGGGCCCCACCTAGCAAATTGGCAGCACTTATTGCCTCCATGCATTGGGCTCCACCAATAATGTTCAAGCTTCTACACATTGTGTCCTTTGCACATCTTGTCCATGGTTCGCACATGCACACGCACAATCACTGCGCGGGATACGCCTGTCCAGCTGGGGCCATCTTTGTCCAGTGACGGTGAATTTTACATCCCTGCGGCGACTGTCCCCTGCAATTGGCTCCCACTCTACCCTCAAGCCCACGGGTGTGAACTAAACAACATCGAGCTTCCAGTGGGATCTCGGCTGCTTCAGTAGCACCCGTCCGTTCGCCAGGATGGTGGCGAACCTTCACCCCGTGCCGCTGCTCCAAAATTCACCTTCCGGATCCTTGGACCTGTCCATTTACTACAATCATGTGAAAATACTATCTGATAAATATGGTCGGCATGCTCGAGATGCAGCCGACGATGGCGGACCGGCAGGATCTAAAGGAGCGCATACGCTTCACGTGAAGTCGTTCCTTTGAAGGAGGTAACCGACAGTTAGCGATTAATTATCACAACAATTTTTCCAGTTCGATCCCTGGCGTTGACGTCACATTTTGTTATTGGAGAGTGTAGGGATTTGTCATTTGTAGGGCCCCGTCATTTGTGGAGCATTGCCATTTGTGTGATACTGTTATTTGTAGGGTATTGACAACTGTAGGGATGTCATTTGTATGGTACTGTTATTTGTAGGGTATTGACACCTGCAGGGATGTCATTTGTATGGTACTGTTATTTGTAGGGTATTGACACCTGTAGTGATGTCATTTGTATGGTACTGTTATTTGTAGGGTATTGACACCTGTAGGGATGTCATTTGTATGGTACTGTTATTTGTAGGGTTTTGGCACTTGTAGGGGTGTAATTTGTATAGTACTGTTATTTGTAGGGTATTGACACCTGTAGGGATGTCATTTGTATAGTACTGTTATTTGTAGGGTATTGACACCTGTAGGGATTGTCATTTGTAGGGTACTGTCATTTGTAGGGTATTGTCATTTGTAGGGATGTCATTTGTATGGTACTGTTATTTGTAGGGTATTGACACCTGTAGGGATGTCATTTGTATGGTACTGTTATTTGTAGGGTATTGACACCTGTAGGGATGTCATTTGTATGGTACTGTTATTTGTAGGGTATTGACAACTGTAGGGATGTCATTTGTATGGTACTGTTATTTGTAGGGTATTGACAACTGTAGGGATGTCATTTGTATAGTACTGTTATTTGTAGGGTATTGACAACTGTAGGGATGTCATTTGTATGGTACTGTTATTTGTAGGGTATTGACACCTGTAGGGATGTCATTTGCATGGTACTGTTATTTGTAGGGTATTGACACCTGTAGGGATGTCATTTGTATGATACTGTTATTTGTAGAGTATTGACAACTGTAGGGATGTCATTTGTATGGTACTGTTATTTGTAGGGTATTGCAACTGTAGGGATGTTTATTACTGTTATTTGTAGGTATTGACACCTGTAGGGATGTCATTTGTATGGTACTGTTATTTGTAGGGTATTGACACCTGTAGGGATGCCATTTGTATGGTACTGTTATTTGTAGGGTATTGACACCTGCAGGGATGTCATTTGCATGGTACTGTTATTTGTAGCGTATTGACACCTGTAGGGATGTCATTTGTATGGTACTGTTATTTGTAGGGTATTGACACCTGTAGGGATGTCATTTGTATAGTACTGTTATTTGTAGGGTATTGACACCTGTAGGGATGTCATTTGTATGATACTGTTATTTGTAGGGTTTTGGCACTTGTAGGGGTGTCATTTGTAGATTGTTGTCATTTTCGACCATTATCAGGTGTCGGGTAGTGTAATTTATATGGTAATACCAGTTGTAGGGCATTGCCACTTGCAAGGTGTTATCATTTGTACAGTGACGTCACTTGCAGGGTGCTGTAATTTGCAATGTGTTGTCATTTGTAGGGTACCGCCATTTGTAGGGTGTTGTCGTTTGTTTGTTTTAGGATGTTGTCCTTGTTTTTAGTGTTAAAGTAATGGTTTACCGTGAGGTGAGAGATATCGAAACGTGTATGGTAGGATGTTGAATTTCAGCATGGAAACGATGTCATGCAAAACATCGTGCAAGTACTTGAAACTCAATTTTGAGCCAATGGTGTATTTAATGTATGTTTTCGATTCTTTTAGGGAGAACCTAATGTAGGGATGGCTGTATTAATGGCAACGATAGCAATGCCTTTCTATCGACAAATGGCATTGCGCAATCAGCAATGGTGAGCGTAAGCCCGACATTTATACATGAGATATACTTAGACGCGAAGCATGGGAACTTCATACGCACATATGAAGAAACACGATGTCGCTGCTACTCCGGGAAGGATGTCTATTCAGTGTTCAGGAAGTGGTATGTTCGACCATAATTCACGAATAGTTTGCCACTGTCTCATCCTAAGCACATAACACGATGCAACTAATTCCTGCAATGTAAATGAGGAACATCCGGGTCGTTGCCGGCCGGGCTAGGCTTCTTCTGCTTTCTAAGAATGCGGTGATTTGCATCAAATGCTGGTGATACGTTGTCGCTATCCATTAGAATGGCCTCTGATTTCTATTTTCACCCGAATGTGATGTGTTTGAGTGGATAATGTAACGTTGCACGTAAGTCGTGTCATATAAGGTGGCATAGCTAACATTCAGTTTTCAACTTTTTATGCATACGACTATGCAATGCTAATTTTATTATCTAGCTGGCAATTACCCTGGTGACGTCACGTGCAATGATGCACGTGACGATGACTGTACTGATGAGGTCACATGCAGTAGAGCTGTCCAATTGTGTAGTAACGATACATGACCTCATTTGACCTTATCCGGAATTAACCACATGCATGTGACGTGTGCAAGTTGCAATTCGTGCCCCATTTAATACGCATGCATGTAAGCTGTTCATAGACACATCTTCTATTGCTACGGATTTGTTCCATAAATGTTCACCCTACTTTATTTGCCTTGAGGTGTAACATTAGTGATCTCGATGATATATATATATATATATATATATACATACTTGGCCGGATGCATTTTGTTGGGCTATGCACTGCACGTGACTTTGCGTCCATCGGATCATTGATCCCGGAGTTACGATCGGCTAAAAAGCCTCCGTTAGCTCGTGCATAGGAGACGATGCCAGTGACTGTCAGGCGAACTTCAAGTTGCCGTCAGCATTTCCACACTCTCCGTTGCACCGTTCATTCGGCACGTCCCTGGTCATTGGCCACCCACTGACATCCTCAATCCACTTACACCGCGATGAGCTATGGCCAGCTGCGAAATATGATAACCACCCGAGTGAGGTCATTAGGGGTCATCAGACTCGTGCCACGGCGTACACCCGGACAGGGCCAGCGACTGACCTCTGACCTGGCGACGGACCAACACATCCCGCGGTCGGTGTTCGCACTCGACAAGAATGGACCTGGCGTTTCCCCACCATGGGATCTTCACCGAATCCTCACCGGATTGGCTCCGACTCATATCGGCTTCTCATCTGGGTCCCCAGCGTATGTCCATCGGCTCCTCATCGACTCTTCGCCGGATTCTCGCCGGCTTCCAGCCTGCTCACATTAGACCCCTGCCGGATTGCCATCGGTTCCTCGTTGGATCTCCACCGGTTTCCCCCCCACGATTTCCACCGGCTTCCCACCGACTCCTCACCAGCTCTCCTCCTCCCCCCCTTCCCCTCCCTCACTCACCAGTTTTTCACTCCGGCTCCTCGCCGGCTTGTTCTAAAAATGTAATATATTCACGCACACATTATATACAAATCAAGGGTGAATACATAGTGACGTCGGCGGCCACTTATCGTTTCAAGGTTCTCTGGAAAATGAAACGCAACGCGTAAGCCGTTCCTCTCACTCCGAAGCCAGAAGTGATAGAAATATTGCGCATATGGCTGCATCTTGTTCATCGCTAGCGCTCCAGACGACCTCTATTGCCGCGTCCAAATCGATTACAACTGCGGCAGCGGACGAAAATGGCAATTGAAACACGACCGACGGCAGCGGTGAATTTGCATTTCCGTCGGCACAGCTCCAATAACCATCGCGGTTCCGGGTCGACCGGCCACGGAAGCGAGCAAATCGCCCGGCGGTTCGTTTCGGCGTTTGCGTTTAGCATCGCAGAGAGCCTCGCGTCGGGGACGCGAGACTTGAGAATATCGCGGCGCGTTTTCTCACACGGCGGGCGGCGGGCCGGGCTGACCGGCGGGTGTTCCCGGCAGGGAGAGCCGCAGATCGGCGGCTCGGCGGCGGTACTGGCAGCTGCTCAGCCACGTCACCGGTGCCCACGTGCCGCATCACAATGCCGCAGCATGTGAGGCGCGGCACGGTGTGTGACATCACAGGCGGAGGAACTTGGCGCCAGAGGGTCGGCGACCTCGACGTTTCGTGGTCCTCACCCTCGTGCAGGCGAGATGCTTTGATGCGCTCCCCAGTGCACGGGGACGGTCCCGGGGCACCTCCACTGACGCTTCTTCGCAGACAGTGCTTGCGACATGAAGCGAAAGGCGTCGTGTTGCAGACAAAATGTCGTCATTGATGTATTTGGCTGTGTGCTTTGGGGTACTGGTTGACAACCCAGGTCAGTATGAAGGTCATTTTGTGAAGGCCATTTTCGTTGGCAAAAATCGGAGAAATTCAGGTTTGATCATCGTCTGTGCAAAAACAATATCCGACACGCGCTTCAAATATTCATCATAGTATTCCGCAGCATCTTGGGCTAAAACGATGTGCAATTTGCTGCCGTTCAACCCGTCAAGGGTCAGATGAGGTAGAAGTGATGACGTCGTCTTGAGACTTGTCATGGTGCAAGAAAACAGCATTGTTTTGCACCCAGGGGTAACAAGGGACACTGAGTTCAGGCTTAGCGTCTAATTTAACTAAAAAGTGATCCAGAAGCCTCAGTCTGACGTCCTGCGGCGTCTTCTAATGACCTTAGGAGAGTCGATGATGAACGTTTAAACGTTACCTGAGTAGTTCACTAATCTACCACATCCAACTTTGGCCATGTGGGGACATAAGTGAGATCATTTGCCGATAGTTCGCGGATTTATCGAATAGCGGCCTGACATGCTCCCTCTTATAGCGTCACACGTTAGTCACGCAGCACGATATCTTAAAATGTGTATACCATAAGGCTGGTAGGGGATACTCTCTCAGCCATGCCAAGTGAAGGTGCTTGAAGCTGTCTAACTTCAAGAAGCGTGTACGAGCTCATCTCCACGAGCAACTCTAGTCACAAAAAAACACTTACAAAATATATTTGTGTACACCATGCACTCACATTTAGGCCATCGCTTTCATATCACTTCCATAAACTACTCGTTTACAGCTCGTGTTGCAAGCACGGTGTGTGTAGTGCAGAGTGATATGGGTATTGTATTATGTTGGTGTATGAATGTTTGTTGCGCATGTGTTCCCACTATTGACCACAAATCTATCCTTTCTTTGTAAATATCTTAGTTATACCCAGACTGTCCATAATAGCCACTATACGTGGAGGGCATGTATTGTGAAATTTATTTCCGCATTCGCGAAAATAAATAACTGCGGCGTGGGTCGCATCGCCCCAGTGCAGGTACGAGGGTTTACCACTAGCCCCGTGCGACAAAATGTGCTGCCCCTCCCCCTGTTTCTCACCAGCGCCCCTATGCCCCTGTGTGACATGTGACGCGTGTGGTACACGGGATCGATCGAGACCGAGTGAACTGGACTGGGTGCTGGTTTTGAGGGGTAGATAGTTTCTTCAGAACTTAGGATATAGCATTGATTAGCGTGCTTCATTATCTTTTTTTCCAGTCTTGTGCTGTCTGCGCTTGAGAGGCTTAACCCAGATGGGCCCCTGTGGCTCTGATTAAGCCTTAGCACTTGATGACTTTATGACTTCGTGAAACGGAAACAAATTAGCCATCTGTCTCGTCTAGCTATCAGCCGGTGTAGACTCACTGATTGGTGCAAATGCGCGCGCTCAGCTTTTGCATCGGAAGGAGTCACGCGCGGAGAAGGATCTAGGGGGAGAGGTCAATGGGGCAACGCCCCCAAGAGACCGATTTTTGTGAACATTTAGCACTAAAATGGCATTTTCTCGAAATCTAAGGATGTTTTATTCCATACGAATTGTCTGAAACAGACACAACGAAGCTATTCAAATCTGTTGAGTTTATCGAAATCGGAAATTTGTAAATTCCCCCATGCCAGGCTTCTGGATCCGCCCCTGGTCATTCGCGGGTGGGCCTGGATCCGCCCCTGGTCAGCATAAGGAGGGAGCTGCATTCGTTACTTGTGTTTAAAGGTGCTGTTCCAAGTCGGATCGCTATCAGTGTCTCTCTCTCTCCACGACAGCTGCGAAATGCGACGTGTTGATCCTGCTGGAGCAGCTGTCGTGCTTTCTTTCTCGCAAGAGTGTCCAGGTATGGACGGCGCACGGCGGGGAGGATCGTCTGCCTCAGACACTGACTGAACTCACGCGTCGTCCTCAGACACTGACTGAACTCACGCGTCGTCCTCAGACACTGACTGAACTCACGCGTCGTCCTCAGACACTGACTGAACTCACGCGTCGTCCTCAGACACTGACTGAACTCACGCGTCGGCCTCAGACACTGACTGAACTCACGCGTCGTCCTCAGACACTGACTGAACTCACGCGTCGTCCTCAGACACTGACTGAACTCACGCGTCGTCCTCAGACACTGACTGAACTCACGCGTCGTCCTCAGACACTGACCGAACTCACGCGTCGTCCTCAGACACTGACTGAACTCACGCGTCGTCCTCAGACACTGACTGAACTCACGCGTCGTCCTCAGACACTGACTGAACTCACGCGTCGTCCTCAGACAAAGACTGAACTCACGCGTCGGCCTCAGACACTGACCGAACTCACGCGTCGTCCTCAGACACTGACCGAACTCACGCGTCGTCCTCAGACACTGACTGAACTCACGCGTCGGCCTCAGACACTGACTGAACTCACGCGTCGGCCTCAGACAAAGACTGAACTCACGCGTCGTCCTCAGACACTGACCGAACTCACGTGACGTCCATTGGCAGCTGACAACAATCTTACCTGGCGCGATATGACCAATGAAGTCGATGCTCCCTAAAGCCCTAATAACTAACTGACAGCAATCTTACTGTCAATCAATCCCGGCGTCCGCCAGCAGCGCCGCCCAGGTCCCACCAGGCACGAGGGCACCAGTTGGCAACCTGCCAACATGGTCATCGACCCCCCCCACCCCACTCCCACGGGATCTCCCGGCAGCAGGCGTCGGTGTCGACTGGCGACGAGTGCGTGTCGCTCGCCTCGCGGAGGCGACGCACCGTCTGGCCGGCAGAGGCGGAGAGGTGACCGACCGACCCTGGGAGGTTGCAGCCGACCGCCGCCGAGGCTCGGTCACCGCGTACACTCACAATACGGAACGCAACCGGAGTCAGCCATGTGTGACGGCCGGCGGCCCCCGGCCCGGCTGCAGATGCCGGCCCGCCGGCCACCGGGCGGCCGCCACTCAGAGCTCTGACGTGTCCGCCACCGGAGATGACGGCCCGCCGCGCCCGCCACCGGAGATGGCCGGCTGGAGCACGCCCGTAGACACAGACAGACACAGACTTGTATTGAGGTAATCCACAATGGACGTGCGGCTATTACAGCCTGGCGGTAATGAGATAAAACAGCAATGTAGAAAGGTCTCCGCATAATCCAGGAGACAGAGAGTAGTGGGAGTGCCGCGGAGACCGGAGACAAAGAGATGACGGTCGGCCGTGCGCACGCCAGTAGACACAGACAGACACAAACTTGTATTGAGCTAATCCACAATGGACTTGTGGCTATTACAGCCTGGCGGTAATGAGACACAACAGCAGAGTAGAAAAGGTCAAAATCGCAGAACAGTTAAACCGGTGGTCATACATGTCATGATATAAAATAAATAAAGAATAAAAAATGACTAAAATACAGCAGGGCGAGCAGCAAATCAGTGCGTCACGGGCGGCACGTTAGACAGGTGCCGCCGAAGGTGGCGACCGAAGATCGGCACGGGAAGCCGCATCAGCTCGGTTGGCAACGAGTTGTACATGAGTGGTGCTCTGGAGCTAAATCGCCTAAACAGTAGCCACGTTAGTGTTCGCTGTGATATGTAGGGCGAGCTCCAGTGCACAGGGATGTCACGAACTGAACAGTAGCCAAACAGTAGCCACGTTAGTGTTCGCTGTGATATGTAGGGCGAGCTCCAGTGCACAGGGATGTCACGAACTGAACAGTAGCCAAACAGTAGCCACGTTAGTGTTCGCTGTGATATGTAGGGCGAGCTCCAGTACACAGGGATGTCACGAACTGAACAGTAGCCAAACAGTAGCCACGTTAGTGTTCGCTGTGATATGTAGGGCGAGCTCCAGTGCACAGGGATGTCACGAACTGAACAGTAGCCAAACAGTAGCCACGTTAGTGTTCGCTGTGATATGTAGGGCGAGCTCCAGTGCACAGGGATGTCACAAGCTAAACAGTAGCCACGCCGGTGTTCGCTGTGATATGTGGGGCGGGCTCCAGTAATAAGTAATTTGCCAACGCTGGCGGTGTGTGCATGCGAACTCGACGGCGCAGCCGATGACATTTCTCTGCGAATTATAATCAATTGCGGTGTGCATTCTGGCAGACCTCTGCAGCTTTACTTGTGTGAAAACATGTGTTCGTGATTATTCATGTTTTGCTGGCAATTTGTGGTCGGAAAAAATCGTGTGCCTTTATGGTGTCAGTTCTGCGGTCCATAGCCATCGACGGCTACTAAGAAGCGACCAACCTTGACGAAAATGTTGCCTTGATTTCCCTTGAATAACTGTCCGAGGGTTATTCCATGAATGTTTGGCTGAATGTGCAGGGTCATCCGCTGCCATTCACATGTCATCTGATGTGATTCGCATGTCATCTGATGTGATTCACATGTCATCTGATGTGATTCACGTGTTGACGCGGCAGTGTACGGTTGTGCGGCTGTTGGCCGCTCCTCCGTCTGTCGCGATGCACCCGGCCCCGCCGTATCGAGACAGAGGCGCCACATCGCCAGCCCATCATCCGTTTGAAGAGACCGCATCGCCACAGTTCGTGCAGCCGCTCTGAGGTGTCGTACATACTGACCGCCCCACCCCCCATCACGCCTCGGCTCGTATGCAAATTGACGAGACGGCCGAGCCGGCGAACGCCCGCGTCCCCTCCCCTTGGGACCGGCGCGGCGGCTCTCGTGCCAACAGGTGCCACGGCGCACGGTAGCGGAAGGGAGGATAGACAGGCGTGGCGGCTCTCGTGCCACCGGGTGCCACAATGCACGGTAGCGGAAGGGAGGATAGACAGGCACGGTAGCGGAAGGGAGGATAGACAGGCGTGGCGGCGACACGACTGGTGATAAGACGGTGAAGTGGAGCAGGGATGAATGGTGCGGCGGGTGTCGCCTCCGTTTTGAATGGGAACGTTGATGAACGACGTCATGTCAAATGTCACACTTTTACGACGTGCTTCTTTGTCACTAGCCACACTTAGGCAGCGACATAGGTGCTTTGCTTCAAAGAGTGTGCTGGGAAATTCTGGAGTAAGATAGTGCAATGGCTGTAGTGTCATCACATGTCACTACGCAGGTTTTCGGTTCAATTTTCAGACGGATCCGAGTTGCCATGACTTTGGAGAACGTCACAATTTCCGAAAGCTATGACTTGAATAGTCGATTTGTCGATAATGATGCCGCTAGTTCATGGACAGGGAAACCTTCTTGGAGCACCTGACGTGTAGGATAGCATGAAGCGGAATTGAAACTGACGAGGAGAACATCTAAAACTACTGCATCTGAGTGAAGCTATGAGCTGATTGGCCCTGTCACAAACTGGGTCTGGGAGCTGCATGACCGACGCGGTCGATGCGCCCCTAAACTGCAATAACCATCCAATCAACCCAAACTGGGTCAAAGCCGGCCCGACATTTCAAGACAAATAAAGCGAGACGCAGCGTCTTTGTTTCCCTCCCCCGGTCAGCCGAGGCTGCAGTTGATGGCTATTCTCGAGACAAACAAAAATACTGACTGTAGTTTTGCTCCCGGTCTGCAAAACTCCGGCCTCAACTATGGCTCTACAGGCATATGGCTTTGCCTACTCGCACAGCGGCATCGTATGAAACGTCGGCCCCTGCTGTGGTGCCGGTGTTACGTCCTCTACCTGAGACATACATCTGGGCTTAAGAAGGTAGTCCATGAATGTAAACGCCATAAAAAAAACTGTACCCTACGAATCCATTCATCGTAAATCCAAACTTATATTGTGATGATATTGCTTCTAATGATCGAGTAGCTGTCATTTCAGGTGTTATCTGGAGTTACCATTATTGCATGCTGCACACTTCGATACCACATGCTTGCTGGTGTAGCCAGTGTTTCTAATGAGGCAGGCTGTTTATGTTCAGGTCCATGCCCATGCTCATGAATTGATTATCACAGAACATGTGCAATTGGGAACCGGAAACTTGTGGTGTAACAGAAGGCAAGTAAAAGTTTTGCGCAACAGATAATCCAGTGGGTGTGCCTTGCCCTTAGCTGGCTTGTGGTACCTAACACATCTATGGAGTACCCACCTAACCTATCTGTGGAGTCACGTAGCCATAATTTTTCAGGGGGATCCCGACGACAAATAATCATTCCACGGAGAATGCTTTCGACGCGCTTTACGCGTCGACAATTTCTGGTTTGGCGTGGTGGAAATCCCAAAATGTCTTGCTTGATCTAGTGCATTTTTTTTGTTAAGGTAGGGGGCGCCCCCCCCCCTTGGCTACGCCTCTGTGTAGAGTATCCACCTGTGGAGTACCCACCTGCGGAGTACCCACGTAGTCCACCTGTGGAGTTAGGTGTGTTAGGTGTGTGTGTGTGTGTGTGTATGCATTTCATAGATCCGTACCGGTTCATACCTTATTCCGTATGTGTGATTCCATCCACATGCAATATGCATTGCAAATGCAATATGGTAATGCACGGCCAACGCGAGGAAATACAAGCACAAGTGCAAACAAATGATGCTCAGGAATCCTGAGCATGTTTGAATGTGTGTCGAAGCCGACTGACACCACAGTGGGAGGCCTGTCAGATGATGAGGTGAGGCACGGCGGCTCGGTGCTGTGGCGGAAACATCGGTGACGAGTTCCGCCGCCAAACTCTGGCGCGCGGCCAACATGTCCTGCATATCTGATCGGCCCTGTATGCGGACGTCGCTGTGGATGCCGCCGTTGATGCCGATGTGGAAGCCGATGTGGACGCCGATGTGGTAGCCGATGTGGATCTCCGTGTTCGGCAGACGAGCTCGATTGCGGAACAGCGCGTGTGCGCACCGGATGTGCGCAATGAAGAACAAGCCGATTCAGCAGAAAGTGGCTATAAACTTGTCGAAATCGGCTTCATGCGTCAAATGGGTTGTAAGCATCTTGAACATAGGTGGATTATACCGAAATGCCAATTAGCATCTTGGTTCTACGCTGTGTCAAGGTCATTGTTATCTTCCCGCTCAGTTCCCGCCTTCCCGCTCAGTTCCCGCCTTTCAGCTCGGTGCATTCTACACATACAACCGTTCAGAGCGGTACTCTCCATAGGACCGACAGCAGCCACGCAGTCGCCCGGCCTCGGGGCACGCAGGTCGCGTGACATTACGACATAACTCGTGACCGGCAGCTGGCTGGCTCTCCCTCTGACCGTGCCGGCTGGACCGTGCCGGTCCAGCCGGCACGGTCTAAATTCCTATACCAATACCTATACTCTGAAAAAAACACGTGCTTCCAGGAGATTATTGCAGTGAAGTGTGCTGAAAATCAAGATTAAAATACCACGAATCACTGTGAGTGGAATAATCAAGTTCGAAACGCTGCAACGAAAAAGTTGAGAGGTTTCCGAACGCGTGGTGTTGGGGTCGAGTTGGTCCGGCCCGCTCAGATGCAGTTTTGTCTTTCATTTACATTTTGTCTTACATATACGAAGTTTGTCTCGCTCGTGCTTCGCCTGCGCTCGACCCGCCAGGCGACGACGATGGCATGTAAAAGGATCATTTATCCTGCATTCAATGACGCCCCTTCCGCACGGCCTCACGGTCGACTGTTCTTCAGCAGGAGCGTGACCTTCCGCACCGTCCCATGGTCGACTGTTCTTCAGCAGCAGCGTGACCTTCCGCACTGCCTCATGGTCGACTCATGGTCAGCTACAGCGTGACCTTCCGCCCCGTCCCATGGTCGACTGTTCTTCAGCAGCGGCGTGACCTTCCGCACCGTCCCATGGTCGACTGTTCTTCAGCAGCGGTGTGACCTTCCGCCCCGTCCCATAGTCGACTGTTCTTCAGCAGCGGCGTGACCTTCCTCACTGCCTCATGGTCGACTCATGGTCAGCTACAGCGTGACCTTCCGCACGGTCCCATGGTCGACTGTTCTTCAGCAGCGGCGTGACCTTCCGCACCGTCCCATGGTCGACTGTTCTTCAGCAGCAGCGTGACCTTCCGCACCGTCCCATGGTCGACTGTTCTTCAGCAGGAGCGTGACCTTCCTCACTGCCTCATGGTCGACTCATGGTCAGCTACAGCGTGACCTTCCGCCCCGTCCCATGGTCGACTGTTCTTCAGCAGCGGCGTGACCTTCCGCACCGTCCCATGGTCGACTGTTCTTCAGCAGCGGTGTGACCTTCCGCCCCGTCCCATAGTCGACTGTTCTTCAGCAGCGGCGTGACCTTCCGCACTGTCCCATGGTGGACTGCTCATCAGTAGCGGTGTGGGTTCAGCCGGTGCCGGTACCGCGGCGTCCCACCACCAGTCCCCTGGAGCACGCGCGGCGTGACCTTCCACACGGCCCCATGGTGGACTGCTCGTCAGTAGCGGTGTGGGTTCAGCCGGTGCCGGTACCGCGGCGTCCCACCGCCGGTCACCTGGAGCACGCTCGGCGCGATCCGACGGTCGGCGCCGACACCACTCGACGCGCTATTACTCCGCGTCCACCTGTGATTCAGTGAGTGCGCCGTAAAACCGATGGCGCTGTCGGGCCGTGGGTTTGGCTAGGGTCGCCTAATGGCTTTATGGAGGCCGGCGGCAGGCGGCCGGCCCGTCACGCGGGTACCCTTCACAATGGACGGTGGCCGCGCGCTGGACAAGCTTGTCATTTGAGATCAGGAGGAGAGACGGGACCAGGCGAGGTTCGCAGGTTTTATGTTGTCCGAACTTAATTTCGGCTAGGCGACTGTGGCCAAGATTCTGTCGCTGAAGACTGTTACGTTGCCAGGTGGCGTTTGCAGGGGAACGGCAAACAAGAGATGCATTTTGACAATATATTATCAGCTTCGATGATAATTTCCTGCAACCGAGTCATTTCCGTTGGTGTGTCCCTTCTTTGTGACCGTCACCCAATGCGGTGACGTCAGTTGAGAATGTTGTCGGAATGTTTTGTTGAGGTGGCTTTATGGCGTATGCGCCTATGCTAAGCAGAGCTTGTTACGTGCACCTTGAACTTACCAATTGATGGGGGATCAGCAGAATTTTAACCGAGATTTCAGCGTGCCGTAAATGAACCGACACGTTCACGCCGGTGCCGCGTCCCCGGTGCCGCGTCCCCGGCATTGTCGGATCGCCAACTGACCCTCCCAGCCGGAGGCGATCAACGAACCCGTGAAGCGACCTCGCGCCCCTGTCTGGCCAGGACAGAGGCGACCAATGCGGCCACAGGGCTCCAACCAACCGAACCACCGTCAACTGAAATCAGCTACTGCGCTCCGGCAATGTTTCCACTGTTCAGTCTCAACACCGTCTGTTGAATCCATCATGCTCGGGCTTCTCGCGCGGCAACAGTTGCCGTGCTAGCGGGCGAATCGCGCTGGTAGCAACTGAAGCCAACCTGTCGATGCCGCCGGACGCTGCGGCGGGACTGTGGCTCTCGTGCTGTCCGACTCGGACCGATACAGAGCAAAATACCTCTCAGCCGAGTCGATTGATTACCAAGTCAAATGGGGCCGTGCACGGCCACTCTTACAGTTGGCAACGTAATGGGCTTGCATTAATTTGGCAGCATTAATTTGGCAGCGCTGCCGTGCGATGCCGCCGGCCGAGGCATCCGTCAGGCTTACGACGCACGCCGACCGCCGTGGACGGACAGTGGACAAAGTGTGAACCAGGTGTGGACGGGCAGTGGACAAGGTGTGAACGGGCAGTGGACAAGGTGTGAACAGACAGTGGACAAGGTGTGGATCAGGTGTGGACCAGGTGTGGACAAAGTGTGGACGGGTAGTGGACAAGGCGTGGGCAAAGTGTGGACAAGATGTGGACGGGTAGTGTACCAGGTGTGGACGAGGTGTGGACGGGCAGTGGACAAGGTGTGGACGGATAGTGGACAAGGTGTGGACGATGTGTGGACGGGCCGAGGACGAGCTGGGGACCAGCAGTGTGGACGAGCTGGGCACCAGCAGTGTGGACGAGGACAAGTTGTGGACGAGCCGCGTTGACGAGCAACGAGCTGAACCGTGTGGATGAGCTGATGATAAACGGATGATAAGCTGAGGACGAGCCGTGGAAGAGCCGTGGACAACTATGGCCAAGCTGAGGACGAGCTGAGAACGAGCTGAAGACGAGCTGAGAACGAGCTGAGGACAAACTATGGACAAAGCTGTCCCCACCCTTTGAAGGTGAATGCAGAGGCGACAAGCTTGACTGTTAAGTGGTGGCTAGGTGCAGGTGAGATGTGTATGAGACTTCGATGGCTTGGAATTGCGGGCTAAACACGATGGTTTAGAGGTTGTTGAGGAGTGAAGGAGAGCATGAATAAGCGCTAATCAGAGCTGGAAAACAGCTATGGATTGGAGTTGAAGGTCTGGTGTGGATTAGAGCTGAGGATGACAGACTGTTCAAAACGAATGGCGAAGTGATGTTTTGGTTCAAGTGAGTATTGAATATCAGATATAGACTGAAGCTAGAAATCAAATACAAACTGGAAGTCGATGCTAACTCTTGACTGAAATTGAAAGCAAGGTGGGAATTGAAGTTGAAGCTTAAGTGGGAATGATATCGAAGGCTAAGCGGGCGTCGGGTTGAAGACTAGCTATCGATTGAAGAGAATATTGAGTGGGGCTTCACGCTGAAGACTGACCGGGGACTGGAGCCACATACCAGGCGCTGACGAAACGCAGGGTTTGGCGTAACACAGCCTCGCCTCGGCCCAGGCGGCGCAGCCACGCAGAGATGCCGCCAGATTAGCGTACCGGCCCGCTGACGTGATGAATCATTCATCAGCTCGAGAGGCGAGAACCTCGCCGGCTGACAAATCAGCTGACTCACCTGGCTGTTCCTAGAGGAGAGCGAGGCCCGTGTGCTACCGTTCCCATCGTGGACCTGCTATGGTTCTACCGTGCACCTTGACCGTAACGAGTTCGGTAATGTGTTGCACATTCGGCCGTCTCGACTAGTTCTCGCTTGGATAATTTCTTGTGACTGAACAAGTTATGGGAACTGCATGACCACTGCAGTCGATGCCTCCAATGAACAAAGAAACAAACCATCGTGAACCTGTCGCAGCGCTCGTTGTTGTTCTTGTTGTTATTGTTGTTGTTGTGTTGTTGTTGGCGCGAGCAGGTTGGCTGACCATCTGGCAGCCTGGCGGCAGACGTGCGTATGCGCTCTGTCGTCGAGCTTCACGCAGCTTCCGTGCGCCGTTTTAGTCGGTGCGTGGTGACGTCACACACCGGACGAGTGCTATGACGTCACACACTGGACGAGTGCTCGCCGTGCACCGCACCGGGTGCTGCACAGCCGCCAAACCGGCCGGTCATGCCGGGTTGCGCCGGTCGCACTTGAGCTGCGGCGCTGCTCTCGGCTGATCGGCGAGCTCGCAGGTCGCAGGCGGCCGCACCGGCGCCGAGATCCACTCGGCGCGTATTCGGGCGCATCGCCACGTGACGTAAACATCCGCGTCGCGGCGTCAAAGCCGGCCGACGTGCACGCCCGGCGGCAGGGGCCACGCTTCGACATGCCGTCACGAAGCCAGCTGTCACACATAGCACACGGACGCCAATACCACCTCGGATAGCTACAGATGACACATAGCACATGGACACCAATACCACCTCGGGTAGCTACAGATGGCACATAGCACATGGACGCCAATACCACCTCGGGTAGCTACAGATGGCACATAGCACATGGACGCCAATACCACCTCGGGTGGCTATAAATGGCACATAGCACATGGACGCCAATACCACCTCGGGTAGCTACACATGGCACATAGCACACGGACGCCAATACCACCTCGGATAGCTACAAATGGCACATAGCACAGGGACGTCATACCACCTCGGGTGGCTACAAATGGCACATAGCACACGGACGTCAATACCACCTCGGGTGGCTTTAAATGGCACATAGCACATGGACGCCAATACCACCTCGGGTAGCTACAAATGGCACATAGAACACGGACGTCAATACCACCTAGGGTAGCTACAAATGGCACATAGCACACGGACGCTAATACCACCTCGGGTAGCTACAAATGGCACATAGCACATGGACGCCAATGCCACCTCGGGTGGCTACAAATGGCACATAGCACACGGACACCAATACCACCTCGGGTGGCTATAAATGGCACATAGCACATGGACGCCAATACCACCTCGGGTGGCTACAGATGGCACATAGCACACGGACGTCAATACCACCTCGTGTAGCTACAAATGGCACATAGCACACGGACGCCAATACCACCTCGGATAGCTACAAATGGCACATAGCACACGGACGTCAATACCACCTCAGGTGGCTACAAATGGCACGTAGCACACGGACGCCAATACCACCTCGGGTAGCTACAGATGGCACATAGCACATGGACGCCAATATCACCTCGGGTAGCTACAGATGACACATAGCACATGGACGCCAATACCACCTCGGGTGGCTATAAATGGCACATAGCACATGGACGTCAATACCACCTCGGGTAGCTACACATGGCACATAGCACACGGACGCCAATACCACCTCGGGTGGCTACAAATGACACGTAGCACACGGACGCCAATACCACCTCGGGTGGCTATAAATGGCACATAGCACATGGACGTCAATACCACCTCGGGTGGCTACAAATGGCACATAGCACACGGACCCCAATACCACCTCGGGTGGCTACAAATGGCACAGCACATGGACGCCAATACCACCTCGGGTAGCTACACATGGCACATAGCACACGGGCGCCAATACCACATCGGGTAGCTACACATGGCACATAGTACACGGACGCTAATACCACCTCGGGTGGCTACAAATGGCACGTAGCACACGGACGCCAATACCACCTCGGGTGGCTTTAAATGGCACATAGCACATGGACGCCAATACCACCTCGGGTGGCTACAAATGGCACATAGCACACGGACGCCAATACCGCCTCGGGTGGCTACAAATGGCACATAGCACACAGACCCCAATATCCCTGGTGTAGCTATAAATAGCACATAGCACATGGACGCCAATACCACCTCGGGTAGCTACAAATGGCACATAGCACAGGGACGCCAATACCACCTCGGGTGGCTACAAATGGCACAGCACATGGACGCCAATACCACCTCGGGTAGCTGCAAATGGCGCCAGACGGGTGGCGGGTTCCAAAGCTGTCCTAATTCTTCAGATGGTGATTCTGTAGCGATGACGGTGACGCAGTAAGTGCTGGCTTGCCAGGCGGCCGATGATTGGATCGTGTTGTCAACGCCGTGTAGAAATTATGGTAAGTGCCGCAGTTGGCTCGGTGGGGCCCGAGTCAGCGACGACGATCATGCTCATTTAGGCGGTGCATCAGCACTGCTTAGTAACACTAAAACGTGGCAGGACCGAGTTGTGTGGCAATAACTAACATGGATATTTGGGTTCAAATGGAACGCTTGGAAGGAAAGAAGAAGTTGGGAGATCTTTTATTCAAAAGAAATAGGAGGTTGAAAGATCCTTCATTTGAAGAGTCTTTCAATGCTGATGTGATGATGATGATGATGCTGATGATGATGATGATGATGATGATGCTGATGATGATGATGATGACGATGATGATGACGATGATGATGATGATGAGAGTCTTTTTGAAGAGTCTTTCAATGATGATTTGAAGAGTACGTGGATGTTGTCGCCGAGATACGAGCTGCCACTGTGGTCTGAGCCGTCGGCCTGCCGACGGGTGATCTCGTGTCAGCTGTGGTGTCGTGTCGGCTGTGGTGGGTGTGGCGGTCGTACCGCGTCCAGCCGAGACACCCGGCTCGGCAACATCGCGGAGCGCCAGCTGGTGGTGAGCTGGGTGGGCGGCGAGCACGACCCTGCAGTGGCGAGTTAGGGCAGCTGGACGTCTGCGACACAATGGTGTCCGGTGTCAGTTCCTGGTGTCAGCAGCAACACCTCCGGTGGCAGCTCCTGGTGTCGGCAGCAACACACCTCCGGTGTCAGTTCATGACATTGTCAACAGTACATCCGATGTCAGTTCATGACGTTGTCAGCAGTACTTCCAGTATCAGAACGTGATATTGTCAGCAACATGTCTGATCTCCGCTCCTGGTATAATCAGTAGCACATTCAGTGTCAGCTCATGATGTCAGCAGCACGTTCAGTGTCAGCTCCTGATGTCAGTAGCACGTCCGGTGTGAGCTCCTGATGTCAGCAGCACGTCCAGTACCAGCTCCTGATGTCAGTAGCACGTCCAGTGTCAGCTCCTGATGTCAGCAGCACATCTGGTCTCGACTCCTGATGTCAGCAGCACGTCCAGTCTCAGCTCCTCGTGTCAGCAGCACGTCCAGTGTCAGCTCCTGATGTCAGCAGCACGTCCAGTGTCAGCTCCTGATGTCAGCAGCGCATCTGATCTCGACTCCCGGTATCATAAAAACACGTCCAATGTATATCTTCAGTGGATAGAGCGTTGGCCTGCAAATGTCTCCCCGTCTTGGCACAACGGGTTCAGGTCGCTTTACGAGCTCGTTATTAACGCCTCCGGCCTGGATGGCTAGTTGGCAACTGGCCAGACAAGGTCGGCCAGTTGCCAGGCAAGGTCGGCGGCAGGCACCAGGCGGCCGTGCCCGCTGTGTGGGTACGTTAAATCCTTGGTCAGAATTTGTGCTATAAAACTGGTAGTTCTCGACCGGGAGGTGGGCTCAGGGTTGGTGCAACAAGGATGCGCTTAGCACTGACTCTGATTCTGTAAAGCCAACAACTCGAACTCAATTTATTAATACACAAAAATAGAATGCCAGCTCCTGACATTTGCAACGGCACCTCCGATGCCAGCTTCGGATACCATCAGCAACACAAACACACTCTGGCAATTTTCGATTCCATGTCGGATAGTGGACTCGATGTCAGAGAGTGGACACGACGTCAGATTGGTCGCACTGTCACAGGGCGGACACGTCGGCAGGCAGTGGATGGCATGAAAAGAGTGGCTCGATTGAAGCGACCGCTCTCACTCCCAGATAGTTAACTTGAGCTGTCATAGGGCGCAGATGCTCTCCGATGCCAACCGACACCTGTGATTCTTAATAAGCACAATGTGGTAAGTACGGTGCGGTAAGTACGGTGTGGTGAGCATTAGGGTGTACCATTTTTGGGACTTTTTCGAGTTAGGCAACACCAATCAAGGGCATGATGCCTTTGCAGGAGAATATTCAAAATCCAAAGTTTTAGATATTTATATTAATATTTGGTCGATTGCACCAAGGTTTTGTTTTAACATATTTGGCCGCATTTAAAACATAGGGATTGCACTATTAGAGGTCGTGCGCTCTCGGAGTCTGGATTTCGGTCACATTAACACATTATAATCCTCCAGAAGTGGTGTCTTCTGGGTTTAAGTGGGGGTAGGAGCGTCGGACACCGGTTAGGGGGGTGGGGTTAACATATTTGGCAGCCATTAAAACATTGGTTTTGCACCATTAGAGGTCGTGCGCTCTCGGAGTCTGGATTTCGGTCACATTAACACATTATAATCCTCCAGAAGCGGTGTCTTCTGAGTTTAAGTGGGGGTGGGAGCGTCGGACACCGGTTAGGGGGGTTGGGGGCGGGTTAACATATTTGGCATCCATTAAAACATAGGTTTTGCACCATTAGGGGTCGTGCGCTCTCGGAGTCTGGATTTCGGTCACATTAACACATTATAATCCTCCAGAAGCGGTGTCTTCTTAGTTTAAGTAAGTGGAGGTAGGAGCGTCGGACACCGGTTAGGGGGTTTGGGGGTGGGTTAACATATTTGGCATCCATTAAAACATAGGTTTGCACCATTAGGGGTCGTGCACTCTCGGAGTCTGGATTTCGGTCACATTAACACATTATAATCCTCCAGAAGCGGTGTCTTCTTAGTTTAAGTGGGGGTGGGAGCGTCGGACACCGGTTAGGGGGTGGGGGTTGATACTCCTTCGCCCCCTAATCTCAGCAACCTCAGCCTTCTTTGACATATTCTGTTCAAGCAGCGATAGACAAAACGGTGTAACATTAATATTGTGTTTGAAGAACTTATCTGGGGCAACTTGAATAATTTTTCCAACTGCAGAGGTATCCAGGCAAACAATGCACGTCATTATTAATCACGTGCATTGTTTGCCTGGATACCTCTGCAGTTGGAAAAAATATTCAAGTTGCCCCAGATAAGTTCTTCAAACACAATATTAATGTTACACCGTTTTGTCTATCGCTGCTTGAACAGAATATGTAAAAGAAGGCTGAGGTTGCTGAGATTGGGGGGGCGAAGGAGTATCAACCCACCACCCCCTAACCGGTGTCCGACGCTCCCACCCCCACTTAAACTAAGAAGACACCGCTTCTGGAGGATTATAATGTGTTAAAGTGACCGAAATCCAGACTCAGAGAGCGCACGACCTCTAATGGTGCAAAACCTATGTTTTAATGGCTGCCAAATATGTTAACCCCACCCCCTAGCCGGTGTCCGACGCTCCCACCCCCACTTAAACTCAGAAGACACTACTTCTGGAGGATTATAATGTGTTAATGTGACCGAAATCCAGACTCCGAGAGCGCACGACCTCTAATAGTGCAAACCCTATGTTTTAAATGCGGCCAAATATGTTAAAACAAAACCTTGGTGCAATCGACCAAATATTAATATAAAAATGTAAAACTTTGGATTTTGAATGTTCTCATGCAAAGGCATCATGCCCTTGATTGGTGTTGCCTAACTCGAAAAAGTCCCAAAAATGGTACACCCTAGTGAGCATGGTGTGGTAAGTACGGTGTGGTAAGTACGGTGTGGTAAGTACGGTGTGATAAGTACGGTGTGGTAAGTACGGTGTGACAGGTACGGATGGATGGCAAACGCTTGACAAGTGGACGGCACTGGAAGGCACTGGACAACATATGGCACTTGCTTCAAATCTGTGATGTCGTAAACGTCAGACACCCCGGGTGGCCGACTCATCGATAGAACGACTGACGGAGCGACTGGGCAGCCAATGATACCCGCATTTGGAGCGGCCGATCGCCGATCGTCACCAAGCAAAACAGAGATTCGCGATGCGCGCCGTCTGCAGAGTGCCGGCAGAGCTATCTCTGCCGCGTGTCACGTCTGCCAGTGATCCATGAGCGCATGCAGAACACCGCCCCGCTGCGGGTGCAGATCGTGTCGGACACCGGCGCCGGGGCGACACTGCAAACACCTGAAGCATATCTGGCAGCCGTGGTGCGCTCGCGTCTTGTCCGCTGCACATGTCGATCACGCAGCTGGTCGCAGCGACACGACTACCGTCAGTCCCGCCGCGCGGATCGCACATCATGCACGGGCGCGTGTTCGGTGTCGACAGGACCTGGCGACTGGTGCAACACGCTGCCGCTGCCGGCAGCTGGGCGCCCGAGCAGCTGCCTTCATGTGCCGCCGTGCGCATTATGCAAGCAGCCGAACGCGGCGGTGCCGTGGCGGCGCGAACTGATCGATCGGCTCCTCCCTCCGATGGTGATGATTGTCGGGCACGTGCGCGAGTGATAAATCATGTTGGCGATGTTGCGAATGCACATTGAGACGTCATATCGCGCGGCACGCGGCCGTCGCGCGCGTACAAGCGCCGGCTCTGTCTCTGTCGACCCGCCGAATGCATTAGCGCACTCGAGACATTCGAGGACTTCAGCGTGTTTCCCTGTAAGTGGCCTAGAGGGTCCACCGTACAAATAGTTCATGACGTGAGGCTACACAGTACTTCACGGGCTGCCAATTTGGCCGGCAGGCTTGTGCAAGAGTGAACACATCATTAAGGCTGTAATATATTTACAATGCGCGTACATAAACACACACACACACACACACACACACACACACCTACACACACGCATATATATATATATATATATATATATATATATATATATATATATATATATATATATATATATATATATATATATATATATAATACATATATGAGCAGAAATGCAGCGGTTGCTTGCCTGTGTGTGCTTGCGTATGCAAGTCAGCATGCACAGTGACGCGCGCTGTCCGTATCGGTGGTGTCGATGTGTGACACGGGTACATCACATCAGTGGCCGGTAAGTGGCAGTTCCGCCTCATGCCCAGCAGGCCAATTACACAAACTGTGGGAATCCGTGTTGAGTGCCGATGGACCGCTCGTCGCTCGGCGGAAACGCGGCAATTCCGCCGGCAAGACCGGAAGCGCAGCGGCACTCTGAACGGTCAGCGGGTGGCTGTGCCGAGCAGACGAACAGCTGGCAGCTTCGCCCTCAACAGCTGGCAGCTTCGCCCTCAACAGCTGGCAGCTTCGCCCGCCTCGTGGACAGCCCGTGCACCGTGAGAGCGCCGTGAACGGACTCACGAGAGCTCCGAGTAGGGACACTTAATCCTGGCCGATGCCGGCGTCAAAGAACGCCGGCTGACGTCACTGCAAGCTGGATGTGTCGGCGGTGGTGTGGCACTGACTGATGGGCATTCCGACCGGCGGAGTTGTTGCGCGCTGTTTTGTGTTGTGGCATCGCAAGAGTGGTGAGGCAGCCCGCGGTGGGGTGGGAGTGGGGGTTGGTGGTGGTGGGGGGGTCGGCGCCGCGCGCCGATCCATGTTCAGAATGTTAAGCGGCCGGTGTGCAGGTGTTGAGCCGGACAGGTGTTTAGGTAATGGGTATTTGTGTGTTCAGTTGCCGCCCGGTGCGCTGGTGATGGCTCTCCTCCTCCTCCTCCTCCTGCCGGCTCAAATCGCACCCATGTTGTCAGCACTGCGTCGGCACCGCGCAGTCACTGCTGTCATTTAATTATTGGTTTGTCGCTAGAACACTGCTGCCACAGGTCCGTCAGTGATTACACCGACCGCACTGGCCGGGCGGTGATTGCACATGGAAGCAGTGATTGTGTACGTGGGCGGTGATTGCACGCGTGAGCAATGACAGCACACGTGAGCACTGACAGTACACGTGAGCAGTGACAGTACACGTGAGCAGTGACAGTACACATGAGCAGTGACAGTACACGTGAGCAATGACAGTACACGTGAGCATTGACAGTACACGTGAGCAGTGACAGTACACATGAGCAGTGACAGCACACGTGAGCAGTGACAGTACACGTGAGCAGTGACAGTACACGTGAGCAGTGACAGTACACGTGAGCAGTGACAGTACACGTGAGCAGTGACAGTACACGTGAGCAGTGCTGGCGGTGCACGTGGCAGCCGGACGCAGCTGGTGACGTCGGCACCAGGCCCCGGCAGGACATGGCCTGCCAGTGGGACACTGACGGCCCGGCCCGACCATGGCGCCCATCCCGATTGAGACATGGCGAGACATGAGACATGCCCGTCAGACTCCATCGCCGACCCGACCCGACATTCAGCCGACCGAGCATTGTAAACACGCCGCGCCGTGCACCTGAACGCGCGCCATTAATGTCGCGCGGGCAGATCCGGCGCAGCGCTAATGGGGGTCGACGCTGGCGTTGCCGTGCGGCGTGTGTTGGGGCCCGGCGTACGGACGCGCGCCATTGGCGGTACAGTATATTGGGAGCAGATGCTCGTCGTCAATTTCTGGTGATGGGTGTCGCGTGAGCCCGGCGTGCTGCGCATCTCGCGACTCTGGTCTGCCGTGTCACGCCGAGAGCGGGAGAGCGAGAGAGAGAGAGAGAGAGAGAGAGAAGAAAAAAAAAAAAAATAAATATATATATATATATATATATATATATATATATATATATATATATATATATATATATATATATATATATATATATATATATATATATATATATATATATATATATATATATATATATATATATATATATATATATATATATATATATATATATATATATATATATATATATATATATATATATATATATATATATATATATATATAATATAAAAAAAAAAAAGAGAGAGAGAGAGAGAGAGAGAGAGAGAGAGAGAGAGAGAGAGAGAGAGAGAGAGAGAGAGAGAGAGAGAGAGAGAGAGAGAGAGAGAGAGAGAGAGAGAGAGAGAGAGAGGGGGGGGGAGCGACACAACATGGTATCGCCATGATTTGGTTGATAATTGATTCGGAAGGGCTTTCGATCGCAGAGTCTAGCTGCTGAGGTGAGGTGAGATTTACAGCGGGGTATGCTGACTCTGGCTGCTGAGGTGGGGTGAAGTTTGCAGCGGGTTATGTGGTTGAACAGACGAACTCCGACAGTTAGTAACTACTTAGTAGCGGTTTCGATCGCTCCAGACAATGTCATCCCCCGTCACGTGTCCGAATGCTGCATCTGATTACAACTTGAAACCAGTCCTGGGGCAGCCGGCGTGGAAAAAACCAACAACCTCGGCAGCAGCTTGACTGACCAGACCGCCGGTAGCTTACGCTGGTTCGGTCGACCTACATCCGGTTGTCCAGTGTGATGTCCAGTCCGGCTGATGGCCACGTGGGGAGGAGAGATCGCGGTGCCCCCGCTGTCTGAAAACCTTGTCTGTGCGCCACGTACCACTCACGTGACAGCACTTTGCACTTTGCACTTTGCACTTTGCACTTCGCAGCTTTGTTTTCATTTTGTCGCGTCGTCAGCTGGGTTTATCCAGGATGGATACCATTCAGGACCAGGATCAAGGATGCTATCATTGTGCCTTTCTCTTCGTCAAGTCTCGCGTAGCGCCCTTAAAGAAGCAAACCATTCCTCGCCTAGAGTTAGCAGCCGCTACAATACATGGCGGTTCGATACAATACAATACATGGCGGTTCGCGTCGGATTGATGCTCGAGAAGGCGTTAGAGATGCCAATTCGAAGTACTACGCATTGGACGGATAGCACGATAGTTCTCCGATACATCAGGAACGATCGAACGAGATTCCACACCTTCGTGGCGAACCGCCTGGCCGTTATTCGGGCCGGATCGACTCCTGCACAGCGGAGGTTCGTCGGTACCAAGGTAAACCCAGCTGACGACGCGACAAGAGGAAAACAAAGCTCACGCTGGATCCAAGGACCAGAGTTTCTTCGACGCCAAGAGGATTGGCCACAAATGCCGTGTGTCATGTTCAGTGATGAAGTAGATCCAGAAGTAAAGAAAGTGATGGTGGTTGACGCCAGGGCGGTGGATGAGCCGAGTCCGACTCAAAGGCTGATTAGTCATTTCTCTTGCTGGTATAGGCTAAGACGAGCGGTTGCGTGGTTTCGTCGAGTCAAACGGATCCTTCAGTTCCGTAGTCTACAGATTAGAGACAAGTCTGTTTGTGTATTTATCACGCCTGAGGAATTAGAGGGAGCTGAAAGGGCAATCACTAAGTTCGTGCAAACTGACATGTTTTGTGAAGATGTTGGTGGTCTAACTGATGGAGACCGTTGTCGGGTGAAGAAGTCCAGTACGTCGGTCAAGTTGAACCCCTTTGTACAGAGTGGAATTCTTCGCGTTGGAGGAAGGCTGCATTCGGCACCCATTCTTCATGAAGCACGGCATCCCTATCTCCTACCGTACAGGGATCTTGTAACTGATCTGATAATAGGGCATGTCCACAGACTTGTTGGCCACCAGGGGCGGGAACATGTCTTGTCCCGTTTGTGCGAGAAGTATTGGGTCATCAAGGGAAACTCAGCAGTACCGAGAGTATTAGGGAAGTGTTTGTCGTGCCGGAAGCTGCAGGCTCCGATAATGAAGCAAAGGATGTCTGATCTACCGGAAGATCGAGTGAGACCTGATGATCCACCATTCACTAGTGTTGGAGTTGATATCTTTGGTCCATTCTATACGAAGAGAGGACGAGGACAGGTCAAGCGCTATGGGGTCTTGCTTACGTGTTTAGCCATTCGTGCGATCCACATAGAAATCGCGGATTCTCTATCTATAGATTCGTTTGTTCACGCCCTGAGGCGCTTCTCGGCTCGTAGAGGTCAGGTTAGGTTAATACGATCAGATAGAGGTACCAACTTTGTCCGCGCCGAAAAGGAGCTGAAAGAAGCAGTTGAGACTTGGAACCAAGCTGAGATCAGTAAGGTGATGCTCCAGAGGGAGATTCGATGGATATTTGATCCTCCCGGAGCTTCATACTTCGGAGGTGTTTGGGAACGTCAAATTCGAACAATCAGAAACATCCTCAATGCAGTAGCAACAGAACAAACCTTGAACGATGAGTCCTTGCAAACTCCAATGTGTGAAGTTGAAGCGATCGTCAACAGTCGTCCGTTAACAACGGTGTCTGCGGATCCAAGGGACCAGGAGCCATTGACTCAAAACCACTTGTTGTTGCTGCGCGGTTGCCCTACGTTTCCTCTAGGCGTTTTCACACCGAATGACTCTTACCCTAGGAAGCGATGGAGGCAGGCACAATATTTGGCAAACGTGTTCTGGAGAAGGTGGTGCAAGGAATATTTTCCGAATCTCCAGTCGAGATCCAAGTGACATGAGCGCCATAGGAATCTGCGCGTGAATGACGTAGTGCTGGTTGCAGACCAGGCCACTCCAAGAGGACAGTGGCCCTTGAGACTCGTGGTGCAGGTAACCACGGATCGCGATGGCCTCGTAAGAAGCGCAATGGTGAAGAGGGGTAGTTCGATTGTTCGAAGTCCTATGTCCAAGTTGATTTTGTTAGAGGAAGCCGCTTGAGTGTATGCACGATTTCTTTAACGTTGCTTGTTGTTTTTCTTCAGGAGAGATTTCGAAGCCTTGAATATTGTGTTGAACCTAGTGAGTTCAAGGGGGAGGATGTAGCCGCCAAGTTCACAGCTGGTTGGATTTGTGTGCGTACGAGACGTTGACCCCTCTAAGTAGCTTGAACTAAGCAGATCGACCGCCGCGCCGCGTGATGTTCATATCTGGTGCGAAACTATATTATCTGTTACTCCGCGCGCAACGATACTGAGTTGATGAGAAGGGCAGTTTTTGAAGGCGTCTGTTAGTTTTCGATGGAGGCTCCGTGGGTGAAGTGATCGGTGTTGAGCGGCAGAACCTCGGTAGGTATTCTCGCGCAGCGCGCCGTGTTCACATGTGTCAGTGTAGTAATATGACGATGCAGAAGAAAATAGACTGCACATTCATGCTCGCGTGGTTGTGCTTGCTTATCTCTTTGTTCCTTAGGCTGTTAGGCTGATTGATTGTGGTCGGTATTTTAATGTGAAACGTTTTTCAGAAACCGCATAGAACCTTGCAACAATACACCTGAGCATGCGAGTTGCGAGTCTGCAGTTGAAAACTGGACATCGAGATCACGCGCCTACACTAACTAACTAACCGGGTGATGAGTACGATGATGCTGATGACCAGACGCCGCTGGACGTGGTGCCGTCGTCGTCGACTGGACGCCCAGCGGCAATGTGGAGACTGGGTAACGTGATGACCTTATGATGACCTTATGATGACCTTATGATGACCTTATGATGACCTTATGATGACCTTATGATGACCTTATGATGACCTTATGATGACCTTATGATGACCTTATGATGACCTTATGATGACCTTATGATGACCTTATGGTACCTTATGATGTGATGACCTTATGTGTATGTTTATGTTTATGTTTATGCTTTTGTTTATGGCCTGATGTTTTTTGTTTTGTTTATTAACGTGATGGCCCGATACAAAGCAGTTCTCCGTCGTCGCGACAACGGCGCATGGCCGGATCGGCATGTAATGTGTGTGTGTGTAGAATGTGTGCTGGATGCTGTATTTCGTCCCGCTGGGTGGAGAGGGAAGGAGTAAGATGTGCTCTCGAGTGACTCACTCTCACTAACGAACTAAATAGGAGATGATCTGGATGGACAGTGGTAGCAGTCGCTTGTGCAGAGTTTCAGGCCCGGATGTTCGTTCGCAATGCTCGAGCTAAACAACACCAGGAGCCACTGCACACGCAGGACACACTGGGCAGCATAGACCGCTCCAGGCTGGGATATTCTATTCCCAACAGCACTCCTTAACAGCGCTGTTTGAGCTGCTTCATGTGGTCCAACGCCCTGTCGTCTCGGCTCGGGTTACCAATGTGCCACTTATGCGCTGTACGCCGTAAGCCGTGTAGTGGGTGCTCTGATTAGTTGGTGTAATAACTGGGCACTTCGGCACCGACCTGAACAGAGAAGTAGTTCGCGCTTCTATAGCAGTTCCGACAACCAGAAGCTTAGCGCCAGATGATGGGCTCGCATACTCGTACCGCTAACCACCGCCCTCCGATGCAGTGGCAATTACTTCCACCGCCATGATGCACGCGCAATTAACGTTCACTAAATGCCATTATGACGAGCGGATGGGTGTTGAGTTGTTCTGCGCGGCGGTGTGTGTGTGTGTGCCTCAGAAATCCGACCGCTGTTGTGTATCCTGTCGATCATCGCCCATCGGGCGATTTGGAGTCCATCAATTCAGGTTGGACAAGTTAAGGTGTAGGACAGTTAAGCTCCAACAGGTTTTTAGTTGAAGAGTGGTTGATCAATGGAATAGCCTGTCTGCTAATGTCGTGGTGAGTGCCTCATTGAATGTATCTAAACATAGGGTGGGCAAATATTTTGGGTTGGATAATCTTGTTTTTGAGTTCTAATTAGTGGTGGATAGGGTGATATTTATGCCAGCAGGTGTACACTGTGAAGACCCCTTTAACCAGACATGGATGGAATTGAAAATTATGGAGGACTCGGTCCACACGTATTTTACACGGGATCGAGTAAATAGGGATACAGTTATTGGTAGATGTGTAAGATATTGGTGGATAGTTTCATTGGAATTTAGGATGCGGTATTGGTTGGGGGCTGAGTATCTTTTTGTTCACGCTTATGACATCATCCCTTTTCAGGCTTAACCCAGACTGATGCCTGTGGCTCTTATTAGGTCCGGACACTTTACGACTTTACGTGGCGCATATGCGTGATGACGTCACGACGACGTCAGACAGTGACGCCGCAGTGTTTTATTTCTATGTTGATTTGGAGACCGTCCCGCACCGGTTGCCACCAGTTGGGGAGGGGAGGGGGTCGGCGCCCCGGGCCCTCCTCCTGTTGCCAACAGCTCACTGGCACTAGACGCTCTGGAGAGAGA